>CM076583.1:678823954-678971868 GCA_034641835.2 Pinus albicaulis
GAAGAAGAATTGATGGATTTGCTCTTGAAACTAAATGAGAAACTTAATGAAACTGAAAAAGAGCTTGAAAAGGCATTGAAAGACAAGGTTGAAAAACATTCCAAACCTGCTATAGCAACTTAAATAACTGCTGTGCACAACCACAAATAAAGTCACCCAAATGCACTATTACAGCAATACTTCTAATTTAAGTACCGAAGAATTAATAAAGTCAATCGAGGAATTGAAACTCCAAGTGACAGAGCTCCGAAGAACAAAGGTAGAATTCACCACTTTAGAACAGAAATATGATCTCTCAAAAATAAGCGTTGCAGATAAAACAAGAGAGTTCAACAGGTTAGAAAAATTGGTTAAAGCATCGGAGAAGGATCTCACATTGGAGAGGCCTTTAAAGGAAATAAAAGAAATTCTTTGGGACAACAGCATTCAGTTAATAGAAGATGTTTGGCCATCAATTCAAATAATGTATGAATATAATGATTTAGTTAAATTGGTTGTGGAAGAAATTCTAAAAGCAAGAGAAGAATTAGGAAACATGCCTGAAGAAGCCAATGAAATTATATAGTTTCTGAATACTAAGAACATGTATCAACTTGAAGAACTTGGCATCCAAGATAGGACAGGAACAATTTTGGAGATAAAAAGAGTTTTTACTAAAAGAACTCTGATGCAGAATCTAGAGCGAAGATGCTCTGATATGCAAGAAGAAATCAATGCTTTCATAAAAAGATTGGATATTATGTTGAATAAAGGATTGCCCAGTCCTTTATTTTCAGAGGATAAACTAATGGACCTTGAAAGTTATGTTGAAAAATTGAACAAGCATGCTGACAATCAGGCCAGTTCCTCAACTAGTTCATCAGCAGCAGCATTGCCTACAGGCAAAAATATTCATGACAGATTGGAAAATTTGTTTTATCTCGAGTATGAGGTAAAAAATTTGTTCCCAATTCAACCTACTTTCTTTAGATATATAGAGACAGATGAAACTCTGAGGAAGCTGCAAAGGACCAGAATACCGGAAGCTAAATGGTGGGAAGGAATGTTAGAACTTTTGTAAAAAATTATCCTTACAGGAAATTTTCATTATTTACTACAGTAAGTCATGATAAGAAGGATAAAAAGATAAACAGAGGTTAAAGAGTATCAGTGCAGATAAAGAGTATCAGTGAAATAGAGCGGTCAGCACATAATTACTAAAGAGGACAACAATGAGCCAAATCATAAGGCCTGCCTCCAGCACATTCTCAAAATAAGGAAACAGCACAACATCAGTTATCATTTCTCTTATCTACGAGACCATCTGTCTCTAGTTTGTTGTAAAATACTTATGAGTCATCCTAGATTATATCTCAATTTGTTATGAGATATTTTTATAATTTTTTGTATAAATACTCCCTCAATTGGAGTACTGAGGGGTGGATTCTTATACTTTGCTGTAACATTGACTATTTTGGAATAAAGTGTTGTTGGAGAAATTTTGTGTGGCTAGCTGGATGATGAATTGATGCAAAAGACTTTTTACAGGATTCTTGTGTCAAACAACGGACCAATAAGTCATCTATCTCTTATGTTTTAAAGTTTTTATATTTATTTATTATATCATCTGTGTTTCATTTCCGAATAATTAATGAAAAGGAATAAATCAGAAAGTGCTTAAGTGCAATCTGCTTTCAATCGTTGTTATTCTAAATGTTTTCTTCTGAACTGGTTTAAACAATGAATTCTTAATTGCTCTTGTTTTACTAGTTTATGCATTTTGATTATTTAGTAAAGAATACTTAATTGCTCTTTATTAATAATCACTCAATTTCCCTCTTTCAAATGTGTTGAAGGATTCTTAATTTCCCTTCATCAATTTTGATCCCATTCCATTCACCTTACATCTATAATTGTTCCCTTTCTGATTACCTTGCCCTGTGAAACCATCTTTTGTTAAGAAACTTGATCCAGTTAAGCTATACTTTTGACTCCATTAGCCCAATGGCCTGAAATACTCAATCTTACCCTCTGCTATAGAATTTCACCACGCAAATTCAACCAAAATCCTTGGACTTTATAACTAGCCTAATATCTTTCAAAACAAAGCTAAATTTTACAGAGAGAGCCCTATTTGGGTATATATTGGCTAGATTATGTACCTAAAAGTTGGTTTGTGGTTACCTCAGACCCCTTTCCTCTTCTAAAAACTTCAAGGAAAATCTGAGTGATAACATAGTGGCGACTCCACTGGGGACTTCTGAATAATTTTATTGTTACTATTGTTTACTTTATAAACTACAGACGGAGCCTGAAGTTAGCCAGGTAGCCTTTGAACTGCTTTTTCTCTGCAATTGCATAAGTAAATAAATGCTGCTTCAGTCTATCTCCGGTCTAGTTTATGAACTAAACTTTGGTTTCAAACATTTGATCAGTTCCCTTAGTTAAATAAATCTTTAAGAAAATTTAAATACAATATCTGAAACTTCTTAAAGATTGTTGAAGTTGTATTGTTCATTCCATTTAGACAAAAAACCAAAAAATATCACCTAGAAACCTTGCTTCAGAAAGGACTCATTACACCAGGGCTAATCCTGATCCAAATCCACCGCCTGTGTTTGAAAATCCGAATTTGATCCCCATAATTCTTAGGAGACAAGATAGTCAAGAAAGATTTGGTAGTTCTCGACCTCTCTATAGATCAATATCATGTCCTGTGAAGTGGATTTATCTTGAGGACGAACCTTTTGACGAGTAGTTTGAAACATCTTTATTTGTAAATTTTTCTGAATCTGAGTTGTCCAATTTGGTCCCAGACCCATTATTTCTTGAAGATTTACAATTTGAATTTGTTACTTCACATCTTGATAAACATTTGCGAAATTCTATACAATCTGAGCTTACCTCTGAAAGAACATCAAAAATTTCCGTGATCACTTCAGCCTCTCCAAGTTCATCAACATTTCCTCAAACATCTCAACCTCAAACTATCCCTTCTACTCCTCCACCCACCACTCATAGACCAACCTCACCTGTTATTTCATCGCTACCTCCTGCAATGGAAAACAAATATGCTCCTTTGGTATTACCAGCTAATCTAGCGGCTATGCCTCAAGATTACCAAAGTAAAATCACTCCTTTTGATGGTTCCGGTACTTACACTGCACAACAGCATACTAAAAAGATGACCGATTATTTTGAAATTTATGAAATAGATGCTGATGATGTAAGAATGAGAATATTTGTCCAAAGTCTTACTGGAGAAGTTAGAACCTGGTTTAGAGCCCTTCCTGCAAACAGTGTTACTGACTTACAAGCTCTTTACAGATCATTTTTAAACAGATGGGAAAAGAAGAAAGATCCTCTTCAAATCTTACCAGACTTTGGAAAACTAACGAGAGGACCAAATGAGACTGTGCAAGATTACGTCACCAGGTTCAATGAGGCTTACAATGCTATTCCCCAAAATCTTAGACCTCCTCCAGATTCAGTATTAATCAAATTCCCTGATGGATTTGATTCTGATATGGCATATCAGCTTGGGGAAAGAGCTCCTCAAACTTTAGAAGAAATGCAAAGTATAGTTGTTAGTGTTGAAGCCAACCTGATAGAGAAACGAGCTAGAGCCAGAGCTGAAAGGAGAATGCCTTTAAACGAAGAATCCACAGCTTTTGAAAAGAAACTGGATGCTATTATTGAAGGAATGGAAAGGCTAGGAGATAGAGTAGAAACAATTGAAAATAAATCTCCTTGGGATGGTCAACCGAACAATACTGTGAGAAATCCAAATTTCAGAAGGAACCAAAATCAAAATACTGGAAAAACTGGTCCTGACCAAAATATTAGGCCCCCATTCCAGAAAAATTATATTGAAGCCTCAAATTCTGAGGAACCAACTGAAGATGCTCAAATAAATAACTTGACTGAACGCAAGAACGAACTAGAAGTTTTCTTGACCCAAGATGATCAAGAAGCTCACATTCTTAAGCAATTTCAAATCCACTCAGGAGAATCATTTGAATTTAAGGAAGGATATGATACAGCCATTTACGAAGTTCACAAGCAATATAATTTGAGGAGCAAAAGAATTGATGTCCCGGAAACAAGTAAACAAAAAGCCACAAAACAACCACTCAAAGGTAAAACCAATACTACCCCTGTACATATTATTTCTAGATCAGATCCTAATCCTGCCAACCTAATAATTGAAGATGTATCTGATACTCAACTGAATAACAGACAACTTTCCAATACTCTTCCTCTTAAAGGAAATGTAGAGGAACCTCCAGAAGTTGATTCTGAAACAACTTCAGCCCACAACCATATTCCTAAGAAGGAGAAAAATACTGAAAACATAGAAGATAAAGAAAATCCAACTATTCGAAATACAAGAACTCAGACTGAAAAACCTTTTAATCTGGAAGCTGAAGTAGGAAAATTAAAAATAGTTGTTCCATTGTCTGAATTAGCTAAACATGATGTCTACTGAAGTCAAATCAATAGATCACTTAATATTACTGGAAGTGATGACTTAGTAAATGTTTTTGATGACCAACCTAGATTATTATTTGGCCCTGAAGTAAATGGAAAACCAGGAAGTGGAGGGACCCCTCCATTCTATGTGAGTTTGAGCATACATGATAAAATACTTCATAATTCCATGCTTGACTCTGGGGCATCTCACAATCTAATGCCCAAGGCTGTAATGGAGAAATTAAACCTAGATATCACCAGAGCATACAAAGATCTCTTTTCTTTTGATTCAAATCAGGTGAGATGTTTAGGGTTGATCAAAGACTTGTGTGTTTCATTAGTTCAATACCCTGCAAGAACAATTTTGATGGATATAGTAGTAGAATATATTCCTCCAAAATATGGTATTCTATTGTCCAGATCTTGGGGTGCAAAGCTTGGAGGATCTCTTCAATTAGACATGTCATATGCTACTATTTCAGTGTTTAGCCAACCTAAGAGACTATACAAATAAACTTTAATGAAATATGTAGTCAGTAGTCAAGAGAAACTTGAAAATTTCCCCATCTAGTCAGTACACTTTGATATGGACTCATTTATTCTTTATAATGTTGAATCTGATCTTCCCACTGAGTTAGAAGTTCCAGCAATAGAACCAAAAGAAATTGCAAATCAGCAATCCAATGCTCAAATCTAGGAAATCTCTGAGGAAAAAGAAACTTCAGATACCCAAGAGAAACCAGAAGAAAGTAACAAATCAGATCTCACTGTTAATAAAGTTCCTGAAACTCCTGATACCAATTATGAACATGAAATTCTTTAGCACTTAGAATTTTATGGTTCAGTTAACAAATTAGGAGCAGGAGCTAGAATTTGGATACACAACCTTGAAAATGATCATGCTGAAGGCCATGCTTATAGATTAAACTTTAAATGCACTAATAATATGGCAGAATATGAAACTCTTTTGCTAGGGCTTAAACTTGTCAAAATATTAGGGGCAATTAGAGTATCTGTCATAGGAGATTCTGATTTAATCATTCAACAGATCAAAGGTCACTTTCTGACAAACGATCCCAGACTGAGAGAATATAGAAGAACAGTTGTAGAGATTCTAAATACTTTTCTGCAGACTCAGCTTGCTAAAATCCCAAGAAAACAAAATTTGCATGCTCATAGTCTTGCAATGTTTGCTAGCACTTGTAAATTACCATTTGAACCTAATCATCAGTTCACAACTGAGATTAGACACAGACCAGCTATACCTGACAATTTTAAGAATTGACAAGTGTTTGCAAATGACAATCAGATTAACAATTTTCTAACTCTAGAGAATGAATTTTCTAACAGTATCATAGATGAAGATACAGTCATTGAATCTGATCAAATAAATGAACAAGAAATAGACATTTCAGAAGAGAGTGCAATTCAAATGCTTCACCCAACAAAGTTCACCAAAAAAGAAATGCAGGACCTTAAACAAATGGGGGTTGATGAGATTATAGAAGAAGAATCTGAGATCATTAATTTGAAAGATAATCATTTGCCTAAAGGATTAACTCCTCTAGAAGATCTTTTTGACTCTAATGATATTCCAAAGAAACCCAAAATGGAACCTTTGAAAGCTGATATTGAGGAATATAATTTGGGAATTGAAGAAAATCCTAAAATAATAAAGTTATCTAAATCTTTGCCTCTTGATCAAAAACTAAAATATGTTGAACTAATAAGAGAATTCCAGGATGTCTTTGCTTGGAGTTATGAAGATTTGAAATCATATGACACCTCTATAATTAGGCATACAATACCTCTGAAAGAAAATCAGAAACCATTTAAACAGAAACTCAGAAGAATCAACCCTGTACTGCTACCTTTAATTGAAAAAGAAATCAAGCGAATGTATGAAGCAGGGATAATTGCTCCTATTAGGTTTTCAGAGTGGGTATCTAATTTAGTCCCTACTAGGAAGAAAACTTGAGAGATCAGATTATGTGTTGATTTAAGAAATGTAAATAAGGTTTCTTTGAAGGATAATTACCCTTTGCCCAAAATGGATCACATTTTACAAAGTGTAGTAGGTGCTTCTAGGATTTCTCTTTTAGATGGGTTCTCAGGATACAACCAGATTTTGGTTCATCCTGATGACTAGGAAAAAACAGCTTTTACAACACCATGGGGCACATTCAAGTATGTTAAAATGCCATTTGGACTTAAAAATGCTGGAGAAACCTTCCAAAGAGCAATGGACATTACATTTGCAAAAGAAATTCATGAATTTCTTGTTATATATCTGGATGATTTAACTACTTTTTCTAAACCATATCAGCAGCATTTGGATCATCTCAGACAAGTATTCATAAAATGCAGAAAGTATAGTATCTCTCTGAATCCAAAGAAGTCCTTGTTTGGTCTTGAAGAAGGTAAACTCTTAGGCCATATTATTTCCAAAGATGGTATTAGAATTGATCCTGATATAATAGAAGTTATATTGCAGATACCTCACCCTAGAAATGTTAAAGAACTTCAAGCTTTCAGAGGAAAAATCAATTTTTTGAGAAGATTCATATCTAGCTTAACTAAACTAATTAGATTTCTTACTAACATGTTAAGAAAGGATTCAAGTATTAAATGGACAGTTGAAGCCAAACAAGCATTTGAAGAAATTAAAATGGCTTTGACTAGAACACCAGTTCTTACTAGTCCACAATTCAATAGAGACTTCATAATATTTTCATTTGCATCAGAACATACTGTAGCAGCTGTTTTATTACAAAAGGATGATCAAGGATGTGAAAAACCTATAGCCTTTTTTAGTAAAGCACTAAGGGATGCATCATTAAAATACAACATCATGGAAAAACAAGCTTTTGCACTTGTAAAAGCCATTAAAGATTTTAGAATCTACATATTGTATTCCCATGTGATAGCCTATGTACCAAATGTTGTTGTCAAAGACATCTTAACTCAAGATGGAATTGAGGGAAAAAGAGGTAAATGGATTGCTACCATATTAGAGTATGATATTGAAATAAAACCTACAAAGATTATAAAGGGACAGGGATTGGCTCAACTCATGACAGAAACAAATTGTCAAGCCCTGGATATTAATGAACTGGATGACGAACAGGAGATGGCGACTCCACAAATCAGTCAGGCCTTCTTAGATTCACCTTGGTATGCTGATATAATTTATGTATTGTTAAACCTGCAAGCTCCTCCAGGGTTATCCAGAACAAAGAAAAGGTTTTTAAAGATGACATCTTTAAAGTTTTTTATTTTAGATAATGTTCTCTTTTGGAAAAATCATGATGGTATTCTATTGAATTGTTTGTTAAAAGATGAAGCTGACAAGGCTCTCAATGAATTCCATGCAGGAGACTGTGGTGGACACCTTTATTGGAAATCAACTGCAGATAAGATCCTAAGAGCTGGATTTTATTGGCCAACCTTGTTCTCTGATGTAAAGAAATTTGTCACTGCTTGCCATAAATGTCAAATTTTTGAAGGCAAGAGAAAACTATTACCTTTACCCTTGAAACCAATTTCCACTGAAAAACCTTTCCAACAATGGGGCCTGGATTTCATTGGAGAAATCCATCCTCCTTCTTCTAGCCAACACAAATGGATCCTCACTGCCACAGACTATTTTACTAAATGGATTGAAGCAATTCCTTCCAGACAAGCCAATGACACTGTGATCATAGGATTCCTAGAAACCAATATATTATCAAGATTTGGATGTCCTGAGAAAATTATAACTGATAATGCTGTTGCCTTCAAATCTAAGAAGATGATAAGTTTTTGTAATAAATATCATATCACCTTAGGCCATTCCACAGCCTATTACCCTCAGGGTAATGGACTGGCTGAATCCTCCAACAAGAGTCTCATCAATATTATTAAGAAATTATTGGAGGAAAATAAGAAAAATTGGCACAAGAAACATATAAATTCACTATGGGCAGACAGACTCATCACCAAAAACTCTATTGGGACCAGTCCTTATGAGTTAGTCTATGGTATTGAGGTAGTATTTCCTTCATCTTTAGGAGCTCCTGTTATGAAATTAATTCAATAAGCTTAGGTTGAACCAAATGATATTCAAAGGAGAATAAATAATATTATCAATTTGCAGTAGACCAGAGAAGAAGTTTATCAAAGATCCCAAGTATTACAGGAGAAACTAAAGAAGATATCTGACAAAAGGACCAAGGCAGAAGATTTTCAATTGGGAGACAAAGTTTTGAGATGGGATTCTAGAAGAGAGGATAAGGGAAAACATGGGAAGTTTGATTTCCTGTGGAAAGGACCTTACATTATTCATGCTTTACAAGGAAATAATACATATTTTCTGAAAAATTTGGATGGTACAGAAACCGAAGAAGGACCAGTTAATGGTCGAATGTTGAAACACTACTTTGATCCTATTTATTAGGATATCCTGATTTTTAACATGTACATACCATATCCTTTGTAATGCATCAGTTTGGATTGGATAGTAACCTATTGGAGTTGAAGCCCGAGGAGAAGGCCCTAAGCTTCAGAAGTATTATTGTCATACATATAATAAAGCAACAAGCAGAAGAAGATTCCATGGTTCAGTCAAAATCATTATGAGGGCAATTGACCTGCTGTTCTTGACTTTTCACCAGGAAAAGCCATCCCCAAGTGGAGACAGTGTTAGACTCCTATACCAATAGGTGTCATATTTCATGATAGACTTGATGGAATATGCAATATGTTCATACCTTTTCTTGTTGCAAAGATTTTCCATATTGTCAAAAAATCAAAAAATTTAAAAAATGTAAAGAGGGTATACCCTAAAAGAAAAATCAAAGGGTAAAAAGAATAAAATGGCCAAAAAAGTGAAAGAAAATGAACCCCACGAAAAGAAAGGCCAAGGAAAGTGTGCAAGTCTAAATGCCACTACTTTTTTGCTCTTATGTAATAAACAAAATTATGTGCAACTTGTATCTTTTGCCACAATTGATGAATAGTCAAACATTTTAAGCTTGGCTAGTTCATCTTTCAATTTTATGTTTTAGAGATAGAGAATAAAATCTGACCAAATTGTTTAATCTTGGCAGATAAGTAGATAGGTAGAGTAAATAAAAGGATCTCAACAGTTTAATCTGAGCCCTTGGATGTAATAAGGATAGATTTAGATAGATTTCCACATGTAAAATAAAAAGTGTGATAAGGGTTTGCCAGTCTAAGTGTACCCTAATAAAGAAGAAAAAATGGTAGGGTAAAGTAGGTAGGGTAGGTAGATGATGTTGCAGAATTGCATGTGATGGATAATGACTCTAGATGTGTTAAATATTTACTTTCATCACAAGTGCAAAGGCAGACACTACACTAGAAGACTTTCAAGCAAAGCAAAGTCAAAATTATTAATTCCCCTTCTCATTTTTCCCTAAAAATTTCATTAATTTCCCCTAAGTACTAAGGCATTTGAAAATTAGAGGGGCTCAAGGCATTTCCTTGACTTTTGGAGGGACCGAACCCTTGGCCCAATAATTGGAAAAGCCTAAGTACTTAAAATCATTCATCATGACATTCATTCACTTCTAAAAAATCTTTTCCTAAGTAAAATCCTATTTTACTTAGAAAAATTATGCAATATTTCATAAAAAAACCCGTCTCATTCAAGCATAAGTTAAATACATTAACCTAATGTTTTACACTTAGCGCTTTATTGATTTTCCATATTAATTTCTAACTTATTATTTAAATCCCTATGTAAATTCCCCCTTTTCCCGTATTATTTAAATTCCCAAATTTATAATATTCCGCCCATTGGTTGAAAAATAACCATATAATTATTAAAAATGTTTAATTGGTTGAAATTCCAATCAATTAAAAAACCCAACATCCCGCCGCATTATAATATATTAATTAACCCTCATGGTTAATTAAATAACCTAATCCACCAATCAAAATGCCCTCAATGCAATTATTTCATAATAAATTTCAATGGGCCCGCCATATTAATTCCTCGTCATCTTGCTTTCCCGACGACCGTTCGATCGATCAATCCAAGATCTACGGTTGTCATCCATATCGCTGCCCATCCACCTTCGAATGATAATGCGCGATGACCAAGTGGTTTTCTAAATAGTGCCGCTCCACGTGTCATGCATCATATGGAATCGCTCGCCCTCTGCTGAAAACCGCTCTTCCCCAAAATTTGTGCGATGGAAATCGCTTACCGCTTGCCTCCCGTGACAAAGCCACTGTACTTGCTGACATCATCCATTAAAAAAATAAAAAATCTACCAACCTTTGACTTTGCAAATAAAACAAAAGAACCCGCGTCATTTTCACTATCTCGTGCAGTGACCAGTGTCCCATGCGACGAATTCCAAAATCGACTGTTGCAGATTGTCAACCGCCACCTTGCTGAGGAAAATTGCAGTCGAGCATCCAGAATTCATCTGCCATAGCCAACACCCTGTTTTCGTTACTGTTTATTTCCCATAAAACAGGTATTTACCCAAATTCCCGTTGAACTCTGCAAAATCCTGGTTTTTGTTTTACTTCCACACGAAAAACTGAAACGGGGTTCAATATTGGTCTTTAGTTCATTCCTAAAATCCCAAAATTGCAGTTGTATTCCCAAACCTGTGATTGTTCCCGTTTTTTCATCAAAACCTGAATTCATTTATGAATCCACAAGAACCAGAAATGGAAATTCCTGTGGCTTTAAATGTCACACCCCTGAATGCCCCTCACAGATATTTAGACTATCTGCCTCTAGCAGATAGGGATTTCCAAATTAAAGACCTAGTTCTTAGTGAAAATCCTCTTTGAATTTTTTTCCATTGTAGAGATAAATACCTGAACGGTTCTGACATTTTTGGACTATGGGAATCCAATCTTCCCATGTATCTTCTTCCCTCAGTCCACATTTTTCCTGAAATAATCCATTACTGCCATGCAAATTATGATCCCAATCAACGAGCAGTCTTGTCCCCGAGTCAAACTATCCTTTTCCCAGTAACTGCTCAGTCTATTAACGAAATGTTACAGTTTCAGCCTGGTCAAGCCCTGACTCCCCTTTCCATGGGAGAATTACTTAAAAAATCTGCCAATTTATCCTAAGAAGAGTTGAATCTTCTTTGCCAAACCTTCATGTTGCCAGAACATCAGCCCAAAGGCCCTCCCACTTATGGTTATACCTTTTTCACTGATGTGGGCAGGCTTATTTTGAATATGATATCCTCTATAATGGGTTTCAATACTAGTGAATATGTTGATCAATTAACCCTAGTATTGTTGTCAATTTCTACCCCTAGACAACCCCCTGCTGTCAAGTATGATTTTTCTTCCTACATTGCTAATAAAATCCATGATCAGTTCATGAGATTAGAAAATTAAAGAGTGTTCAAATATTCCTCTGTTATTTATCATCTCATGCTTTACTTTCAATCAGAGAGTTTCCCTTTCTATGTCAAAAAACTTGATGCCAAAGGAAATCCTAGGTCTGTAATCTTTTGGTCTGCCATCACTCATAATTCCTCTGATTCTCCTTATTCTTATAATGAGTTTATTGACCTATTTGTACACCCTGAAACCACCTTGTTGACAGGAGTCTCCCCTCCTAGGGTCAATAGTGACATCAAGAAAATTCTCCAACTCTCAAAGCAATACAAGATAGGTGATGGGTACCTATACCGAAATCACACAGAAATTAGAATATATGGGTGTGAGTTATGCCCTTTCAAGTTGCCAAAATATGTCCCAATGAGGCTGTTTGCCTTAGAGTATTTCAGATAGATGATAAATTCTGACATAGTTCATTTCTGCAATGCAAAGAAAAAAGCCCAACTCAGAATTAAGAGTCAATTAGGTCTTTTTTTCTGTAACTCTAGGGATGTTGGAAAAGAAGATGAAAGAATCTTAGAAGAATATCTTAAATTACAAAAGAGTTTCTACTGGGTACCTTATGACCCAAACAACTTTATTTGTGATAGAAGGATGAAAAACAAATTGTCACCATACACTCATCAAAGAATCCCATAAATTGAACAATATGCCAATATGGATGAATGGATGGAAGGGACATTGATAGAACAAGATATTGGATAGGTCAGTGTTGAAAATGTTATGAAAGACCTTGAAAATATACTTGACCTAGAGTATTTTGGACAGGTGCAGATACCAGGTATTGGTCCTTTTTCTGCTAGGACTTCTCAACAAAATTTACAAGAAATCAGTGCATTGGCTACAGTAGCATCTAAAGGAAAGGAGAAAGAGGCTGATATACAAGTTACAGAGAAATTTACAATGACAGAATAACCTGAAACTTCTAAAGAATAGGGTCAAGTATAGATTTCTCCTGCTCAGACCAATGTAACAGAAATGTCAATTTTACAAACTCCTCTCAATGTAGAAAAGGGTAAAAAGAGAGATGTTGAAGCATCTACCCCTATCAGTGGGTCTTCAGAACAACCTGATGTTAAAAGAAAAAATTTAAATCCTCTTCCAGAAGTGGAATCTGTTCATGAAATCTATGATAGTCAGAAGAGAGAAGAACTAGGCAGTCAGCAAACATGTACAGTCAGTGGAACATCCACTAATTCACAGAGGAAAGAGCTGCAAAGGCAACAAAGTGTAGAAGTATCTTCTTTCAAACCACCAGTGAAAGATGCCTGGGATATCAAAAGAACATTCATAAATATAAAGGCCAGAAATGATCCACTAAGACTTCAAGTTTACAATCAATATTTGAAGATGGCCCCTAAGAATCAACAAAGATTGAAGTCAGCCTATGAAATCCAACAAGGTAAGATGGTAATGAGTCACTTCAAACCCAAAGTGCAGCAGCCTCAAACAACTGCAGATTATATCAGAACTAACTTTGAAGTAATAGCAAAGGATATCCATCCTTTGGATCAAATTGAGCTGCATAAACAAACAAGTGAAATGATTTATTCTACTCTGACTGATAAATCAATGATGACCCACAAATTACAGGATTCTTTGGATAATACTAATGCACAATTGCAGCTTGAAAAAGCCTCTTCTCAGGCAAAGGATAATAGAATAAAGACTTTGGAGGAAATAATCATTGGATTGGGACATAATCCCAAATATGTCAAGGGCATAGAAGCCTTGATCAAGAAAAAAGATGACGACATTGTAGCCTTAAGAAAACAACTGAAATTACTAGCCTCAAGGCATCCACAGATCGCAAAAATCATGAAACATAATTCTGAAGAAGAATTGATGGAATTTCTCTTGAAACTGAATGAGCAACTTAATGAGACTAAAAAAGAGCTTGAAAAGGCATTGAAAGACAAACAGCCTAATATTCCAGCATCTACAACAGAAGTAATTACAGGTACATCAACAACAGGTCAGCCAACTGAATTATCACAGGTAAATACTTCCAATTTAAGTACCGAAGAATTAATAAAGTCAATGGAGGAATTGAAACTCCAAGTGACAGAGCTCCAAAGAACAAAGGTACAATTCACTACTTTGGAACAAAAATATGATCTCTCAAAGATGAGTGTTGCAGAAAAAAAGAGAGAGGTCAACAGGTTAGAAAATTTGGTTAAGTAATTGGAGAAGGATCTCACATTGGAGATACCTTTAAAGGAAATAAAAGAAATTATTTGGGACAGCATCATATAGTCAATAAATGATGTCTGGCCCTCGATTCAAATAATGTATGAACAGAATGATTTAGTTAAATTGGCTGTGGAAGAAATTCTAAAATCAAGAGAAGAATTAGGAAACATGCCGGAAGAAGCCAATGAACTTATACATTTTTTGAATACTAAGAATAAACATCAACTTGAAGAACTCATAATTCAAGATAGGACAGGAACAATTTTGGAGATAAAAAGAGTTTTTACTAAAATAACTCTCATGCAGAATCTAGAACGAAGATGCTCTGATATGCAAGGAGAAATCCATGCCTTCATAAAAAGATTGGATATTCTGTTGAACAAAGGATTGCCCAGTCCTTTAGTTTCAGAGGATAAACTAATGGACCTTGAAAGTTATGTTGAGAAATTGAACAAACATGCTGACAATCAGGCCAGTTCCTCAACTAGTTCATCAACAATAGCATTGCCTACAGGCAAAAATATTCATGACAGATTGGAATTTTTTTTTATCTTGAGCATGAGGTAAATAATTTGTTACCAATTCAACCTACTTTCTTTAGATATACAGAGACAAATGGAACTCTGAGGAAGCTGCAAAAAACCAAAATACCAGAAGCTAAATGGTGGGAAGAAATGTTAGAACTTTTGTAAAAATTATCCTTATATAAATTTTTGATTACGTACTATAGTAAGTCATGATAAGAAGGATAAAAGGATAAATAGAGGTTAAAGAGTATCAGTGCAGATAAAGAGTATCATTAAAAAAAAGAAGCCAACACAAAGTTACTAAAGAGGACAACAACAAGCCAAATCATAGGGCCTGTCTCCAGCACATTCTCAAAAGAAGGAAACAACACAACATCAGCTATCATTTATCTTCTCTACGAGACCATCTGTCTCTATTTTGTTCTAAAATACTTATGAGTCATCCTAGATTATATCTCAACTTTTTATGAAACATTTTTATAATTTTTTGTATAAATGCTCCCTCAATTGGAGTATTGAGGGGTGGATTCTTAGACTTTGCTGTAACATTGAATATTTTGGAATAAAGTGTTGTTGGATCAAATTTGGTATGGCTAGCTGGATGAGGAATTGATGCGAAAGACATTTCACGGGACTCTTGAATCGAACAACGGATCAATAAGTCATCTATCTCTTATGTTTTAGAGTTTTATACTTGTTTATTATACCATTTGTGTTTCCATATCTTAATTATTAATGAAAAGGAATAAATCAGAAAGTGCTTAAGTGCAATCTTCTTTCAATCGTTGTTATTCTAAATGTTTTCTTCTGAACTGGTTTAAACAGTGAATTCTTAATTGCTCCTGTTTTACTAGTTTATGCCTTTTGATTATTTAATAAAGAATACTTAATTGCTCTTTATTAATAATTACTCAATTTCCCTCTTTCGAATGTGTTGAAGCATTCTTAATTGCCCTTCATCCATTTTGATTCCATTCCATTCACTTTAGATCTATAATTGCTCCCTATTTGATTACCTTGCCCTGTGAAACCATCTTTTGTTAAGAAACTAAATCCAATTAAGCCATCTTTCTTTGAATCCATTAGCCCAATGGCCTAAACTACTCAGTATTACCCTCAGCTGTAGAATTCCATCATTCAATTTCAATCAAAATCCCTGGACTTTATAACTAGCCTAATATCTTTCAAAACAAAGCTAAATTTTACAGAGAGAGCCCTTTCTGGGTACAGATTGGCTAGATTCTGTACCTAAAAGTTGGTTTGTGGTTACCTCGGACCCCTTTCCTCTTCCTAACAACTTCAAGGAAAATCTGAGTGATAACAAACGGGCCATTCTTTCATCTGGAGGATCTATTGGAGAAGAGTTGTAGTTTCTACATTAGCTTCAGCCATATCTTCTCATTTATGTTGTTGCAACATACCTTCAGCCCTAGGGTTGCAGCTTACATTGGCACATTGTGTGCATTTTCCGAAAACCCTCTTTGGTTGTCTTGGGAAGCTAATCTAGTGCCTAGATTTGTATGTGTAGTATCTATTTTTCCCTATATCAGTATTTTTACATCATTTTATGATCTCTAGCTGTAGTTATGCTTAGTATGATTGCGCTATAGCAGCCTCTCTAGCATTTTGTATAGCAGTAATATCTCACTTTGAGAGTGTTTATGTGTTGGAGTCTTGTGTGATTACATTCTATGATTTGTGCCTCATTGTTTTGTACTTATTTTCTACATATATGATCAATATAATGGCTCCATATTGGTCTCATGGTTTCATGTGTTAAATATTTGTTGTTTCTTTCATTTTATGAGCTATATTGTTGCTTTTCCCATTTGGGAATATTACAGTGGTATCGGAGCATAATCTTGGCTCAGTCTATGCATTCAACCAATATGTCACCATAAGGAGAAGCTTGTCACAAAAATAGAAGATGTACAGAAGGGAAAAAGACAAGAGTCCAGTATTTGGAGGAAGGGAGGAAGAGGAGCTCTCAAAGCTTCTTTTTCAAACTATGCATAGCATCAATGAAGATATCAAGAAGATGAGAAGGAAGAGGTGTAGGAAATCTCCAAGGGGGTTTGAATATGAGGAAATCCCTAGATTCTTACATGGTGGGTGTGAGCATTCAGCCACACAATCTGATCCACAACACAGTTTTATGCCCATATTCACATCAAGAGAGATGGAGGAAGAAGATACACCAAAGGAGGATACTTTGAGTGACTATCTTCAAGAGTATGAATCTCAATCTTGGAGATTCAAGGAGCACTTGAACTTCCAAGGATTTTTCCAACTCAAGGAGAATAGAATGCCCAACAATCACAATAGAAGTAGAAGAGGTTCTTTCTTCCAAATTTTTATGGGTCATCTAAATGCATAGCTAAGGATTGGATAGAGCAGATAGACTCATACTTGCAGCTACATCAAGTTTCAGAAAAGGAAGCCCTTAGGATAGCAGCACTACATCTTGAAGGTAAGGCTTATACTTGGTGGATTTATGAATCTTCTTCATTTAATCATGCAAATATAGCTACTTATGTAGGATTCACTAAGAGATTAGTGAAGAGATTTGATGAAAAGACACTTAAAACATCTTTGAGTGAGCTAGCCAAACCTAAACATTCAAAAACTTTGCATAAGTTGGAAATATCCATTACACAAACTCCACTTCAGATTTCTATTGAGGGGGGAAAAAGCTTGTATGATACTTTTCCAAAGGCAAGATCCCCATTGTAGGAAGAGATTTCTTCTCAAAAGGAAGGCATGGATATTCCTCCTTCAAGGAAAGACCAAGATCTAGGGTCTCTCATTGTTGATGAGGTATTCTCAAATATTGATGAGGAGGAAGAGTAGAGAGGAAGTAACATCGCTGTCACTTCAGGAGGAGAACCATAAGCACATGGAGATGGGTATGAAGTTATTGATTCAATTAGAGGATCTTTTTCATCTTTTAAAAAGGTTCCCAAGGAGCATCATGTGATAGTATTGATGGAAAACAAGACCTTGATAAAAGGAGGAGAAGAAAAGGTGGATCAACATCAAAGGATGGGGAGAATACACCCTTATTTATTTTAGGAAGTTTATATACAGAGGAAGGAGACTAGTTTGTGTAGTGAAAGGAGGGAAAAATTAGTCCACTCACTTATGCAGTCTACTTTAGACTTTGATGTCTCATTACATGGAGGAATTCCACCTAGGAGGCCACTAGATCAGAAGATGAGAGACATCTCACAATAGGTTGCACCACTCATTGATCCAGGAGAGGCGAAAACCTTGGGAGGATTTAGCACAATGCAGAGAGCCTTGGGTAGGCTCAAGGAGGAGGGATACATTCTCCCAATATCATCATTACCCACTCTCATCAACTATTCTGCGCTGGGAGAAGATGTTTCTGGGATGGAGGATGGCACCATCATGGTGCAAGGAGACCACTCCATGGCATTAGAGGACCAGGGGATACTTCCACAGAGGGAGGAATCCTCCCCATTTGGTAGAGGATGGTGGCCACTCATGCCTAAAATGGCCAAACTTAGGATATTTTGGGTAGGTGATAGCTTCCTATGGAAGACTAGCCTCCAAAAGCTTCAACCTTCACTTGAGCATGAGCATCTACAGGAGGGGCAACATGAACATGTTAGCAGCATACTGGTGCTAGACTTTGGCATAGGAGATGTCAAAGAAGAGGGCAACCACATGACATGAGCTACATAGTATAGATCAATAGTGCTATCATTAGGGATTTTAGATCCTTATTGGAGATCCTAGATATTGGGGGAATACTCCAAGGATCTCCTTACATGCAGGATACTTGATGACCAGTTTTCAGATGGGAGATACGCAGTGAGAGATGGGGTCATCTTTTATCAGGGTAGAATATTCTTGGCTATAGCCTCAAAGCTCAAGGATAAAATACTACATATAGCCTATGAAATCTTGCTTTCCAATCCCACTGGATTCAATAGAGCATACCATACTATCTTGAAGGGATTCATGTGGGAAGACTTCAAAGAGGAGATGCACTATCATATGAGGAAGTGCATAGATTATTTGGAGGTTGAGGAGAGACATAGATCTTGGGTAGAGTTATCATCACCACCTCCTTACTCATTGGAATTTGGGTGTGAGAGGGAGCTCATCCATGAGCTACCTCACTAGTTTGAACCAAGTGTATGGTAAGGATTATATTTCTGAGCATCATGATATACTTACTATATACTTGCATTTTCCTACCACTCATGTGTAGAGCATTGCTCCAAGAGGGGTCATTTTTTCTTATTGGTTTCATGGGCTACTTGGGGCCATGAGCGGTGATGATGTTGACCACTCCCTAGAATATTTTGGGGAGATGATGTATTCTTCATGGCATGTTTCAATGACACCAAACATCATACACCTTGTCCATGCATGCGAGAAGAATGGGGCAGCAAACAAGTGGTGGGGAGAACACTTGTTATATTATATTCTATGGCAGTTAGGAGCAAAACTGCATTGGTTGCACTTGAGGGACCATTGCCCTTCCCCAGTACTGCACATGGAAACTAGCATGACTTTGATTGTGATCCCATATGTTGATGATGTTCTTATCTTTGTGGGGAACATGATGGGAGGGATGGCACATTGGTTGGATGTGTCCATTGGGAATGACTTTTCCCACACCTTTTATGCTTCATGCTTCAAGGGGAGTATGGGAGATGATATGGCCACTACAGTAGATCACTTATTTCTTTATGAGGTGAGCCATATGATTTTTTGGAGTGCTTGGGAGATGCCTCTCATGAACATTTGGGAGGAACTTTTCTATGAATTACCATGCTAGAAGGTGATTCATTTCGTGTGGATGATAGCTTGGGGATGTGGGCTTCAAATGGGAATGATAGTTCCCAATATACTTCATGTCCCATGCCTCAAGAAGGCCTCTAGATAGCATATTTTTTCCTCCATGAGTAATTTACTTCTTCATGATGATAGCTATTTGGGATGGTCACCAAAAGCTAACTTGCATACTTGGGAGGAGAAATTTGGAGATTTATTGATGAGACAACATCTTGTTCCTTGTAGGAGTTTATCATATGAGGATGCTACAGGAAGAGGAGAGGAGGCTCTTCAGTTCTATCCTTACAGTTTATTGAGGACAAGCAACATTTGGGAGGGGAGGACTATAATGTTCCTAAATTAGCATGCAGCTAATTGGAATATTAATTTTTCTCTTGTCATTTATTTAGATGAATAAATGGGTAGGGAGACCCTTAAACCTCTTTTGTAGGAATAAAATCCCTCTTAATGTGAAAATGGATCATCTTCATAGCTAGATAAAGCACCCTCATGTGTGAACAGGGGCTAATACATGTGGACAAGGTCAATTTTGACCAAGTAAACAATGCTGGTATGGAGGGAGTGAATCACCAATAGAGATAGCGTTGTGTGAATGGGAGGAAGACTCCATGATAGTGGAAACCCTAATGAGTGGGACCCAAGGTGAGAGGGCTCACATTGTTTATAAGGAGGGCAAGGTAGCCATAGATGGTTATGTTATTGATTATTTATTTTGTGGTCTGCATGACTATTTGCATTCGTAGCTGTTTACTTGAGATTATTGTGTTGTTTAGCAT
Source organism: Pinus albicaulis (assembly GCA_034641835.2). Taxonomy (NCBI): domain Eukaryota; kingdom Viridiplantae; phylum Streptophyta; class Pinopsida; order Pinales; family Pinaceae; genus Pinus; species Pinus albicaulis. The sequence continues at coordinate 678,844,119 of CM076583.1, forward strand.
CGGGTGTTCTCGAGCAGGAATCCCACCTCTTTCCCTGAGTTAGCCTCTAGGAAGAGTATTTTACTATCATTTCCACACTCAGGCTTAAGGCCAAGCTACAAATTTCTTCATCAGCACAGTTTCTGCAGAGTATTGTGCTGTGTTGTAGGATGCAGTAGTGGAGAATTCCTAAAATAAAATTACTTGTTTCCCAAAATGGATTGCATTTTACAGAAGGTGGTAGGTTTAGCCCAGATTTCCATGACGGACGAATTCTCTAGATACAATCAGGTAGTTGTGCATCCCTAAGATCAAAATAAGACTGCTTACAATACACCCTGGGGAACCTTCATGTGTTCTAGAATGCCATTTGGCCTCATAAATGAAGAAGCAACATTTCAAAGAGAAATGGATATAGAATTTGTGTGGGAATAGGATAATTTTGTTGTCATTTACTTGGATGAAATTATTATCTTCTCCAAAATATATAAGGAGCATGTTGAATATTTATGACTCACTTTTGAGAAATGCGAGAAATATGGTTTGTCCTTGAATCCTAAAAATTCTTAGTGTGCTTTAAGTGAAGGAAATTTGTTGGGAAACATGGTGGAAAAACAAGGAGTGAAATCAATCCCAAGAGGATAGAAGCCATAAATAACATCCCACTACCAAGGAACAAGAAGGAGGTTCAGGTCTTTCTGGGTAGGATCAACTTCTTGAGGAGATTCATACTAAACTACGCTGAGATAATTAAAGAGATCACAACGATGTTTAAAAAGGACAATGAAGTGAAATGGACTATAAAATATCATGAATATTTCTCTAGAATAAAAATGGATTTTGATGCAACTCCAATGTTAGTCAGACTTGATTATTTGAAGCCATTGTTCATATTTTATTTTTATTTCCCTCACACAATAGTTGTCTTATTGCAGAAAAATAATGAAGGGCATGAGCAACCAATATCCTTATTCAGTAAATTGCTATGAGAAGTCGAGCTGAAGTATAGAATCCTCGAGAAACAAGCTTATGCCTTGGTCAAATCCCTTAAGTCCTTCAGGATCTATGTTACGTAATCTAACATAGTGACCTATGTACCTATAACTTCCATGAAAGATATTATGGTAAAAGGAGACAATGAGGGAAAAATAGGTAAATGGATTTCCAAACTAAAAGAGTATGACATGGACATCAAGCCCACAAATCTCATCAAATGATAGGGATTAATTAATATTCTATTAGAAGAAAACTTCCAAGCATTGTGCATAAACCTATTAGCTGAAAGAGAGGGAGAAAGTGGAAATACAGAGCAACAACAAGGGATCAAAAAAATAATCTAGAAAATTCAGATGAAATATATTGTGTCCTGCTGGTATAAAGACATTCTTCATTATATACTCTTTCTAAGATTCCCATTGAAATTTGATAAGGTGAAATATAGAGCCCTGAGAATCCAAGTCCAAAAATTGTTGTCTCGAATGGTCAATTATATTGGAAGGATCTCGTGGGAATTTTGCTTCTGTGTTTGGTGGAGGAATAAATTCATAGCTTAATGGATGAATTCCATGGTTGTGTTTATGGAGGATATATATTTGGAGGGCTACGATGCAGAAAATACTCAAGGAAGTTTTTTATTGGACAAAACTGTTTGGAGAAGTTCATGCTTATTTTCGGGCCTGTGAGAAGTGTCAAATGTTTGCTGAGAAACAGAAACTAGCATCTTTCCCTCTCATCCCATCCTTTGTCGAAGAATCCTTCAAGAAGTGGGGGCTATATTTTATTGGGAAAATACATCCACCTTCAAGCAGTCAACAAAGGTGGATACTTGTAGTAACTGACTAGTTCACTAAGTGGGTTGAAGAAGCCCTAACTAGAAATGCAACTGATGTGGTAGTCATAAAATTTATGGAAGAAAACATAATCTCCCGGTTTGGTTGCCCCAAGAAAATTGTGACAGAGAATGCTCAAGTTTTTAAGTCAGCAAGATTCATAATTTTTTGTCAGAAGTACAACAGGTTACTAGGTCACTCCACCACCTATTACCCATAGGGAAATGGATTAGTTGAATCTTCGAATAAGACTCTAGTGAGAATTCTAAAGAAAACCAAAGCAAAAAATCAAAGGAATTGGGACTCATAGCTAAAGTTTGCCTCGTGGTCCAAAAGGGTTACCACTAAGAGTTCAATCAAAAAATTACCTTTTGAACTGGTTTATGGAAAAGCTACCATTTTTCCCATACAATTGGAAATTCTTGTAGCTAATATCTTACAATATTGTGAGGAAGAGCCTAATACTTTGACTAGGAGGATAAATCCATTGGTAGAGTTTCAGGAGAGATGGGAACAGGTGAACCATAAGTTAATTAGTTATCAAGAAAAAATGAAAACCTTGTTTGATAGGAAAAAGGGAAGCATGGAATATTTGAACGTCTATGGTTCGGACCTTTCAGGATTTTCAAAGCCAAGGGGAATAATACCTTCATGCTAGAAAATTTAGAAGGAGAAGTGCTTGAGCTTCCAGTCAATGGGAAGTTTATCAAGATTTACTTATAGTTCTAAAGGTATCACCCTCAGTTATTGTAAATACCATCAAGCTATCTTTAAATAATCAGTATTGTTTCAAGTTTCTACTATTTCTTTTGTTCTAATTTTTTTTTCAATAAAATGACTCCATGCCTAAAGGAGTAAGGTACTAAGCTGCAGGTTTTCAGTGCATTGCATCCAATACACTACCCCCAGTTGGATCTAGTGTTGTCTCCCACTATGAGATATCCAAAGAGGAAAAAGTTCCATTAGTATGGCTGACAGATATTGAAATTTGTTAATTCACCTTTGCGGGAAGGATTCGAGCTCTAACACCCATGGGGAAAGACACAAGATGCTAAACCATATTCGTTGGGTCCTTACCTGTGCTACAAAACACAACAGGAATAATAAAATGTACACAGGTGCATTTAGCGGTTAAAGATCACACATATTTTAGGTAAATCACTATCCATCTCCGCCTAGCAGCCCCCTAGAACCAGATCAAAGGGGAAAATTGCACAGACATTAAGCGCATTGGACCCCCACAGAGTTGAAAAGGGAGATCATGATATGATGGTCTAGATTAATTTTTGGGGTTAAGGGCAGGGTTTGCTAATTCCCCAGCCGACCCGTTGGATTTGGTGGGGACCACATATGATGTGGGATGACCCGCAAACACCTACATCAAGTGAGCGTGATGCAACTATAAATGGTAAGGTAGTCTGCCCTTCCCATGTTGTTATGAAACGAACTCACAAAATAGAAGAAAATATATATCAACGACTTAGAAATCAACCTCTTCAAGGGGGAAACCTCCTTTACATTACATAAATGGGAATTTCTTAGATGATACAAATGAAAAAACCTACCTTCTCTATATAGGATTCTAAGGGGTCACAATATAACAATATGGGGACCACATGGGAACAACAATAACAATACTAGGGCTACATCTATGGGGCACAATAATAAGAATATGGGGACTACTGGGCACAACAATAACAATAATGGTGCTACAATAACAATAAAAATAAGGGGCTACACTAGTATTATAGGGACCTAACATGTCGCTCTCCTTTAAGCAAGTGTTATCCTATATGCTTGATGAGTTATGGATGATTCTGTATAAAATTATCATCCTCCCATGTGGAATCTTCAACGTGTAATTTCTTCCACTTTCCGTGACTACTTCAAGTTCCAATATGATTTTTCCTTCCTTTTCAAGTTCTAGAAATATTGTTTGAACTGGGAGTTTTTCATATATAACCTTATTTAAGCATGAAACATGGAAAAATGGGGGCATTAGGGAATATCCGGGAAGCTCCAATTTGTATTCCATAGTACCAATATTTTGCAACACCTTATAAGGACCATAGTAGTTTGCCGATAATTTATTATCCTTCTTAGCTTTCTTGAGGGACATTTGTTTTTATGGTTGTAGCCGTAAAAATACCTAGTTGCCTACATCATAAACTCTTTCTTTGTGATGTTGATCTTCTTGTTGTTTCATTCGATCCTGTACCAAAGTTAGGTTGTGCTTTAAGAGTTGGAGAACTTGTTGTTGATGCATTTCTTGTAGCAACTTTGTCAAATTTGCTTTTAAACCATTCTTCAAATCTTCCATGTTTCCTTTCATTTTTCCTTCTATATCATCCATATTAGCTTTCATGTCACCCTTCAAACCATACATCTTAGCTTCCATGTATGATTTTAAACTATTTATATCATCTTTGGTTGCTCTTAGTGAGATCGAAATTTGTTGCACTTGGTCCCGTAATTTTGATATATCATGTTGTAATTATTCCTCTTCATGCATCATAATAGAGTTTTTTGAGGGCTTAATGGGTATATAATTATTTTTTGGAGGCATTTTAGAACCTAATACAAATATATATGCATCAATATTCCCTTGGAATCACTTCAAACAAGTTTTTCAAACAAAAGTTATCCAATTTATTTTAAAAAAAGACACATTGTTTTCTTGCTTTTTAGGAGGTCTATATTTAACCTAATATGTCTTTGTGATTTTAGATCTTCAAGATCTGAACTTCGGTCCTATCATAGCCCTCTAAGTCTTCTTTCTAATGCCATAGATTAGACCTAATTTGTATTCTTGAAGACAAATTTATGTCGGATCTCCCACAATGACCTAATTATGGATTGGTTCAGTAGAGCGAACTTGTACGACGTGCCACGTGTCACTGTATTACCTTCGGTTCTGAAATCGATATACAAGAAGCTAAAGTTCATTTAATTTCAATCACTTTTTACAACATTCCAATTTGATGCCTGAAACAAAAGTTCTGATGATTTTCCATCGGTCACCTGTTTTAAATGAAATTTTGGAGCCTGCAAAACCCCTAACTTCCACAGATCATATCTCCGAAAATATTTTAAACCAAGGTCTGAAATGTTTACATGAAGTTAATCAAGATTTCAGATCCACGTGGTAAAAAATTCAACTTCTGAAGCCTCGTAGTAAACAATTTATAAAGAAAATTCCAATATGCCATGTTTGCAGCAATGAAACCCTAGAATCCAAAGCTCTAATACCAAATGTTATGAAACCAACTAAAAAAGTAGAAGAAAATATAGATCAATGACTTAGAAATCAACCTCTTCGAGGGGTAAACCTCCTTTAAATTACATAAATGAACAATTCTTTGATGATACAAGAGATAAAACTTACCTTCTATATATAGGAGTCTAAGGGGTCACAATATAAAAATATGGGGACCACATGGGCACAACAATAACAATAATGGGGCTACATCTGTGGGGAAGAATAGTAAAAATATGGGGACTACATGGGCACAAAAATAAAAATAATGGGGCTACACTAACAATAAAAATAAGGGGCGACACTAGTATTATAAGGACCTAAGACCTATCCATCTGTCCATTACCCTCACCCAATCTTGTTGAGACAAGTGTCCTTCCCAATGATTTCATGCCACATCATTTAGCTGTCGGCCCTCTAGTTATAAAAGAGACCTTTCCTGCCTCATAATCCTGAAGCTCACTCATCGGTTCATGAAACACTTCCTCCCACCAGACACCTATATAGGGCATTTTCCAAATGTCTAGCTACACAAGAATTCCATTTGGACGTCTCTTTCGACCTCATCCACAACCACCAGGTATATCATCTCCCTTGTCCACCTGTAATTATGTTTAAACACTCGCAATATGAAGAAGAAAAATCCTAAAACTCCCAAAACCTGTGAGGTCAAACCCTCTTCTGGCCTTGAACCTCTCATGGAAACAAAAGCCCAAATTGTTGACCCCGTTAGTGCCTATCACCTCGCCGACCTGTGTTTTGACCTATTCAACAACCATAAAAGAGGGGAAGACCCTTTTCGAGTGGTCAAATATGGCCTATATTACCTGGTCATTAATTATGTGCATTATTTTCCTGAATTCATCTCCTAACTTGCGACAATATACATCGACAAAAAGAACTAGTTCATATCCTGCACAAGAAATAAAATACTTGAAGTGACTCCTGAATTAATTTAGAAGGCTTTGTTTTATCCCACTTATACCGAGTCGTAGTAATTCACCGACTATCACCCTAATGTATCACTATTATACTCTCCCAACTGAGAAAAAATATTCTCTCCTGCGAATAGTCCTAGCCCTGAGCTTCCAAAATCTACGAGTGATCCAAAATTTCCATGTCACCGTATTTTCTGAACCTATGCAGCCCGTTCTACCCTTAATTACATATTTACTCAGATAAGATGATGCCAATATGGCCAATAAAGCCACCCTGAGGTTTTTGAACCTGATGATGCAACCTGAATACCTACTTGATATTCCATCTTACCTATTTACGACCATAAGTTTCTAATTACACAACTTTTCCACCACGTCTTGTTTTCGATACTATTCAATATTGTTATACGTGTTCATGTATATGCATGTCGAGGAGTTCAAATGTCTGGGTCTTAATATGTTTACCCCCAAAAAGAATATAAATTATGTATCCAACTGGGATGTTGAAGTCAGGAAGAGACCGAACAATGACGATTACTCTACTTTCATATCAATGTACATGGCCATTGCTTACGAAATCATTCATGTTACACCTCCACCCAGAATTTTTCCCAAACAAAAAGAGCTCCTCTAGGTCATAAAAGATTCCTATGTAGGGGATTGGTACCTGTTTTAGGATTATACAAAAATCATAGTTTATGTGTGTGAAATTCCCCCTATCACTTGCAGGTGTTCATGTTTATGAGAATATTTTCACTATAATTCATTAGGAAGAGCCTCAACACAGTCTAGTTACACTTTTTTCCTGCAAAGAAGGGGTATATGTTTAAACTGGGAAAGATTATAGGGCCTTTTGTTGCTAACTCAAGGCAAGATTTCAAAGAGGTTGAGGATATACTCAGAAAGATCGAATTTGAATAGGGATATATAATTTGGAAGTATGATCCTATGGGCGTCATTGCCCGAAGGAGAGAAAATATAAAAGCTTTGACTTATGAACATGAACCTAGACCTTGAATTGAATGGAAAGCTAATTTTGATTCATGGCCTTTGGATATATAAATAGAGACCGAGACACCGACTACCAAGGACAATCCACCAAAAAGGGACATTGACCAAGTTGAAGATATCGAGATGGAGGACGTACATGTGAGTAAAAAGGAAAATTTTGAAGAGGAGGAATTTGAGACTAAGATAGTAGACATAGGACCAGACCAACCAAGTTTTCAAGTCACTTTGGAGGATCCTTCACAAGATGTTGCCTCATCTTCCTCAAATTTAACTATTTTGGGTGCTGAATATAACACAACTACTGCTCAATCGAGTTAGCCTATTGGGAAGGATATTAAAGAAAGGAATAAGAAGGTAAGGGAGGAGACATAGAAAAACATTTCACTCCACTCGGTATGAAATTGTACCAGGCACATGGATGCCATGGATTTGGAGTGAAATTAGATGAAGTTTTCATTGCAGCATCTATTGGCACAATCCTTGCCTTTAGGTTCCCAATTTAAACGATTAGATCTCTCTTTGGATCTAGAAAGTGTTCCCCTGAAAGATAACACAAATTTCCACAAACACATTGGGGAAATGTTATAAAATGAGCTCAATAAGAATTCAATGATTATTAACAAGGCAGATAAATTGTTGGAAAAAGCTGCAACTAGATTGAAGAAAGAGAGAGCCAACTACAGGGTTCTCCACATGCATAATGAGAGTTAAAAAGAGATTATTATGAAATTGGGGGTGAATCCAAAGGACAAGATGATTATTGAAGCCCTCCTTAAAAATTCTCAAAATTAGATTCAGGAGTTGAGGCACATACTGAAATAGTAGTAAGTGAGCATGTGCAATCCCAGGAATTTGCTCAAGTGGAGGCCGAGAAGGAGATTCTTTCCTAAGAGCTTATTGACATAAATAATGAGATAATGGACCTCAAGCAACATGCAATAGAGCTGAAAATGAAAATAGACTCACACTCATGTACTATGTTTGTACCCAAGAATCCTCAAAATCCCACTGAGTAGCTTACTAAATCGCTAGCTGAGCTTCAATTATCAGAAGGAGAGCTCCAGAAGGTGCCAAACGACTTGGATGTTTCCCAAGAAATCATAACTCAGAAGGAAAAGCAACTTGAGACTACCAAAATGAATACTGAAATCATCAGCAAGAAACTATAGGTATTGAATCAAGAGGTAGATGAGCTAAAGGGGAAACTCAAGGGGAATATGTCTCTGCTCCAAGCCAAGCAACTAGTTTGGGATGAGATCATTGAAAAAATGAGAAATCACTAGGAGAACATAACCTTGATGAATGAATAGAAAGTCGTTTCTTCCTCGTATCAACCAAAGAGGATGGATAAAGGAACTCTCAGAGTGCTAAAAATTTCATTAAGTTCATCAATGAAAGAATAATTCCTGAACTGAGGCCTATAGATGTGGTGCACAGATTCAGTGCTATCATGGAGATCACGAAGGTTTTTCAGAAGGAAGAGGCTAGGGCCAAAGCTTAGTAGTTTCAAGATGCAGTCATAAATAATTTTGAGGCCTTCAACACCGAGCTCGAAAGGATCGTTAGGGCAAGATTTCCCAACTGTTGGGATTTCAGAGGAGAGTTAATTTAGTGGGAGAAGTACAAAAAGAAATGGGTAGAAGATAAAAGTAATGTGGATTCCTCTCATGAAAATACTACTACTATGAAGGGAAAGACAATGGTGAATTATCTAAATATAGACTTCCAATTATTAGGATTGGTGAAAAATCGGTTCCACTCTAGGCTGGACTACTTGGGCCTGACCAATTAAAGGATCACATAAAAAAATTTCTCACAGGATCCTCCACTAGATCCAACGTTGTGGCAGAGGTGTGAGCAATTCATCAATCAACCTGTCACCTGAATCATTAAGCCCTCGATGTAGCCCCCATCACTGGCCTACCACGAATGAAGATATTTCTGATCTTGTCTACCTAGCACTTTCATTTCCTATATTTTATATAAATATTATGTTTTCAATCAATTTGTTAAGCTTTCAGTTATTCTAGCTATGCTATGAAGCACACTCAGTTTTTTATATGATTATGTACTGTAAGGAAATCAATAAAGGAATATTTTGATAACAGGCTCTCTCTAAGGCCCTATAAAAACATTCATATGACACTGAACTAAGGGTTCAAAATTTTGGAAATTTTTTTTGTTCTCAATATATCACTTCAGGGAAAATTAATACACAGTCATGGCGATTCCAGCTCATTTGTGTTTGTAGTATGTATTCCTTCTATGTGCTTCCCTATATGTTTTAATCGTTATTCTTAGATATCATGTAATTGTAGCTACTGGATGTGTTTTCATAAATGTATGGATTCATTTAACTCATATATTGATGAAAGACAAATGTACGGTTATGAAAGCTAGATTCCTTAAACGTGCTCCATGTATCTCCACACTCCATCTATATCCTTATTCATTCCTTTCATTCTTAGTACCTAATCCCATTGTATTAAACTTCTACCCTTCTTGTCTCCTCTGTCATAAACACACTACGATGTCTGATAGGATATATATATATATATAACCATGATATGCCATAGTTTAATTATGTAGTTAAATTGCATTTATTTTCAAGGATACTTATTTGAATCCAATCATTAGTAAAGTTGTACCATGTCTATCAGAAAAGTGATAATCAATTTCTTCCTTTTAGACAGAAATAGGTGCATGCTACAACAACATTGGATAGTCAAAGACTTAACAAGGATAAAAATTTAAAACTTCCAACACTTGGTTGAGCAATTTTAACTATGGACATTAAATCTATCAATCCGAGAGTAAAAGATTGTGAGATGCAAGTGGTGTATGTACAAGATCATGGCATATGCCCAAGGAAGTAAATAAAAAGGGCATCCACTAGTATAATTAACATGTACTAGAAATGTGTCTTTATGATCAATTGAAATCTTGCATTTGTTCATAGTGTTCATGTAATCAAGGTATATCAAATTCAGTGGATGAAAATAAACATGGATGCAATTACAAATGAAAATAAAATGAACTACTAGAGTACATCGTCACCTAAATTTGAACCTACTAGAATCATTTTGTGATGCAATAATCATTCAATTTGGATAGGGTAAAAGCATTCATGCAAACCCGTGTTTCAATTTTTTAAATAAAAAATCGAGTGATGCCCTTGCAACACATTAGTAAAACTTTGAAAAAATTAATTAAAAAAAAAACTAATCATACATGCATCAACCACCTAGTGTAATTGTTATCCAAATTTCATATTAAACCTCAAGTTATGATATTTCACTTTGTGTACAAGTTAAATTGCTCTTGCAACTTTCAATATCTATTCAATTTGTTTATTCATGATCCAAGTAAAGAGTCTTGTTACTACCAAGAACACTTAAAAGAAGAGTCAATCAATATGAGAATTAAATCTTGAAAACTTTATGTACCTATGCATTCAAATAAACTAATCTATCATGCAACAAGACAACATATTCTAGAGAGATGGGGGGCTACCTCACTTGGAACACTTTGTTGATTAAAATTGCAGTACTAAGTAATTGTCGATGCCTCATAGAGTCAATAACAACCTTGTATTAAACTTCAAGAGAAAATAAAGTAAAATACTTATCTCGACAATATATCAGTAACCACATTGGCATATAATTTTCAAAGTAGACCAATTAAACACCATTCACGTGATGTATGACTCAAAAAAATGCAACCAAACTAAGCACTATCAAATAAATGTTAATTCTCTCCCGTAGCACTCAAAATTTTGTAATTCATTCTCTATCTTATTACTCACTATGACATTATCATATCACATGATATTTATATAGAAACAGGGGAAGGTGTGGCAAGCCGTGACCAAACCCTTATTTTTGATACCATATAGGCTCATCCCCTATGTATTTGTTCCTCATGAATGATGTTTCATCACACATATAGACACAACTTACATCTCATAAAATGAATGATGTTACATTGGATGGCATATATCCCCTTTTTCATTTGGATCTACAACCATTTACATTTGTTGCTAACTTATTTAAGATAAATATGGTTTACACACTGTTAGACTGAACACAATAATTAAAAGGATCAATTCGTTTGTTTTATTATCAATGAATGATGTTAAGCATGAGATCTAGGGAATAAGATCTAAAAATTGTGCTTGAACATGTTTGTGTAGCTATCATTGACGAGATTTTTGACCATAATTCCATGCACCATATGATGATGTTGGAGTTGATCAAATAACAAAGAAACCATCTGGATCACCTTTTAATTAAAACCCATATGACCATTTTTACCTTTGAATAGTGTATGTATGCAAATTGAAGAAGCATTACCAAAATTCTAAAAATGGTAGGGTGTTGCAGGAATTCTGATAATAATTCATCATTATAGTAAGACTAAATTGTTACTAGATTTTTGGAAATTATCCTGAAATTGTTGAAATTCTTGTAATAGTTAAGAAATCACAAATTCCATTCTAAATACTCATCAAAACATGGGGGGTCATTAGAAAGAAATAATTGAATAGCTCATGAAGCTCATTTCAAGCGTAAAATTAGTAAAATGGATAAATGTAATAATATTGGCTATTAAGAAGCAGATATGAAAGGGTAAATTCAACTATCTAGTACTATAATGTTAAGAAGCAAAGATGAAAGGGTAAATTCAGCTATCTAGTACTGTAAAACATGTCAAAACTGAAGTTCAACACATTTTAATAGAGATATCATGTATTAATTTTCCTGATATGCAATTTCATCTTCAATCTAATTTTCATTTAAAGACCCCAAACTTAGATTTCACAAGTTCAATACTATCCACTCTTCTCATTTTAAATTGATGCAACATGAATGCCACTACATATTTCATTTGCAAATAAAAGAATTATTTTACCATACACATTCATTAACTTCACAAATTCATTTTTATAAACTTTTATTACGAAGTATTGATCCAAATATATTATAGATTTTATCAATGAGCATTTTTTCTAACCACACTATCTTCTAAAGCTATCCAAATTTCCCTACACAAAATTCTTGCACTACAATTATTAAATTCTTCATAATAAAAGCTCCTTGCTTTACAACTATCTCCTTTATTTTTAAAATATTCTCACAATTTATAACATTTTCATACTCATTATGAACCTAACATGAAAGGAATTATCATCTATAAACTACAATGGGTCCACCTATCATAACTTGTTCCTTCCAAAGGCCATATTCTATCATACACTTTTCTTTGTTTACCTCAATCATATGTTACATATTCTCCTAGTTATATGTTAATACATGAGCCTTGTATTAAAGTGTTTGATTTGTTTTGGTTAAGCCCATGCCGACATTGTGGTATGCTTCCTTGCTCCATGGCACCACGAATTTTCTTTCCCTGCCCATTTGCCTTTGTCTTCCGTGCTTGATTTTATAAGATTTCGTGTACTACCCACCCTTGTAGTTACCCTATTACCCCGTTGGGACTTGAGCTAACTGCCCCCACCCTTTGGTGAAGTCGTAAGTTTATTAATTGAATTCCACTCTTATTATAATTATAACAATGAATTCTAAATACATTGTAAGTGACCTTTGATGTAAATCAAATGACATATAAAAAGTCTTGAATTGATAACCATTATTTAAGAGTCATTTTGTCCATTCAGCATAAAGAAAATAGAAATAAACTACAAGATATTGTGTGAAAATATAAATAAACATTAAAAAATAGTGTAAAAATATAAAATAATATTGTGAAAATATAAAAAAAACATAAAAAAATAGTGTGAAAATATAAAAAAATATTGTGTGGTCTATAATTATAGGGCCTCTCCAACCATCGTGGTCAATAATAATAGATATTTGATAGGGTCACAATTTAAACATGCATGTGACAAATATCAAAATGCATGTGATATTTTGATAGAAACCCATGCATGTGACAAATATAGCCCAACAACATAGATGTTGACCTCTAACATCTATGGAATGCAATAAATGCTGTTAACATAGATGTTGACCTCTAACATGGTGAGATCATAGCCCTAAACATCAAACTTATGATTATTTCACACCATCTATGATTAGTATAATTGAATACATGTGTGTGATCATTTAACTTCTTTCTAATTAATTTTATAATCAAAATTATGCTATATATTTATTTATTTAACCTGTAAGCTTCTTCTTTTTTAAATACAAACGCTATATTAATATATTTCATAGATTCTATTTTATTAATATATAGAATCATAGATTCTAAGTAATTTTAGATTGTTCAAATCTCATGATTTTGAAATAATTGGCCAGCATAATTTTCAATATTCAAATTCTTGTGCATGTATTTTCTTAAATATCTTTTTGTGAAGTTTTACTATCATATTTGAAATAATTATGGAAAATTATTAGCGAACATAAACTTCAATATACAAATTTGCATATACAAATCTTGTGCATGTATTTTCATAAAATGTCTTCTTGTGAAGTTTTACCATCATATATCAGCATTAATTGGTGAAATAATTTTCCATAAATATTAGTTATAGAGTAAGTTTCAGTTTTATTGTTTTATTGAACAAACTTTTCTTTCATTATATAGTATATATAACGATTGAATTTCATTATTTGATTGAATTTTATTATTCTATTAATGATATTTTTTTTTGTCTTTCTTATCATGGTTAAGGAGGAAAGTTACATGAAGGGATTTCTTAAGAAGAAAATCTACACAAATTAAAAAAAAAATGAAAATTAAATAAATTAAATAAAAAAAGATATTAGTAAAGTATTGTTTAGATTAAATAAGGCAGTGTAGCTAGTGTTTCTTGCTATTTAGTTTAAATATAGTTAAATCAAAATGATTTTTTGTAAGTTTGGTAACAAATAGGTTACATAAAACCCAGCTTTGAACAAGTGACTTAAGACTTAAGAGTGCCTTAGCAATGTACCTAATCTTAGCTTATCCAAGACCCCATGGACAGCTAAATTAAAATATGATTTTTTTTTACATTTTATTTATTGATTTTAACTGGGATCGATTAATTTCAATCATATATTTATGAAATAAAAGATGGTGTATTATTTTACTTTAATTCAATATATTGATTGATTAAATGTTTTTATTATTCATTATTTGTAATTGTAATTTAATTATTTTTATTCATATGTAAATTTAAAATGTAAAAGAATTAAACTTTTGATTGGAGTAAAACAACATTATTTTTAAACAACATTATTTTTTATTTGAATGAGGAAGTATTTGGATAATATTGATATATGTTAGATCTAAGACTTCGAACCAGCTAATGTGGTTCATCCTTAGGCTAGCTGGTTCGAAACATCGACCAAATCCTAATGATGTGATTAATCCGAAAGACATTTATCTAATATTGAGATATTTAGATTTTAAATTTTCTCTCAATTATAAGTTCCTTGTATATGTATAACAAAGTGTTGTCCTAAACAAAAAGAGAATTGAAATAAGATACCATGTAATGCAATGTTTACTTAGTGAGTTGTTTTGAGCGTGCCTTACAAGCATTGAGTCATTTGACTGAGGGAAGAATATATTCCGCATTCCCTCTCTAACAAATTGCTACTTGTTGTATATGTATTGAAAGATCATGACACATGATATTTGTTAGTAATTCATGTTTTACTTTACTACCATTTGAACATGTCACAAGTGGAAAATGCATATATTTTTATCAATGAACCAAACTAAGAAAAATTGAGACCACATGGCCCCTTTCCACCCTCACTCTCCATAGTGTAATAATTTCCATTATTGACTATAAAAATTTCTCCATATTTTATAGAGTGAGGCATCAATCTCAAGTGTCATGCTCTTGTTTCCTTAACTAGATGATGATGGTAGAGAAAGAGGTTTCACTTTACTCTAACGAATTCAAGTCCAAGCTCATTGAAGACAACTAAGGATGGGATCTTCAATCATAACTATTCAATTGCCCCAATAGCCACAAATGATATATTTAATCATTAATTTGCAATCCTATACAAGTGAAAAAACAAAAGCTATTTCTCAACTCAACTTTTATGTGCATCCTCAATTCACTTCAATAGCCCCTTTACATATTTCAAGATTATACAACTGATATGAATATTGATGAAAACAACCATGAAAATTATTGGTATTTAGTGAGATCAATTTTGGTGTATTATACTTTTAAAAAAATCACAAAGAAATGAACAATTTATTTTATAATTTTATTTCTATTAAAAAAATAAAGAATAAAAAATTAGAGAAATTTTTTTTTATGTCTTTATAATTTTAATGAATTAATAAATTAAGAATGTCAATATTATTACAAATATTTTAAAATTTTAATGTAGACGACATGTATTTTTATTATCTAACTTTTCACTATCACCAAAAATATATATTTTTATTTCATAATACTTTTTTTGAAAATTATTTAATATTATATTAGATCATTAATATAGTGAACGTTATTTAGTATATTACATTATTACTACATGTGGAATTGCATGATTATCGTTGTTGGAAATGTACACCAAAATAATGGTTAACATACACTTTGTTTAATAAGTTTATTTTTTATTTTTTATACAAAGATCATATTGACTATTATATAATATTTAAGGAAATATTTTACGATAAGGTTGAATGAGTGGGAATGTGAGATAAAAAATTTGTGCGAGTTAAAATTAGGTTTAATAATAATACATTTTCCATTTAAATAGTATTTTTTTACAATTTAATTTAATTAAAAATATTGCAAGGTTGAAAGGGTGGAATAAATTTTATAAGATTTAAAATTAATTTTAATAATAATACATATTTCATTTAAAAAACATTATTAAAAATATTAAGTGATTAATTTTATTTTAATAATAATTAAAGGGTAATAAATGTGAATTTAAAGTGATATCTTATTTTCTAAATATGCATATTTTTAACCTTTGAAATTATAGATTTCTTCAAAATAAATTTTATTGGATAAATAAAACTAAAATTTTAGTAAAAATAAATTAATAAAAAAATAGAATCTCCCATTTCAAAGTATAATTTTTAACAATTTTTCTATTAAATTATGGAAAAAAATTAAATTTATCTTCTTAACTAAAAACTAATATTAATAAATTATCATAATTTAAAAAATAATATATATGGAAAAAATAAATATATTCACTTCAATCAAAATTAACATAAAATAACTCATCATATATAAAAATATTAATGTTTTAATTTTGTACTTTTGAGTTGATGTTCATAGTTGAGCATCATCATTAACCCATATTAAGGTGAAATTTATCACATATAGAGTAAGAATAAGATTTATATTTTCCAAGAACCAATAAAAAGCACCCACTGAAGATAAGCATAGTGCTAAATATTATGTTGCTACTAAGTATATATTTTCTCACGAGGAATTAAAAAAATACATGTAACACATTCATATTCGTCATTGTACAAGTATGAATGTTGTGCTTAATATAATGTTTTTTATTATGGAAATCCACAAATATATATACATACATAATATATATACATCATGTTGTTACAAACAATAATTACGCCGAAAGGCGTTCTCTTTGTTGGCTTGGGGTGAGCAGACACTGTTCACCCCAGCCAATGAGAAGCCTTTCTTATCACCCTTCCAACCACTAAAATTTGGACATGTGGCACCTCCTCCAACCAATGAAAATCTTCTATTTGCCCCTCTTACCAGCTGTTCATTTGAAAAAAACGTTTGAAATTTTTCAATGATTGAAAATTACACGGCATTGCGCTTGCATGCATAATGGATATACACATAGTGTCACCATTGTAGCCATGTATAGTACAGTTAGTGATAAATTCTAGGTACCTATTATAATTAATTACAGGTACCTGATAAATTTAAAATTCAATGTGATTGACATAATACTTCGTTGGTGGATTAGAACGAACTGCGCCTCCTCTGCCTGCAATTCTTTCTGTCTTTTCTTTGCATCCTATATTAACTTATGGTATGATGGTTTATCAACTCCAGCCACCCAACCATTTAATGCATAGAAGACTTGTGGGTCTCACGTCAAGCCGAATCGCAACAGCTAGTTTAAATCATCAGTGTGGTTAAATGCAGTAGTGTTGACTTCCATCTTGCAGCTGACTTCCATGTGGTTAAATGCAGTAGTGCCGACTTCCAGCTTGCAACCCACTTCTAGCTTCCAGCCTGAATGACTTGCAGACTGACTTCTAGCTTGAAGGACTTTCGATTTAAAAATAGCCGGTAAGCTTCTGTTACCTGCAATACATTACGAATCACTGCATGTTTTCATCCATTTTAAATACCCCTATTTACTTTGAAATTTATTGTATTGGTGTGTCCATTACCCGACCAAAAAATAATGAAATAGAATATGATCCAACAAAAATGAAAAAAACCGTTGAGAAAAACGTATTGGAAGAGGTAGAACATTAAATACTATAATTTTGCAACTGGTCATGCCATTCTTGAAGAAAAACACAGAAAATAACAGTGAAAACAACAGTCTGTCGATCTGTAGAGTCATTTAAAAAAACAAACACCTTTCATAGCATCTTCAATTGCAGACTTTGTTCAAGAATTGAGACAACTTGCGAGTTTTCCAGAAAACACCCATATATTGATTTCTTTTGCAAGCTCCCTCTTCCATATAAAATTTTATGCATATTTACAGATGTATGTATATGAATGTAATGTGCTCTCTGTTTATAAAAGTGTGATGAAGATGAATATGAATGTTTATAGTCTTTAATGTTTCCTTGAAATGTTGATATGTTGGTGTTGTGTAGCTCGCTCATATTTTATATGCTTATTTTTGGTGTTATAAGTATGTAAATCATGGAATAGATATATTCTTCACATCACTAAGCTATTGTGGCCCTTGTGGATATATATATATAGAAATCGAATTTGTGATCAGTAAGCCCTGAGAGGTATTAAATTTCTATAAATTATGGAAGGCATATAAATTTATGTAATTGCGGGGACTATGGATTTATCATTGTATATGAATTTTCATTATTTTGGGGCATTGAGGGCACTGTGGATTTATCATTAGAAATGAAGTTTTACCATAATGGGTTATTGTGTGCATTAGTTGATTTATCAGTGTAGATAAATTTGTGATCATTGTAGCGCTGAGAAGTATTAAATCTTTGCAAAATCTGGAATGGATATACAGTTCATCATATAGGGGTATGTGGGTATTGTGGATCTTTCAATATATAGTTTAGAACTTCACATTTGTGATGGTGCAGGGGCTGACAGGTATTAGAGCTTTGTAGATTTTGGATTGATCAGTCCCTGACTTGGTATTTAGAGATCTTAATGTCTATCAATAAAAATAAGAAAAGCATAGATTCTTCTATTGGGCTGTGGTTCATTGAATTGATACGAGTTTGTTGTCATTATCCGAGTTGTATTCTCAGTGCTTTCTATATGGTTCTATTGCATATACGTAAGAGTTACTGAAGCTAGATATACAGTTTTATCTTACTGAAGCTAGATATATAGTTTTATTTTGGCGCATTCCGTATTGCTCTGCTAGATTTAATATGTATGAATCACTGAAGCTACATGTACCATGAAATTGATCTCCCTCTGATTAAAAAAAGTGATCCATAAATTTCTATTTTAAAAAAAGCAGCCAAACAGATTATTAATAAACCATAGATCTATACGATTTAGGAAACAATAATAATCTGCTCTCATCCAAAGATTATAATATATGTAGAGAGAGGGTAGATGTTTCTTTAAGGTGGGCAAATAAAAAATTTAATAGACAGTTTCTCTGATTCTTATATATTTGGGTTTTCTTATACATATTGGTTTTATATATTTTGTGGTTAATTTTGTTAGAATTATAGGGATAATTTTGACAGAGGTTTGTTAGAATTATAGTTTCGAGTTGTGTAGCTTGCAAAACTCATAGTCTATTTTTTTATATTTTAGTTTTTCCTTAATATATTTTGCAGTTATTTTCATTTGAAAATTGGTAAGATTTATTAATATGCAAGTTTGAAATTTAGTAGGTATTAATTTGATAGGATTTGTTTGAAATTTGGTAGGATTTATTAATATGTAAGTTTGAAATTTGATAGGTATTAATTTGATAGGGATTTGTTAGAATTATAAGTTTGAGTTGTATAGCTTGCACAATTCATGGTCTAATTCTTGTATATTTTGGTTTTTTCTGAGTATATTTTGCAGTTAATTCTGTTTGATATTTGGTAGGCTTTGTTAGCATCATAATTTTGAAATTTGAGTAGTTTTAAGTGTTGGACTTATTGGAAATTTTTTAGGTTTATTTTTCGATTTAATTTGTCTTTTGGAAATTTTTCTAGTTTATTTTCCAATCTAATTTGTCTAGATTCGGGAAGGGATTCATTGAAATCACAACTTAAACATGGGTGTCGAATCCATATATGCAATAAAAGAAACCAAATTTAAACAACATAAATCAAGATTTGGCCATAATGTTTTTTCCCATTGGAGAAACTTCAAAAAATCAGACTTACAACTACTCCCTTTAAAATTAAATTTGATAAAAATTAATTTTATAAAGATTTATTAAAATTAAAAGTTTGAGATAATTAGCTTGCACATTCCAAATTCCTCAAAAGTTTTTGAAATTTTAATTTCTTTTATACATTCAAAACACCTTTTAAAAAAATATTATCATAATCTCACTCAAAATTACATCCTAAAAAAAAGATTCAGAAATCCCTATCATGTCTTTCTATACATCTGATTGCCCCTGCATATTGTTGTCCACTTCAACATCAAAAATCCAGCAGAATCATTTATCTATACTTTAATTGTATTGTACTTCGACATCAGATCTTTTGTCAGTCCATGAAAATATCCTAGGTTTTCTACCATACATTTCTGAACCCCTCAACATCCTTCTCTTTGCCCTTTCAACATGCACGTGTCTTGTTATAAAAAAAAAATGTGCAGCATTTATTAAAAACAAAAACAACCCTTCCCATCACTTCTCTGCTTTCACTTCCACATTTTCTTTGTTGCTTCGCCCAGTTTCAACAACATATCAAACTAGACTACACCACCGTGCTGCCACTTCTTCCTCCTCTTGTTAGTTTTCCTCCATTCCGAATTAGCACATCTCCCCTCCATTTTTACTATAGACACCATTCACTTGTCGAAATTAAACCCGTTCAACCTTCAAGATTATTAGTTCTGGTTTATTTCCTTTAGCTCTCTTAAATTGCCAACTTATAACTTTTCCTTCCTTTATGTACACATCTTCTTCTTCAGTTTCTTTACCTTCATATGTCTATTCTCTTGCAGCACCTTGTTTTAACAAGCCACCCGCATCGCCATGGAAACTGATCCGGATCTTGGGGGGCGGCCCCCAAGATCTAAAAAGTTGAAATGGATCTGACAAGATCTGCAAAATTAGAATGCCAAAAAAAAAAGAGAGAACACAAAGAAAATAAAACCACAAAGAAACTTGTTTTATTAAAACAGAGAATAACTGTAGACGCTACATTGTGGCGAAAAATCTATCCTTTTACAAAGTGAGGCTTGTTATTTATAGCATTTTTTTGAGATAGAATACCATAGGTGGATACCATGGGTAAATCCCATGTGTGGATGAATACCATGGGTGGATACATACCATGGGTCACTTACAATACCATGGACGAGTAAATATCATGCGTGGATGAATACGATGGGTCGATGCCATTTATAATACCATGGGTAAATTCCATGGGTGGATGGATAACATGTGATGAATACTACAGGTTGATGCCATTTTCCATTCGGATCATTCCTCCCTCCTTAAGAAGCAATGGTCCCCATTGCGTGAAGTTCCCTCCTAAGAAACCTTTGTTGAATATGAAGAGCCACTGAAGAGAAGGGTTTTGTGTAGTTAACCCATAACCGTGATGAATGAAGATCCGAGGATAGAGATACCCTGTAATGCTTGTGACCAACTGTGATATTGACAGTGTGCGGCCTAGCAGATGGAATTCGATGAAGTGTGGGTTTGTGGATGAACCAAAACCATGACAAACGAAGATCCAAGGATAGAGATACCCTGTAATGCTTTTGACCAACTGTGTTACTAACAGTGTGCGGCCTAGCAAATGGACTTCGATGAAATGGATTTTGTGCGGTTGATCCATAACTGTGATGCTGATTGTTGATGACATAGCAGGTGCCTACATAGCTTGGGGTGGGAGGGCACGTCTCCAAATAACCCAAGCCGAATGTTGCTATGTTGAAACTGATGAATGTGAAGCAGGTGCCTACTAAAGCGGGGTGGGAGGGCACGTCTCCAAAGGGAACCCGCTCCGAATGCTGCTCCAAATTTAAAATGAGCATAACTCGATCAACATAACTCAGAATATTTATTATAACCTGTTTTTGGAAATGGAATGATCATTCTGCATCTTCTCACGTGTTTGAAACCACTATCTGGGGACTCTAGACTCTCAGATTCGCGCTGGAACTGTCTCGCCTTAAAAAAAAATTCTTAAAAAATAGTTGATTTTAAATCAACGATAACTCCCACATCCGGACACCGATTCGACCGATTTTTTTTTTGAACTTGGGTTATTTTTCAAGAGGAGCTCAGATCTATATCCATTTCTCTGAATTTTTTCACCGAAAACTTCGAAAAATGACAGAAGAGCTGCCGTCCATGAATTGTCGTCAGAAAAATTGCTTCAACATTGTTGATTTTAAATCAGTGATATCTCTCTCATCTGAACTCCAATTTGGCCGATTTTTTTTTGAATTTGAGTATTTTTTCGCAAGGAATCCATATCTGGTATTTTGTTTTGCAAAGTTTTCACCAAAATTTTTAGATATGATCTGAAAACTCACCGCCCAAAAACATTCATGGATTTTGCTGAAGATTGCTGCAAAACATTGAAACTGAAATATGTTTCAAACCCTCATTCCCATGGAGGCGTAACCTGAATCTGATACCACTTACAATACCATGGGTAAATCCCATGTGTGGATGAATACCATGGGTGGATACATACCATGGGTCACTTATAATACCATGGGCGAATAAATATCATGGGTGGATGAATACCATGGGTCGATGCCATTTATAATACCATGGGTAAATTCCATGGGTGGATGGATAACATGGGTAGATGAATACCATGGGTTGATGCCATTTTCCATTTGGATCAGAAACATCCTTAACGCGCAATGCTCTTTCGTCACTCCTCGTTGGTGCTACCAACCTGCAACCAACCCTTCAGGTCGTTGCACTTGAAAAAATAAGTTCTTCTCGGGCTACGATGCCTCACTACTGCGTATCACTATCCAATGGTGCTCACAAGCACACTATTCTACTCCCTTATTCACATACAGGGCTTGCGCAAAATGAGGACTTGCAAATAGGCTCGATAGTTCTCCTCAAAAGAAGCTCGTGCATGTATCCACATCATTCCATGTAAGCTGCATACAGGCCACCTCCCCATTTCCTCCCCTTTACTGATTCTCCTCTTATGTCACTTTTTTATCTCTATTCTCATTCCTAACATTTAATTCCCCTCTTTGCTAATAAATTTCTCATTCTTTCAGGTTGCTTTGTCTCCTCAATCTCGAAATACTCCATCGTGTTGCACCATTGGTTGGTGATCCATCCCCTATTATTCTCTCCACTGAACAAATGATCCAAGCCACCTCATCCTCCTCTTCTTCCTCTCCCTTTTCATCGCCACCCTCCCTTGACATTCACTCCTTGTCCTCCAAGACTCCACCCTAACATCTACAACTGCTCTCCCTTTTAAAGCACTCTCCCCTACCCGAAAATATTGGTCCATCCAGGGTAGAGTCCTTTCAAAGACACCCCTTCATGAATATAGCAATGTACGTGGCACTGGAAAATCACTAGGGTTTGACATTTTCGACCGCGATGACAATCAAATCCACGTCTCTGCCTTCAATGAGTTGGAAGAATCCCTACATGGTCTGATTGAAATTGGCCACATTTACAATGTTGCAAATGGCACCATAAAGGTCCCCAACCCTTCATATAACCATCTCAAACACCCGTTCGAAATCCTCCTCTTCTCTTCATCAACAGTGTCACAAATCTTCGTTGATGACCTTAAAATTCCTTCCCATACCTATCAATTTGTGCCTATAAGTTCCCTCAAACTTTCACCTCCCAACTCAATCATTGATGTCATAGGTATTGTCGCCTCCCTCTCTCCCGCTTCTGTGATTCGCAAACACGATGGCTCCGAGACTCCAAAAAAAGCTATATCTCTTCGTGGTATTTACGGGAGCAGCATCGATGTCACCTTGTGGGGCGAACAATGCCATGATGAAGGTCACGCACTCTCCTAACTTCGCATGGCTCGTGAAATTTTCGTACTTGTAATTAAAGGGGGGAGGATCATCGAGTTCAATGGCCAAACTATCGGCACAATCCCGACCACTTCTCTACTTATAAATCCAGATATCCCTGAAACATGACAACTAAAACAATGGTTTGACAGAGAAGGAAATAAAGTGTCCTCGCCCTCACACAGCTAAAAATACATAAGAACAAGCAAGAGGCCACTAAGTTCGAAAACAATTGCCGACATTATCTCAATGCAGCCTAACGAAAATATCCCATGGATTTCACTCCGTGCTACTGCTACCTCAATTAACATGGATGATTTCTACTTCCTTGTATGTCCCCTTACCATTGATGGGATGCAATGCATGAGAAAGGCTTTACAACAAGATGACAACACCTACCGCTACTTGAAATGTGAAGGCTCGTTCAATGAGTGCGACTATCACTACATCCTCTGACTCCACTTGCACGACCACACTGGCCACCTCAAAAATGTTGTCACTTTCGACGAAGCCACAAATGCCCTTCTTGGAATCTCTGCAAAGGACCTTTGCCTCCTCTCAACCGATCCTACAAGTGTCTTGGACATATATATCAAAATCGAAGGACGACAATTCCTCTTCACACTATCTTTAAAGAGGGAAAACTTCAACGGTGTTCAACGACTACACCCAACTCTTATGCATGCAGAAGAACTCTCTTACGCTAATGCATCAAATCTCCTCCTAGAAGTCTTGTAGTCTGCTCTTGCCCCCCCAACCCAGTCTACCACCAGCTTTAGTCGTGCATTTCTGGCTCTCACTCGTTTCTCTCCCTCCTCTCATTCCATACATAATTTCCCCCTAACACCTTTCTGCTAAAATTCCCACCCTCCCCCACACATTCTCCATTTCTTCCCATGGTTCCCCTTGCAGTCTTCTTAAACCTTGATTGCCATTCATTGTCCATTTTTCATACATCTTTTGTAATTGTTACTATATATTTTCATCCTCTTTTACTTTCTAGTAGTTCTCCTAGCCGCTTGAGTGCCCACTCCTTTCTTCATGACATTTTTCCTGTATGTCATTTCAGTTTCTTTATTACGTTTTGTATATATGTCATTTCACTATGTTGTAATGGATCTTTTTAATATATGAACATTTAGTCACATGGTTTTGCCTGTCCTCCTTCATTGTTTGATCTTCTTTGCAACACACACATTTTCTAAATGTACATATCAATATGCTATGCTTACTATGGAAAATAATACAGAAATTGCTTCTTTTCTTTTTGTAAAATAAAAAATATGGCTTCGCTTTACTCTAGCCAATACATGCAACATGTAGTTGATTTCAAAACAAATGTTTTTCCATTTCAAATATCCAACACACATTTCTATGCAACCCATACTCAATACATTTCTACTTTAATAATCACTTGCATTATACTTCATGCATTTGAAATACCTTTCCTTATTTGCAACAACTATGTCAACCACACCAGAAAACAGTGTGGGAAGGGAACAACGATGATGCCACTACGCACTTAACAAAGAAAGAATTAGTGCGCATCGCCACCTCCTCTTTGTGAATCATCGAGCAAACCTTCACTCTCAAACCAACACAACCCAAACTCCCATTCCTTCACAAAATATCCTCCTTTCCCTACATCCCACCCAAACTTTCCAAGTTCCCCTTCCATCTCCACTTGCTGACTGACCCTTTCCAAACCCTTCAACTCCTTTGGATCTTTCCTACCCTGTACATATGCCACCTCATGTTCCTCCCTTTCCACCTCCCCAACAATTTCTCCCCATCCTTCTCCAACATGCACATCATCACTTTCGCGCAAGGATCGATGCACTCTGTCCCATCCAAGTTTTCTCAAATTTTCGTGAAGCTTACCCATCCATGAAAACAAAAACAAGTAATGGAATTATTTCTTGTAACCATTGTGTTGGAGAATGAACAACCCATCGTTTCTCCTCCACAAACAACATGGACCCAAGTATCCAACCACATGTCCTATCCTTCCTGACTCAAGTTGAAGAGATGCTCATTGCTTGTGTCAATCCCGTTCTTCAAGTCACCCATGCACGTGGTGGCCAACTGAAATATTCCGGCCATACTATTAGCTTTCCTCAAGATATCACTAATATTTTCACCTCTCTTCCTCGCATGCTGTTAGAACTAGACATCCTTGTTGTAAACAAAACTAGTTATGACGAATTTTTTTTTGATTTTTTGGTTAGTAGATCATGTGTTCATGCAGCTTTGCAATTCAAACTACAAAATGACCCATACTACAAAGATGTCCATATTAACCAACTTTCCCTCTCTACTTTGCTTGTTTCACCTACCAACATTTCCAACATACTAATCCATATCAACACAACCTCCATCCCACTCCATGAAGCCATTCCAGAAAATCCTAATTGTGAACTTCCCCATCCATGCCCGTCTTACCTCCATGCATTCTCCTTTGTTTCAACTCTACCAAACTCTCATTCTGAACTTGATGAAATACTTTCCTACATAGATTCCTCCAATTCCACACCCACCCATTCACTTCAATGGCCCATCATTGGCCTCTCCATAATTAATGAATACAACACAAAGGGCCTCTTCTCCATGGCCTTCCCCACCCTCTTCCCCACAGGTTCTGCCATGATTAACCAACCAAGAATTGGAAAAGTGGATATGCAAGAATACGGTTTGCATCTAATGCACTACAATGACAATTGTTTTGCACAACATCCTTGCTTTCAATATTACTTGTACAACCTTATCATGTGCCATCGTAGCCAAGCAATTTCCTCTGTCTTCATTAAAAGGGACCTTTCAAACACACTTCGAGCAACAGCCGCTGACCTTCGCCACCAACTTCAAAAAACCCCACTTTACACCATTCCAAACTAGATTATGTGTTTCATCTCATCCTTATGTGGGAGTCATTCATTATGGACCAAGGCTAGAGGGGAGCTCACCAACATGATCATTCAACAGGGTACCCCTACCATATTCTTCACACTAACTGTAGCTGATACAAAATGGCCTGACTTGCATAATTTTATGCCTTCCAACCATCCATCCAATTCAAATGAGCACACTCGATGGAGAATCTAAAAAATTATTGGAAACCCACATAGTGCATATCAATATATCCATTGGAGATTCAAAATATTCCTGGAAGAAGTCCTACTTAAAGGATTCCTTGTAAAGGATTATTGGTGCAGGTATGCATACTATTCCTTCCTTGTCTTCTCTTTCATTACTTTCACTTCCACACATCCAATATTACTATCTCTCCCCTTAATTTATAAGGTATGAATGGAAACATCGCGGTTTCACACATATCCATGGTTTCTTGTGGCTTCCAAATGCACCTGCTATGGACACTCTCAATTGGACCAGCCCCACAGATGTTCGCGCGACTGAAGAATTTTTCGATACGTACATCACTGCTTGGAACCCTCAATTGCTTCATAGCCAGGCTCTTGGAGTAAATCATTCATCTCTACGAGACCCATGCCTCCTTGGCACACATGAAATTTTTATAGCTAATCATTTGCAAGACTATGAACAGGTCCTAAATTCCATTCAGAGACACACAACTTTCCACTCTACTAAATGTTTGCGCAAAATAAATAACGCTACAACTTGCTGCTATGGAGCCCCATGGTAGGTTCACGACACCTCATATATTCACATTGATGGTATTGTTCGAAAAAATGTACTCCCCTGCTAGAAATGATGACAAACTCAATGTGAAAAATGCTCATCTTCTTGCAATATGGAGGGCCAACATTGATTTTCAACTAGTTCTCTCACGCCATGTTGTGTTGAACTACATTTCAAAGTATGCAGCAAAATCAGAGGCAAATTCTGAAAGCTACTACCAAATTCTCTCACATCTCTCATAGTGCTCCCCCCCACAATGCTCCTACTACCACTATCGTCCGCAAAGTCCTCACCGAAATGGTTGCTGATCGAGACATTGGTGCACAAGAAACATGCCACTTGCTACAAAAACTCCCACTAACAAAGTTCAGTCGTACTTTTGTCCCTCAATGTAAAAAAACAAGTCTTCAGATGTGTCTTGCAAGAACTAGATGGTCATCTTCCATCAACACCTTTCATTTCCTCCTACATGCAAAGACCACCTTCACTTGAAGGTTTGCCTCTTATTGAAGTTGCATGCTCCTGGTCCTTCTCCTCCCGTCGGAAAACATCACCATGGAAACAAATCTTCCCTCCCATATTTTTGCGCATTCTTCCTCATTACACCTCCGTTCCATTAAAATAATCACCATCCTATGTAGACCTTTGTTGGAGAAAAATCCTTCTATACTGCCCTTTCCGTAGCCTCCCTAACGATATTGGCATATCTGACACAGGCATTGTTGCACACTGGGAAAAAACTAGACACACATATCAACCTTTTCATGTTCACCACACGTCGTCCACCCCTGACCTTTCTGACTCTATCTATTCATTGTCAGATGACCCTCCCCATGCCCCCACGATTGACATGCATGAATGGAAATTTATCTCTCAACTCCACCCAGGTAACAACCTCCTCCTCGATGAGCATGAAATGCTTGGCCATCGTGACTTTGACGCAAACCATAATTGGGGCCACTCTATAATCCCTCCACACTTGCAAGAAACAACCATTCGCTTCATCGACTTCAAACGCTCCTCCACAATATCCCACCAACTCCCAACTCTGTGTGCACATTCCCTTTCCTCCTTGTCCCCAATCCAAACCACTGCATTCAATATCATTTTCTCCCACTTCCGCAACAACGTTGCCAAAATTTTTTAACAACGATAATCCAAGGCATTGCTGGTACCGGCAAGTCGTTCCTAATTAAGTGCTTAAAAAATGCATTCCTTGAAAACTCTACCATTGGAGAATACCTCCTCCTCCTGCTTGCTCCAACCGGTATTGCAGCATTTCACATTAATGCTTTGATGATCCACTCTGCTCTTCGCATCCATATATCCTCTATGGAACCTTTAGAGGGTCAATCCCTCCAGAACCTTCAAGAACAACTTCGAAATATCAATTACATTCTAATTGGCGAAATGAGCTTCATTGGTCCTAAATTTCTTTCTCAAATTGATGGTCGCTTGCACGAGGCATTCCCATAAAATAGAAACAACCCATTTGATGAACGTTCTATAATCCTTGTGGGTGACCTTGGCCAACTTCCACCTGTAAAAGACACACCAATTTATGTGGGAACTTCTCATGGCACTACACTATGGCAAAGCTTCAATACTGTGGTTACGCTTTCAACAGTGTTTTGGCAACAAGGAACAAGCCCTGCACAGATTTCCTTTCACGAACTCCTCTCCAACCTTCACAATGCAACCCCCACTATTACTGATTGGAAGCTTCTTATGACACGTTCAAAAACAAATCTTCCTGAATCCGAAGTCCAGTCATTCTCCAACTCAATGAATATTTATGCAAAAAATGAGGTTGTTGGCCTGCATAATAAATCCATGTTAAAAATACTAAACCAGCCAGTTGCACGTTTTTATGTTGCCGATAGGAGGCAACTCCAAACTAGTAAACCAGAAGATGATCAACTAGCTGAAAAAATACTCCTATGCGTTGAGCAACGTGTTATTCTCACATGAAATTTGTGGGTTGAGGCTGGTCTTGTTAACAGTTCACTCGGCACCATCTGCGCAATCGTATATACAACATGCTATACACAACCAGAACTACCCTCATTTGTTGTAGTTGACTTTCTTCACTACAGGGGTCCACCATGGGATCCTTCAAATCCTAAATTTGTGCCAATCCCCCCCATAACAAGGGGTTCGCGAACACAAGTGCCGCTCCACATGGCATGGGGCTTAAAAATCCATAAATTGCAAGGAAAGACACTAAATAAGGCAACAATTGACATCGCCAACATTGATCGGCAAGGCCTAACTTTCACAGCCATTTCAAGAGTTCGATCGTTGAATGATCTTTGCATCTCCCTCGCCTTCTCCTTCACATGCTATTCATGAATGCAGGAGAACCATTTTGTCATGCGCAGGAAACAAGAAGAGACGTGCCTTGCCTCCAAATCTATTACTCAAACTCCTTGAAGACCTCCTACTATTGGTACCTTCCCTTCGCTTGCATTCCACTTTTACTTCTTTCATCTTCTTTCTCATCATAAGACCTTGCAATTTTCCTGCTTGATTTAAGTTTTAAATTTCCAATATAATTTCACTTCAAAATGGTTCCAACTATTTCTTTCTTATTTTGATTTCCATTATGAGTGTTTACTTTTTACATGTTCACTTACATTCTATTCATTTCCTTGCAGAAAATATGGATCGTAGATATATTTCGCAGCTCCACAAATTCTGCTAGGAAATCACTAAACAAGAGACTTCACTCCTCAATATTCAAGAGCGCTTCCTACTTCCGCCTACTCTACCACTATACCGTTTGCGCCCGACTTTGCAACTACTCCAAAGGATAAAAAATTCCATGCATCTCCTCATTCATGTACATGAAAGAGATGCACACAGGAAACTCCGAGCATACTATCTTGACTACGTCCCAACTCTGGACGTCAAATGGTGTTGTCGTTGTCGGGCAACACCTTGTCTTTACGACTAGGAGTACCCCTTTCTTGGAAACGGTTTCCTTGCATGCATGATCAAGCTACTATGTTGTCACTAGTTCCTTCTATTTGTTCCAGATGGATTTTCTTCTATATTGAACAATATCACTCTTACTCGTTTTTCTTGTAGCATGATGTGACACTAGCTACTACTATGGGTTTAGATGACATGTACGACCTTACTAGTGTTACATATCTTCAATAAAAGTCAATGATGTCTTGGGAAATATCTTTATGATCCACACTAAACAAGAGATTCGTGGTCTACTAAATTCCATGGTATCTGTTTATATCATATTGGTTATGCCTACATATTTTAATCTCACAATTTATTTTCTTTATATGATCTCATTTGATAGGATTATAAATCGATTCACAAGCTAACCTATTATTTAATTTCAATTAGTTTGCTTGTAATTTAAATTAGATTCATGGTAATAAAGTTAAATTTTTCGTTCAAATTTTATTTCTAATTTTAATAATTAGAGTATTTCTACATGTTATTTGAGTAAATTGCATACCCTTGAATTTTATATTAAGGAAAATGATTATTAAATTTGTTGGTTTGAAAAGTTGAAATTTAATTATATAAAGTATTTTTGTTATGGAAATTTGAAATTTTTATTAAGACATAATGATTTAAGAGAAGAACCACAAAGTTATAAAATTAAACTCATGGAGATGAAATTACCTAACTTGATTCTTCCTTGAAGTTGAGAAAACAACACCAAACATAATATAAAAAAACAATCTTACGATGAATGTCTATAAACTCAATGTATATCCTTTAAAATAGCACAAATAATTATTTTTCATAGTTTAAAAGCTAACAATCCATGTAATCAATCAATGTCACATTTTACACCTCATAAGTTCACATCCATCATGTACCCTTACATGTAGCACAACATGATTCACAGCTCCTCCTTTCGGTGTTCCCTTGCACCCCCGGTGCAATTGCTAGTTATATTGCTAACAATAATTATATGTATTGACTATGATACATGCCATATGTTCTATGCAAATTGGAGTATATGATTCCATTCATAAAAGCATTGTTAGTACTCTTCTTCATGTGAATGAAGTGCAAATGAATATGGACTTTAAGGACATTGTATTTGATACTGAGTGTTGGTACAAATTTATAAATAACAACTTGAAAGTAGCTATCAAGTTTGCAATTTCAAATTTTTTTTTGCTTGTATTTGATGAAGTTTTTTGAGTTTTCCATGTACTTCATTTTACGAATGTCCTATCTCTTTTTATCTAGAAATTTTCTTTCATCTGTTTTTGCATCTCAATATTCATTAATCTCCTTCCCAGAGTGTCTTGTTTTTTCCTAAATCAGCATAAACATGATGTTTTTCAAGCTTCTATGGTTGTTAATTGAAAAAACTCAATTCTGACTATCCACGGCATAAACATGCTAATTGTTGCAATTTTATTCCATATTAATATATTTTTTTTAGTTCTTTCTCTCCTTTTGAGCATATGGTCTCCTATTTTCAAATTAAAGGAACTAAGTTATTTCATTCTATTTTTATGTTATAAAATATTTTCTACATTTTCAAAGTGAATTTAAGAATATAAATTTTGTTATCCATATGATAAAATCTTATTTATATAATGGAAAAAAATTAGACTTTACTTCCATTGATTTTTATATCTTTAAATTTTATATGATTGTAATTTGGTATATATATATATACTTTAAGAAGAAAAAAACTACTAGACTCATACTAGATGCTTTCGGCTAAGAAATATATAATAATGAGATATCCATCATTTATTCTAATTTCTACTCATCCAAAGCATCATTGGATTCTTTAGAATTTGCAGCTTCTAGTGTTACTCCATTTGTATAAAATGTTATGAGATTAAAGTCATATTTATTTATTTTCATCCCATTATTTTTGAGTTTTTCACGGAAAGTATGCTGATGGGTAAGCAAAATATAAAGCTTTCTTATTTGATTGCATAGAATATTTGAAAACTTTATTTGATACCATTTGTTTTGAAATAAAATATTTAATCTATAGACATGAATAACAAATGGCTAATCCTTACTTCTTATTTTAGAATTATGTATTATAATCATATTGAATCAAATTTAAATTTCATTTAATCAATAAAAAAAATAATTTATAAAAAAACTAAAAATATATTATGAATAATTAAGTCAACATTAAACTAAAAAAAAAGGCGATTAAATGCTTTCAAAAAAAGAAACAATATGATTTATAAAAAGAAACAAATTTTATAAGAAATGCCTCCAACCTCATGTGCATACTCTACCAATATTCTAATAATATTTTCTACAAGTGGAAGTGTTATATCCCAAATTTTTAATAGTGCGGTCACCACGGGATGAAAAAACTAAATATTTGTTAGCTTCAGGCCATGTACAATCAGAAAGCACCCCAGCTTAATCAAACACACAAACCTGAGCAATCCCATTGGGAGCAAGTGCTAACATTTATTTCACAAGTAAAAAACACCTCAAAATACTTCATTTCTTTAGTGCACTCAGAGCAATGATGTACACTATAGATGATTCTAAAGCCTGGGTTGGGGTTGGCGTGGGGGTGGGGGTGGGGGTTGGATCATGATGGCTTATCAACATTTTAGGAAGTGAGTGTGAGCATGTTTATGTTAATAAATTTAAAGTTTAGACTGTGCAATAAGTACAACTAGTATGGATGATATCTCAACCTATCCAAACTTTGACATGTGAGCTCCAAAATGCATATGACAAGTTCACACAAATGACAAACATATCAATTTTGGAACTTGAGATATAAAACCTTAATGTCTATGTCAAACCATATTATACGTGGGTTTGAGAGGGTATGATATGATAATAATTTTTAAAAATTATAATCATATGTTTTCCTCCTTAACCGATCATCCCGACAAGTTTTGAGTCTAGAATAGGAACAACAATTCGACCAGAGATAATTATGGGTGTTATATAATATTGAATTATACAACAAACTAAACCATAAAAAATAAAATTGACCCACATTATGGGTGATGTAATATTGAATTATACAACAAATTAAACCCTAAAAAACTCAAATTGACGTGGGTCAGCTAGATAAAAAAAAAACAATTACATTTGGTTTCTAAAAATACGCATATTTTACCAAGATTTTTATTAGTGTTTAGGAAACAAATTATCTTAAAATGCTAGACCACATATTGTATTGGAAAAAATTGACTTGGAAGACCGAGAAATTTAAACGGAAAACAATTGAATTCAAAGGGAAAACAATAGAAAGGGATACCAATGCACTTGTGTTTGGAAGCATATTTTTGGCTTCATCGTTAATATGAAAAGAACAATCCAATAGAATAATAATATTGGCAAAAATACCAGCACGTCAAATAGAGAGAATAATATTATTGAAAAATAAATACAAAATGTATTTAGTAGAGAGTACCAGAATTTTAACTCGGGTAGGCACCGAATGAACGACCTTAATTCGTCGGACTGCTTGCACTAGTACATTTGGGGGAAATTCCGACACTTGGTTCTGACACTTTTGACCAAATGTCAGAAATTTCCCCAAAATTTTTCAATCCCGCCTGAAACCGTCACTATACCGACGTTTAGAGAAAAGTGTTGCAATACCGACACTTAGACAAAGTGTCGCAATTGTGACGTTTGGAGGAAGACATCGCAATTGCGACACTATGCCCTAAAGCGTCGCTATTGCGATGGCTGCCTCCAAACGTCGCAAGTGCGACACAATGTCTAAGTGTCGCAATTTCGACGTTTGGAGGCATCCTTTGCAATAGCGACGCTTTGGCCACCGTCGGTATAACGACACTTACATGCGTGCTACATAAAAATGATTTTATTAAAAACTACATTAACGTCTGATATCACGTGCTCATTCGCCCTCAGCTCTTGCAGAACAAAATTCACCCTCAGCTCTTGCAGAACATCATTCGCCCTCAGCATTCACCCTCAACTCTTGCAGAACAGCATTCGCCCTCAGCATTTGCCCTCAGTTCTTGCAGAACAACATTCACCCTCAGCTCTTGCAGAACAGAATTCACCCTCAGCTCTTGCAGAACAGCATTCACCCTCAGCTCTTGTAGAACATCATTCACCCTCAACTCTTACAGAATAGCATTCACCCTAAGCTCTTGCAGAACAACATTCGTCCTCAGCGTTCACCCTCAACTCTTGCAAAATAGCATTTGCCCTCAACATTCACCCTCAGCTCTTGCAGAACAGCATTCACCCTCAGCTCTTGCAGAACAGTATTCACCCTCAGCATTCGCCCTCAGCTCTTGCAGAACAGCATTCGCCCTCAGCTCTTGCAGAATAGCATTCGCCCTCAGCTCTTGCATAACAACATTCGCCCTCAGCATTCGCCATCAACTCTTGTAGAACAACATTCGCCCTCAGCATTCGCCCTCAGCTCTTGCAAAATGATAAGTTCTTACTGCAGGCCCTTCCTCCTATAGTAGGGTTGACTCTATTTGGGTTTCTTGGTCAATTCCATTGGATTGTGTTAGGCTATAGGGTTCTCTCTAGATGTCTTCCAATGTTCTTTCGGACGAGTTTCAAAGAGGATGTGTAATATGTGTTTGTGCTTACATGAATTTGACTCCACTAGTTTCATGAAGTTTAAGCTATGGATTTTAGTTCGACAAACTCATCCATCTCAACACCCAGTAACGAATTGCCCTTGGTTTGATCTATATTGAAGGTGAAGTGCAAAATGGTAGAGAATGGGAAATCGAAAGTCATCAACTTTATCACAAGGGTAGTAGTCCAGATCGAAAGTGATGAGATTTAGTTCTCCAAATTTGGGGATTTTCTTATGACATACCAAAGGTCACATCCATACAACCATATCAAGGTCAATGTTGAGATCATTCTCATATAGATATAGGTCACTGATATATAGGGTTAATATCATCATCACTATCCATGGAAACTGAATGGTTACAAAATCTGTGATTTTGGTTGGCTCATTTATAATTATTACCCATTTACAGTAGAGCACAAAAACACTAAATATGGCCCGAGCAGAGCCTTTACAATAGGCAATGGAATTGCAGCTGCTTCATCAATAACCAATAGCTCCACTTGAGAAAAAATTTCATAATCTTGGGGCTGGATATACTGCAGAGCAAACAATTGTAGTTATCATTCATGCTCCAATATATTAATATACTTTTTACATTGAACTGAAGAAAGGGAAACAAGAAAATGCTAGCCATCATACAATGCTTTGACATAAGAGTTTTAAGTGACATAATTGAAAAAAAGAACTCATCCTTTGATATTTATAATCATTTGAGTTATTCAAGTTAAACACAAAGTCAAGAATCAAGATTCAATACCCTCTATTATCTTCATCACCCAATACAAGATTTAAATTTTTCCCAAAGAAACGCTTATTAATTTGGCAGCCATTATTTCTTCCTGCTTTAAAAACCCTACATTTAAATGAAAACAAGCATTGCATTTCAACTACAAAAATCTATTAGTGTTCAAATGTACATGTGTACATCACTTGTGTAGGGTATTCCTTTTCCACTTTCACATTATCCAAGAATGTGTGCAGTATAGTTCATATTTTTTGTGATTTAGATTATCTTAAAAAAGGAAAGGTAAATTATTTCCCATGGAAAAAGAAGGTTTTCCCTTTTTACTACTGGAAATGGTACAACAAAGTTCCATTTCTACCCAAAACTCCTATGAAACGGGAACCAAATAAAGGCCATGTCCTCAATGGACATCATTTGGCTTTGAAAATGGCCATTGCACCGTGTTGTTTCTTATATTACATCACGATAGTTTCGTAGGTCATTTCTTGTTTCTTGAGATGAAAAACAACCAAAGAAATTGTGAAGATCCTTTCAAGAAATAAATGACCATTTCTCAATCATATCTCAACTTTTTTTTATTTTATTCAGTGGTTGCTTACTTTGAGAGAAATTTGACACTTTTATAAGGAAAATAACATAAAAACACAAAATGGGAAGGAATTGATGAGGTAGATGACCTTTAGTGGTTGTAAATTAAGAATTGATAATACACGATGCATGTTCTGTACTACAAACTAGATTCCTTCCTAGAGTTAGGACACAGAGTATTGAATCAAAGTTGTAGTTTCTAACTTCCTGTATTGGTTCATCAATCTTGAAATTCAGACATTGCATGTCTTTATTGCTTCATGTTTGAATAATTTGCATTATATCGTACAATAGGAAATTAGGAATTATGATTATTATTACTTTATGGATCTGTTAAGTTACTTTTAAGTTTGCATGGTTTAGTGTAAAATTATTCTTGTGTGCCCCTAGGCCCAGGTGAAGGAATGCCAAGGACTGAGAACCTATTTTTTAAATGGTATTGTTTCTTATACCCAAAAACCCCTCAACATCACTTCTTATTAGTTCTTAACAATAGTGTTGTAAACAATTTGAGAATTGATATAGCAAAATCTCGCACTTCTCAAGATAAAGTCCTAAAGCTAAAGTGTGATGCCATGTGTAATTCAATAGCCCCATTGTCACCTCACCAACCTCTTTTCACTTTGGGCTAGCTCTCCTCCAACTCAAGGGGGGTTCTCCCTAGTAGATGTTAGGGATCTAATGGCCCAACCAAACCAAGTCAAGAGGCCCCTAACTCTCTATGTTTACTACTATCAATCAAAATATTGAACAATAGGGTTAGACATGCATCCTGAAGATAAAATTTCCAGGGTATTTTTGGGTAATTTCAAAGGGAAAGTCCCCAAACACATATAATCAAGGAATTATAACATGATTTCAAACATTAAATATCAACAAAATCGTTTAAAGGATATTGAAAGGAAAAATGTGATGGAAGATAGAAAGTGCCTTACTTAAATGCTCTAAGGATTTTTCAATAGTTGCTCCAAAAGCTTCACTTCAAGGCCCTTCAAGATCGTCTCCAACAATGCTATACCATCAGCTTCAACAATGTTGCTCAAAAAATGTCCTCAAGGTCTTCACAACAAGTTTACTAGATGTTGCTCCAACAATATATTCAATAAGGTCTTCATTGTCAACTCGTCTCTTGTTTGGGTGCCTTAATGTGCAATGACATGTTTCCAGGACTGAATTCAATGCAAAGCATATTTGAAACTCTAACTCTGTCTTCCGGTGTCTTATTAGAAATTATTTCAGTTTTCATTTTGTGTTTTCAAGTTTTTACATTTATAATTTTATTGCAATGTGGCAGACTGATCAGGGCAGTACAGGAACAACCCCGAGATGGGATGATCGTGGAAAGAGGCCAGCAGAAGAACATGTAAAGTGCCAGCATTGCTCTATCTTCAGGTATTTTATTTATTTACATAATTGAAATAATATTAATTTTGTTCAAAGATGCAGACACCTAACCATGGTATGCCTGATGATTCCCTCTATGAGGAAGAGCTTTCTTTATCCCTATATCCAGTGCTCTTGTTGCGAAAAAAGGCACGAGATGCAAGGTCGGAATTTAATACTTTGATAGACACGCCTCAAACACCTGAAACAGAAGAGAGGATAAAACACCTTATGACCCAGCTGGAAACATATCAGGTAATAATAAAAAGTCAAAAGGATATTTTTTTTGTTCTACATGAGATGAATTGTGATAGTTTGATTTTTAATTTTTACATTGACTAAACTAACAAAAATTTCTTTTGTATGTAGCATTTTCTGGCACTTGCTGAACCTAGTGTTGGTGGTAGTGGGACACAAGGGCAAGAGATTTCTGAGCAACCCTCTCGTACACCTTCTACTCCTTTAGGTGCCAGCCAAGAAACACACCCTGCCGAAGAAAACCCCAGCCAACCACTGAACGTGTTGGCAGTGATGAGGCTGATATGGCCAACTACATTATTGTGTTTCCTGGAGCTACACGTGTCAGCTCCACAGGGACCATTAATGGCATGTTTTTGGTGAACGATGAAGGTGTCCCTATAAAGCACATACAACTTCTAGCTAAATTTTAATATTTTAACTATTTCATGTACTCTATCTGAAACATATTTATCATGATTTTTATTTTTAAATTAATGATAATATCTTTTTTTCTGTGTAGGAAACAATGAGTTCTACAGGTTTTTGGAGAGACATGCGTTGGTAATTTTTGGCCCAACCATACGCATAAGGTGGAATTCCCAGAATTCCAACCTGAAAAAGAACTTCTAGATTATCTAGAGGCCCTTTTTGGGGTCGGCACATTTGACAGAACAACGATGGCTCAGGTAGCCGACAAATATTTGAAATATATCAGGGACACCTATAGGACGCAATTGCAATTTAACCCTAGATACGAGTGTCCTCTCACAGTTCTAGAGAGTGAGTGGAGAGCACTCATCCATGACGGAAAAGAGAAAAGGGCAAAGAAAGAAGGAAAAATGGCAACTGGACTCGCAAGGTAAATTACAACTTTAATTCAATAGCTTTAATTTTCTCTGTCTAAAATAAAAGTGTGCTACGTCATATCTGAATTCAATATTTTGATGCTAGGTTGTCTGACACCTCAAAGGCAACCAAAGCTAGGATTGAAAAAAAGGGCCATCACAAGCTAGGCCAGGGCGGCTACTTGAAATTAGCCGCAAGAATTGTAATTAAGTAGCTAAACATCTTATAATTAATTGTATCTCCTTCCAAAATTTTTGTAATCCTATCAAATATGATTAAAAATACACAATCATATGTAATGTAGGGCGATGACTTCGGAACAGAAACTACAGAGGAAGATAAAAATATCACTTTCCATTTCAGCTATCAAGCCGTAGTTGAACGTCGCAGAAGCTTGGGGCAGGTCCCAAGATCCAGAATGCCTGATAAGGTAAAACATTAACCTTTCAATATGTTTGTTTTCGTCCATAAATTTAATTTCTAACAACTTTGTTTAAATCAGGGGAGCAGCACTACCGACGAGGCAAATAACCTAGTTTTAGAGCCAGATGTAGATGATCCTCACGTGCAACCTGATCATTGTAGTGGGGACTAGGCCAACAATGCTACTATCAGTGAGGGCCATGACGGTAATTAATTTCCACTTATAATTTTTTCTAATTATACCTTGATGGTTGTCCTTATAACGTTTTTTGTTTAAATGACAGAGAATGTTTCCCTTGAGGATCTTACTACCAGAGAGGAAGACAGGGCAACAGTCCCAACGACGACAACTGGTGCACCAGGTAAATAATCTCATTGCAATTTTTTTTATTAATATTACCGAACTAGTTCAATGATATTTAAAAACTGACAATTAAAATTTAATATTATCTGTTTTTGTAGGCGATGCCCTGTCACTGGATGAGCCCAGACATCGTGAATACGCAACTAGGTCAGCAATGCGGGTTGAAAGGCACGAAACAGGAGCAGAGCACGATGATATTGATGATGTAATTAGGAGCTTTAAAAATAGGAAGAAGAAAAAGAAAATTTGACAATGTAAAATATTGTATTATTATAAGACAAACGTTGCCATACTTGGAACGTTTTTTGCGTTATATAAAAAACTCATTTATCATACTATTTTTATGTCAAGCATTAATTGCAATGTTTCCTTGCGTACTTTTGTTGAATTGTTTTTTTATTAGTTATTGAATATTTTTTTTTATGCTCATGAAAGTAAAAAATGAAATATAGATTGGGTATTGGGGAATTGAGAGTGATGTGAGGGGGGGAAGGGGCCATAAGAGCTTCCACCTTCACGTGGTTGGCCCTATTTAGTAGAGAATAATTTATTGGAGTGATTTAATCTTGGAGCAAACCTCCCTCGATCCAACGTAGCAACAAAAAAGTCACTGTTGACTTAGTTGCTAATCTTTCAGATCGTGGGAGGCTTGTTCCAAGTTCATGGGACTCCAATACATTGTTCTTGAAACGAAGAGGAGCTTATTCAGGTATGTTTTGACATTTTCAACCTATGTTCTAACATTATCATAAGAATGCATCTTAGAGTAAAAAATACTACATCAATTACTTGTATTTATTGTATAGATAATGATGGATTTTGATTTACTTGGCAGTGCAGGTACAAATCCTCTTGCATCATGAGCAATACAACTTGTCAACCAGGGTCATGTCCAGGATATTTTTTCTTGTGCGCTTGACCAGATTCGTAATGTCACATTTTGTAAGTTCCTTTACAGTTCATAATTCAATACTAAGCTTGTTCATGATTATTATCTAGGTTTTTTGTATGTGTTTTTTCATCTATTTGATTGTAAGCAACTCTGCATGTTTCCTGTTGTTCATTATGATTTCTCCCATTACCACTCCCAGGATGAATCTGACTTTATTGTTACATAGGTTACTTTATTGTTACTATGATTTCTCCATTTACGATTTCATAGGTTACATCATGTAAAGTTGTCAATCTCAGGTTGGTGATGAGCTATAGTTCTCCAGATTTGGGGCTTTTCTAATATTTTGTCCCTCATGTCATTCCTGCATCACCTCGTTGTTTGAGCATGCCAATTGTCTACCACTTGTACCAATTGGCACATGTCAATCTCTTAGTGGTGCCACATTTCACCTATTTTCGGCCCACTTGACCACCTGAAAAACTCAAATCCACACACCATGTGTCTTTATCATGGAGTGACACATGTCCTAGATAATTAGGCTGATAGGCCTTCTGTTATGAAAGAGATCAATTTTTTTTCGTCAACACTTCATATTTAGGCACGACACCTGTTACTTGTTTAATCTGACAGTCACAGTCTCTCGGGTTACCTTCTAGGTTTGACATACCATTGGCTTCTAGTATATTTCCATGGAATCGGTCTGAAAATACCAGCAACAATCCACACACCTGCAACCGTCGACAGACCTGCCATTTTAGTAGCTTCATTTCTGCAACTGCCAATACACCTGCCATTTTAGTTGTTGCATTTCGGCAGCTGCCAATACACCTACCGTTTCATTCTCCTGGACTCTGTGTATGCATATTTTTCATATAATTTTATCACTAAGTTGGCTGCAATGCTTTGACATGCCTTTGAATATTTTTGCAGGTTAGAAGACATTTCAGGCCAGAGCTATTGAATAGACTTGATAAGATAGTTGCATTTGATCCTCTTTCTCGTGATGAGCTCAGAAAATTTGCTAGACTACATATGAAAGATGTAGCGATTCGTCTTGCAGAGAGAGGTGTTGCTTTAGGGGTTACAGATGCTACTCTGGATCTTGTTCTTCAGGAAGCCTATGATCCTGTAAGTAATCACTTGTTTTGCTTTCTTTCTTATTCAGAGTCTATCTTGCCAAGGGATGTGCCCGTTATGGTTTGTTATGAGACCGTTTTCAATTTCATCACCGTCCCTCATAATATGTTTGATTGTGTTTATAAATAATAAACAATTATTACACCAAAAAATAAATAATTAACTGTACTATGAGTAATATGATATCTTGAAATAATTCTCATTATAATTTCATAACCTCTTCTCTCACTTGGTGGTGTCTATATCACTAAGTGTGTCTTCTTTAAAATTATAGTTACAGCAGACAATGAACAATCAACTGCACTGTGAGTGATATCTTGTAATAATTCTTATTATAATTTCCTAACCTCTACTCTCACTAGGTGTCTATATCACTGGGTGTATCTATTTTAAAATTATAGTTTCAATGGTAGATAAATTGTTATCTTAAAATTATAGCTTTGATGGTGATACCTTGTGATTGATAATGCAGTTTGAAGCAGCTTTGGCTTTGACTAATATAGTCTCAGGAACCTCTGAGAATACAAAGGTTGTGATTGATTACAGGGAACTGCCTATATTTGTGGAACTTATTACCTCTAGGAATGATAATGTTCGAGAATAGGTAGCACATTTATTTTAGAGGCATAAAATTATTCTTCCCATCTATCTTTATATGTCTGTAATTTTGGAATTTGATTTAAAAAACTAGTACCCAACTTTGAGTTCAACTGGTGTTCATGTAAGGTTGTTTGGGCTTTGGGAAATATTGCTGAAGACTTTGCAAAATTTAGGGATCTTTCCCTCAGTCATGGAGCTCTGAGGCAGGTGCTTGCCCAGTTGAATGATACTACCAGAATTTCAATGATAAGAAATGCTACATGGGCTCTGTCAAATTTTTGCCCTGGGAAACCCCAACCACTATTCGAATAGGTAAGCAGAATACATTTTCTACCTCTTCTTCTTAGTTCGTAGATACTGTGGATTTTTTTATAGATCTTGGTGCTTGGTAGATTTGGACGTAATATGGACCTAGGCGCTTGTTCATTACAATGACTCTGTCATCAGGTTTTAGAAAATGCTCAGAAATTATCGATTATCAATCACATTCAAAAAAAGTCTTTCATAGCATTGCTGAGCTCTTTGTAGGTGAATTTTCGAGGAAATTTCACAATATCTGAACTAAATTTGTCTGTCCTTTTCAATACTCTACGCTTGTAACAAAACTAGACAAACAATGTAGTGGCCAATGCAACAACAACAACACCTCCTGTTGCAATGCCTACAATTCACCCTCTCTGCATGCATGAATGACTATGGCACCCTCTTTTGTGAATAGGTACTGGAGTTGAAGGTACTGGTTTCCATTAGGATCATGGAATTCAACATCCAAAATAGTATCGAATTCCACTACAATAGTATTCCCCAGTGAGGGCAACAGTTCATTGAGACCTATTGGACTCATCACCCCCAAATAGCCTCCAGTCCGGCTACCCAGAGTGTGATTATCTGGAGCAATATAAAATGCTGATCTATCCCCAATTGAAACAAGAACAGGACCCACATTGGTTACAGAAAACGAGAAACACATTTTAAAAGAAGAAGAAACTTTTGTATTAGGGTCCAGAAATCTAACTGGTCTATTGTACAATGCCCTACCTGCACTTCAAATTGACACTCCCAACTCCATGCTAAGGCTCACTGTGCCATTCTTCAGATGAGCATCTTAACCTGAAGTTTGATTCCAAAAAACCCAAGTCCCTTGTTCTATGCCCAAGACCTCTGTTACAATGAGTAGAGTTCTGAGCAAAATACTTCACAATAGGAATCAAAAGAAACATCGCAAAATTGCTCGCTTTAGAATGATAATTTTCTGTGTGAAAATTCAACTACGGATAGTAAAAACATAATATCAAAAACAACCAATCCACAATGGAATTTTAACATGAGGATTTATAACTAGAGAAAACCCTCTCTAGGTTAAAATAATTCCAGAATGGCTTTAAGATTCTAATTTCTACTAATGAGCGCTTACAACACCATAGCAATTACTGTCACAATGAAATCTACTGGAAGCAAAGCCCTTGTACAGTTTCTACATTTCCACAGTAGAAGAAAGAATATTTCTATCTCTCATGATCTAGTTCTGTGGTCAGATCCTTTGTTATGGCTGTCTTGTTCTGCTAAACGTGAATCTGTCTTAACTTTGGCTCTGGTTCTCATTTAGGATCGTGGCTATCTGATCTTGCTGTGGCTTTGACTATAAAAACTTCTTCAATAGGAAAATGTTGACTCTATTATATATAGGAGCTTCAATGGGTGCTCTCAAACTGCTCTACTATAGTAGTTGCACTCTCAAGGGACTTCTACAGCAATTGGCACCATCAATTTTCTTTGTTACAATGATGGCTCACGTCAACAAACTGTGCTACAACCATTGGCACCATGAATCTTCTCTCTGCTTTGTCAAATGGTTGGCACCATCAACTGACTTTGTGCTCCTCGGGGTGATGATAGTGGCAAACACTTTTTTGGGCAGCTTTGTTTTGTCTCTAATTCAAGGCAGAACTATGTTGGCCTTGTTTTTTTAGTCCTTGGAACTTAGTTCTCTCATATTTTCCATCCTATCCCTAGTTTTCTACCGAGAAAGACATAACTTCACGATATCAAAATTGACTATTTTTGGCCATTTATCTTTAGTAATGGTACAACTTTAATTTGGTGCATTCGTATAGTATCTGAAGAGCACTCTCAAGCTGTTATTCAGTATTTTAGCATAACTACTACATTTAACTACCATGCTCTAATATTTATATCAACCATAAGCATTCTTAAGGTAGTTCCATGTTTGTGAAGCAGAAGGAATGCTTCTGACAACTTCTTATCATAGTGGTACAATTCTGTTCGCAGTTTATCTTTTATAAACCTCCAATTTTCCAAATGTAGTAGAGACTACAGATTGCATCTCAAATTTTGGACAAATATGTTTAGTATTCTATAGAAAATGCATTAAGAATACAATGTTGTGTCTACTAAGCACAAATAATTGTTGTACTGAGTCATCTAAACATCTTGACATCCTCGTTTTATATTTCTTTTCTATTTTCGCAAATTTTCCTCTGCTACGGAAAATGTAATTATATTAATTTTTTTCCATCGATATACGGATTGGATCTAATTACATGTAAACCCTTGCTACAGTGGTTATTTGAATGGGTTAGAATGTGCATTGTTATTTGTTTCTTTTTAAATACATGCATTACCACTACGCGAGATCTTTGCATTAATTTTGAAATGTTGAGATCTTTGCATTGATGTTGTCTCTGCTTGGTGGTGTCTCTGAGATTGATTTGATCCAAAGGAAATGGATGTGCATCAGCGATCGATTTCTATTTTCTAGTACTATAATCCAAATCCTCTAGCATGTAAATAGGTGCCGCAGCAATTATATCTAGGATTGATCGTTTTTTTCTCACCTTCACTTTAGGCTTGGAAAAATTTGTTCCATATTTTTTAGCACTTGACTCACCTGATAGACAGTGATCTACGTGGACATTTAAGGCTATATTGGATGTAG
Organism: Pinus albicaulis; assembly: GCA_034641835.2. Taxonomy (NCBI): domain Eukaryota; kingdom Viridiplantae; phylum Streptophyta; class Pinopsida; order Pinales; family Pinaceae; genus Pinus; species Pinus albicaulis. The sequence goes on from CM076583.1 coordinate 678,888,899, forward strand.
ATGAGAAATATATACAAACAGGAAAAACCTTTGGTATCATGGCCTCTGGAAGAGATCCCGGATTCCCAAATTCTTCGTTCTTCCCAAGATCTGCCTTGCTCTTCTCCAAAGTTTGGATCTACCTTATAGGCTCCTGCCTCTTCTACACTGCTTGAATTGGAGCACCTCCATTATGATATCAAATCATCCACTACTATTAAATGGCACAGGTCGCAGATGCTTTGATAGACTTGCCTTTGGGCACTTCACCGCGAACCAAGTTTTAAAATGTCACAACCCACTTGATATTTATCCCTAGCAAAAGTGTCACATGTGAAGATCAGGATTTTGATGAAGCGAATAACTTGGTAAAGATAATTTTTGATTACTTATGTATTCGGCCCAACAATATATATTTTGATGCACTATTGTGCTGAAAAACATACAAAAAACTATGTTTTTAGTGAAATTTGAGTTCACAAGAATCGATGCCAGTCAAAATCTAGACCTTGCTCCCAGCTTACTGGTAAAAGGCGGTACTCATATTTCATGCAAGTAATGAAATTCCTTTTTTGTTGTTTTATCTCGTCTTATTCGAACTTCCAAGTCTAGCATCAATGATTGTCTTATGCTTCAGAAAAACGGTATTATGCTTTAGAGAAGTGTATCTACTTCTTATTATACTTCTTAACTTCCAAGTCTAGAATCAATGATTATTTTATGCTTCACACATAATCTAGTTTTCATTATACTCCTTGAAACATTTTTTATTATTTGAATGAGACAAACTTAAAAGGAGTAAGCTAATATATTAGCAAAAGGATTTCTGTCACAAATCTAAGATTCTTATAGGAATTCAATGGAAATTTCAGGCATCACCTAAGTAATCTTCAATGTCTACAAATTTTGACATCCAGAGAGAATTTTGTTACAAAATTAGGCAGCTCCTACTTGAAAACATGTTGATGTTGATGCGTAGAAATCTCCTTCATTTATAGCCATGTGTTGGAATATTTGAAAATTCCAGAATAACAATGGAGAGAGTAATACTATCCTCTTCTAACACACAGAAAATATTGAAATTTTTTCACTGGAAACAGAGTTCAACACTTCGAAAAAATTCTATTCCTTCAAAAAAAAACTATTACAAATTGTTCCTCACTGAGAGGGATTACAAAATGTGACTGCTACAAAACGCAGTGCACTCAAAATTCTTCTCTGTCTCTAAAACTACGCACTGTTGTGCTCTTCGAAACACTTACACTGCTATTGTGTGTAATAATAAACTTTACAACTACATTCCGAAATAGGCTCACAACCCTTTTCTTTTGTATGCAACGCATATATTAAAAACATAACAAAACTATGCAAATAACAAATCTATTAAAATGCTCCTGGGTTCCACAATTTATAAATGTTTTAATATATATATATGAAATATATATATATATATATATATATACGTCGCATTTAAAACAAAATATTACCAAAACCGATGTGGGACCTTAAAAAACAATAAAACTATTCCGTCGCGCGTTATATAAAATAAAACATATAACAAAACCTTTGTCAAAACTTCAAATGAACCCTTTAGCCGTGGAGCCCGCCGGACTTCAAATGAAGATAAACCATAATTCAAACCAAATTCGCATTCCAAAATAGCCTGCTAATGTCGGCCAATTGTTTGACGCGAAAACCAAATTAATTCTGCCCTAATTTTTTTCGATTCTGAATTTGGGCTGGCGTACAGAGAGAGAGAGTTGTGACGCGAATTTCTTATCAAATTTTCCCTAATCTTTTTCGGGTCCAAATTTCCACTGCATGAGCAGCCCAAAAAAATATCCGCTCCAATAAATTTCTGCCACGTTTCCTCCTCTGTCTTGTCATATCAATCGCATTAAGTTTTAACGTCGTTTTTCAATCAATCGCATTAAGTTTTAATGTCTTTGTTCAATCAATCGCATTAAGTTTTAACGATGTTCAAGATCAGACCTCCACTCCTGTTAGCGATTCTGCATGCTCCAATATGATCCGGCCTTCGACTCTCATCAATGAGATTTATGACGGGCGTTCTTCGATGCCATTGCAGTCGGGTCGATAAAATGGTGTTTCATTATGGTTTCTCAGACGAGCCGCAACCTTTGAATTGTAGATGCTCTCCGGTTGATGGGTTACACTGCCTGCTCACTGTGACAGGAAGGAGAAGCCAGTTGAACTGCTGCTTAGACCTTGCTACAAATCTGCATTTCTCTCGGTCTGGCCTGTGTCTATCTTCCTCAGTTTCTTGGAATCATGCTTCTCCATCTCGTCTTGTGCCCACTACTGAGACTACACCCATGCCTCGCGTGGGTCAAAGGATGCATTTCCGCAGGGGTAGCACCAGAGGCCAACCCCTACACGCTCCCTCCAGCCCCTCAACCGAGTCATCTTCCCAATCAAGTGATTATTACGCAGGCCGCTATCCAAACACTAGAAGTGGGCGGGGTCGAGTTCTAGGATCTGGCCACCGTATGGGCTCCCCTGCTCCTCATTTCCCCACCACTTCACCTTCTCCCATGACACACACTACAATTTTTTCCTTTAATTTCTCTCTGAACCGCCCACGAATCACAGCTTCAATCACCGTGGTTTTCCATGAAGAGGCCCAAGTGGAGGAACAATGCACCCGTCCGGCAGGTCTAAGCTCAGAAAAATCCCAGCTTTCGGGCCTTTAGGAGGGGAGCGGTGGCGTGAATGTGCAGGAACCGGATGCTCAGGTTCGTAGGGCTCGTGATGTCGAGTTAGCGCCTCGAGATCCTGGACCTTCCGTGTCTGAAGCTGCTCCCGCCGAAGGATGGTGCCGATTTGTCGAAGAACCACCGGATGAGTAGCTGGTTCTCTTTGATTTGGTTTTCTTGCTTCGCAGCCCACTTAATTGGGCATTTTTTGTTTATATTACTGTGCTAGACCTTTTTTTATTTTTGAATTCTGTAAAAAATGGTTCCCCTGCGTGGGCAATACGTTCAAGACTGGTTTCCTCGTATGAGGGCAGTCTTCTTTTTTGATTTTTTTGACAAATTTGCCATAAGTCTGGGCAATGTTTTTTACTTCAGTCATCCTTTAATTTTATTCCCACTGTTAATATATTAACCTTACTTAGAAAAAAAAAAAATTTACCCTGTTTCTATTTTAAACCTGTTTTTTGAAATACAGAGCCATATTTATATGATTTTTTATAGTCGAAGCGCTCCAGGGTGGTTTATTATATTAATATTTCACGGTCGAATTATGTTCATAACAATTGGAACGCCCAAAATTCATAACAAATATTGGAGATTTACTGTCCTGTTTTAAAGTTTCATTTTTATGTTTGCCGAAGGATGGTGCCGAATTGTCGAAGAACCACCAGATGAGTAGCTGCTTCTCTTTGGTTTGGTTTTCTTGCTTTGCGGCCCACTTAATTGGGCATGTTTTTTCTTATATTACTGTGTTGGATCTCTTTTTTATTTTTGAATTCTGTAAACACTGTAATCGTCAAAGATATCAAACGATGGTTCCCCTGCGTGGGCAATGCAACGACCTGAAAAACGTTCAAGACTGGTTTCCCCGTATGAGGGCAGTCTTATTTTTTATTTTTTGATGACAAATTTGCCATAAGTCTGGGCAATGTTTTTGACTTCGGTCATGCTGTAATTTTATTCCCACTGTTAATAGATTAAATTTACTTAGAAAAAAAAAATGTTGCCCTGTTTCTATTTTAAACTTGTTTTTTGAAATACAAAGCCATGTTTATATGATTGTTTATAGTCGAACCGCTGCGGGGTGGTTTATTATATTAATATTTCACGGTAGAATTATGTTCATAACAATTGGAAAAAAAAATGTTGCCCTGTTTCTATTTTAAACCTGTTTTTTGAAATACAGAGCCATGTTTATATGATTGTTTATAGTCGAAGCGTTGCGGGGTGGTTTATTATATTAATATTTCATGGTCGAATTATGTTCATAACAATTGGAGAAAAAAAAATGTTGCTCTGTTTCTATTTTAAACCTGTTTTTTGAAATACAGAGCCATGTTTATATGATTGTTTATAGTCGAAGCGTTGCGGGGTGGTTTATTATATTAATATTTCACGGTCGAATTATGTTCATAACAATTGGAATGCCCACAATTCATAATAAATATTGTAGATTTACTGTCCTATTTTAAAGTTTCATTTTTTTTTCATTGAACCCGCCGTCAGTATACCGACGCTTTGTAATCGTCAGTCTTCCGACGTCTTGAATGATTTCCATTTTCGTCGGTCTTGTTACGTCCGTCGATATTGCGACGGTTCTTCCTAGGGTCGGTATTGCGATGCTTTTGTAATGCGTCGATATTGTGACGCTTTTGCAATGCGTCGGTCTTGTGACACTTTTGTACGGCGTTGGAATTGCGACAGCTTAAAAACGTCGGAAGAGCGATGTTCAAAACATCGGACCACATTTCGTCGGAATTGCGACAATTTACAAACGTCGAAAGAGTGACGTTAAAAACGTCGGACCACATTTCGTCGAAATTGAAACAGTTTACAAATTTCGGAAGAGCGACGGTTTGGGAAACGTCGGAAGAGCAACGCTTGTTTGGAAGCGACAAAAAAAGTGTTGGTAGTGAGACACTTTGTCAAGGCGTCGAAATTGTGACATAATGGCAAACCACGTTTTTCCTGTCCTCGAACTGTCGCTCTTGCGATGACTATGTGTTGGAATAGCAATGAAGTGGCCGTAAAAAATTGGGCCAAATTTTCTAGTGTTACAAAGGTTTGTTGCGGTGTGGGTAGAGCTGCTTTTTACCTATGAAAAATGGATTTTAATAGTTAAAAGGGGGTTTCGAAAGAAATGAAATGTTGGACTTTGGGTTTTTTAGAAAAATGAAAGGTAAAAGAGGGGAAATGAAATGAAGGTAGAATGTAATTTTATCACCATTATACTTTGACATCGACACTTTCATCCTACAACCAAACTGAAAAGGCAGATTGGTTCCTTAGAGAATGATGACTAGAATTCGAAAAATATTTCAAAGTTTACAGTGCTAACAATGGCTCCTATTGGGGATGAAGTCCTCGTTATGAGGCTTCAAGGACAGTAGAATCAGTTCCTTAAAAAACTCTTTAAAATTAGAAGACTTCTTGGAAATTATGACTAGGACTGAGCATTGACTGACTATACTCAAGACTGACTATTGGGTGTGGAGCCTGATTATCTTGTTTATTTTGTATCATAGCATTGGACCCCTGTACATTAATGGGGTGGCAAAGCCATCCGTAATTAAACGCTTCCTCAGGGGTCCAAGGGGGTGGCTGCGACTTTATGGAGCCCCCCCTGGGGGGGTTTCGGGGGCAGTGCCCCCAAAGCTAAAAATAGATGTAAAATTTCCTTGTAAAAGTATAGTAATTTCTAGTCAATCTAGGCGATCCATTAGGCGGATGATCTGAAGGTAGAAGTTATGTTTAGTTTAGGGTTTTTTGCCCTAGAAGGCAACCCCTCGCTTGTATAAGGTATTGTATTGCGGCTGTGTATTGTATGTGTATTCTCGGAGCGAGAAACAGATAGGGAGACTGTGAGAGAGAACAGAGGATATTACAGTGGATCTGTTGTAGGTTGTGTCTCTTCATTTTGCTGGATAATAGAAAGGAAGGACTGGATGTTCGGGGTGGACGTAACCCAAACTGGGTGAACCACGTATATCTGTGTCTCTTTGGTTTTATGTATTTTGTGTGCTTGTTTTTTCCGCATATTTGATGTGTTTCATTGCTCTGTATTATATTTAATTTTCTAACAACTGGTATCAGAGCCGAAGTTCTATTTGGCTGATAAACTCGCAGGAAAGAAGGGTTCCTGGTTCGAGTGGGAGCAATGGTGAAAGATGGTAAATTTAGGGTCGAGAAATTTAACGGCCAAAACTTCCTGCTGTGGAAGATGCAGATGGAAGATTATCTGTATCAGAAAGATCTGTACCTACCATCAGAAATATTTGTACCTACCATTAAGGAGAAAAACAAAGACGCCGACGACTATGATGGACGCAGAATGGGATATTTTTGATAGAAAGGCACTTAGAACAGTACGGTTTTGCCTCGCGACATCGTTAGCCTTCAATATTTCGAAGGAAACAACAACAAAGGGTTTGATTAAGGCGTTGGCGAAACTATATGAAAAACCCTCGGCCTCAAACAAGGTATTTCTTATCAAATGTTTATTTAATATGAAGATGTTGGAAGGTGGATCTATTGTAGACCATTTAAATTATTTTAATACAATTACCAGTCAATTAAGTTCTGTAGGGGTAAAATTTGATGATGAAGTTAGAGCTCTGTTATTTTTGTGCTCATTGCCAGAAATCTGGAATGGTTTAGTTATGGCCATTAGTAACTCTATCTCTGGATCTAGTACTTTAAATTTTGATGATGTTTTCGGTGCTATCCTTAGCGAGGAAATGCGACAGAAAAGCTCCAGTGAGACATCGGGTAGTGCTTTGAGTGCAGAGTCTAGGGGAAGAAGAATGGAAAGAGGAAAGAGCTCAGGATATCGTAGTAAATCAAGGAAAGGCAGATCCAAGTCTAGATCGGGGATAGTGTGCTGGAAATTCGGAAAGAAAGGACACCTAAAGAAAGACTGTAGATCTCGGAAGGGAAAATAAGGAGACACACAGCAAGAAAACAATCATGAAGAAAATGTGACAGGTGATGTGTTACAAGATGCTTTGATCCTTTCTTTCGAAAATGTTACTGATTCTTGGGTTGTAGATTCAAGGGCCTCATTCCATGCCACACCTGATAAGAAATATTTTCATGACTATGTTCAAGGAGATTTTGGACAAGTCCATTTGGGTGATGATAAACCCTGTAAAATTGTTGGAATGGGTAAGGTTCTTGTAAAACAATAGAATGGAAACCAATGGCTATTAAAGGAGGTAAGGCATGTTCCAAATCTGAAGAAAAATCTGATTTCAACAGGGCAGTTAGGTGGTGAAGGTTGTGTGACAACTTTCACAGATAAAACTTGGAAGGTCACCAAAGGAGCCCTGGTAATAGCAGAAGGAGAAATGGTTGGTACATTGTATTTATGCAATGGTATTTCTAACTCTTTTAATGATTTAACTTCCAAAGGAGCAGATGCAGCATAATGGCATCATAGGCTTGGACACATGAGTGAGAAGGGGATGAAGATTCTTCACTCAAAAAATATGTTGCCGGGTTTGAAGAATGTTGATTTGGATTTCTGTGAGAATTGTATTTATGGAAAACAAAAGAGAGTCAGATTTCTCAGAGTTGGGAAAGAAAAGAAGAGCAAAAAATTAGAGCTTGTGCATACAGATGTATGGGGACCTGTTTAGGTATCATCTCTTGGTGGCTTTCATTATTATGTTACTTTTATTGATGATGCAACTAGAAAAACTTGGATTTATTGTATTCAGAATAAATCTGATGTATTTGAAATTTTCAAGAAATGGAAATCTTTGGTTGAGATTGAGACAAGAAATAAGTTGAAGTGTCTCAGATCAGACAATGGAGGTGAATATTGTAGCAGAGATTTTGATAGGTACTGTTCAGAGCATGGAATTCACAGAGAGAAGACAGTTCCAAGAACACCACAAGAAAATGGGCGTGTCAGAAAGAATGAACACAACAATCATGGAGCGTGCAAGGCGCATGAGATTGCATGCAGGACTACCTTTACAATTTTGGGCAGATGTTGTAGATACTGTTGTTTATCTAATAAACAGAGGGCCTTCAATTTCCTTGGATGGTGGTATTCCAGAGGAAGCATGGACAGGTAAAAAGGTAAACTACTCTTTTTTAAAGCCTTTTGGTTGTGAGGCCTTTGTCCATATTAATAAAGAAAATAGAAAAAATCTTGAGGAAAAATAAAAGAAATGTACCTTTATTGGATATGGTGTTAATGATTTTGGTTATCTCTTATATGATTATGAAAATCACAAAATCTTTAGGAGCAGAGATTTAATATTCAATGAAAAGGTATTGTATAAGAATCAGTTGCAGGAAAAGAAACAGGAAAAAGAAAACAAAGAATACATAGTTTTTGATGAGATCACAGAAAAAGTAAAGGTGCCTGAAAATAATAATAATCAACCACAACAACAACAACCATCACAACAGAAACAGGCACCTCAAACACTTGAAAGTGGTGTTAGAAGATCTACCAAGATAAGTAGACCCCCTGAACGATACTCTCCTTCATTATATTATTTATTGTTGACTGATTCTGGTGAACCTGAATGTTATGAAGAATCAATGCAGGTTGAAAGCAGGAAGAAGTGGGAGCTATCAATGGAAGAAGATATGGACTCCTTAATGCATAACCAGACTTGGGTCTTAGTCAGGTTAGCTGCAAGTAAAACTACATTGCAGAATAAATGGGTTTACAAGCTGAAGGAAGAAGATGGAGGAAAACAGAGGTACAAAGCTAGACTTGTGGTGAAGGGGTTTGCACAGAAGAAAGGTATTGATTTTGATGGAATATTTTCTCCTATTGTTAAGATGACTTCAATCAAAACTATTTTAAGTCTTGTAGCAGCGGAAGATTTACATCTTGAACAATTAGATGTAAATACAACATTCCTCCATGGAGATTTGGAGGAAGAGATCTATATGCAGCAACCAGAAGGATATGAGGTCAAAGGGAAAGAAAAAATAGTGTGCAGGTTAAAGAAGAACTTGTATGGCTTAAAACAGGCTCCAAGGCAGTGGTATCTAAAATTTGACAAGTTTATGTTTGAACAAGGTTATACTAGATGTCACTCTGATCATTGTGTTTATCTGAAAAGTAAAAATGATGGAAGCTATATTATATTGTTATTGTATGTAGATGACATGCTTGTTGCAGGGTCTAACATGCAGGAAATAAATGTGCTCAAAATAAAATTGGCAAATTTCTTTGCAATGAAGGATTTGGGAGCTGCAAAACAAATCCTTGATATGAGAATAACTAGAGATGGGAAAAATCACAAATTAACACAGTCTTACAATGAGTACATACAAAAGGTGTTGAAAATATTTAATATGCAGAATGCAAAACCAGTTAGTACACCTTTTGCTAGCCATGTCAAACTTAGTAAGGAGATGTGCCCCAAGACCCAAGAAGAAATGGACTATATGTCTAAAGTTCCATATGCATCAGCAGTTGGAAGCTTAATGTATGCAATGGTCTACACAAGGCCTGATATTGCATATGCAGTGGGAGTTGTAAGTAGGTACATGAAAAATCCAGGAAAAGAACATTGGATGGAAATGCAATGGATTCTCAAATATTTGAGAGGAACCACAAATCAAGCATTATGCTTTGGTGGTTCAAACATTTCTCTACAAGGATATGTTGATGCAGATATGGTAGGTGGAAAAGATAACAGGAGGAGCACTACAGGATATGTATTTACTATAGGTGGAACAGCTGTCCGTTGGGTTTCAAAAATCCAAAGTGTTGTTGCACTTTCAACAACAGAAGCAGAGTATGTTGCTGCTACAGAGGCTAGTAAAGAAATGATTTGGTTACAAAGGTTTATGGATGAATTGGGTAAGAAGCATGATATGGGCATGTTATACAGTGATAGCCAAAGTGCCATTCATGTTGCAAAGAATTCAACATTTCATTTCAGAACTAAACACATACAGCTCAAGTACCATTTCATACGGTTAGTATTGGAAGATGGACAGTTGAAGCTAGAAAAGATATACACTAGCCAGAATCCTGCAGATATGCTAACAAAAGTTGTAACCAGGGAGAAACTGATATTATGCTTAGTTTCAACTGATCTTCAAGGATGATGATGAAGATGAGAAACAGCCAGGTCCAAAGAGGATTCATTGTCCAACAAATGAAGCAGCAGTGCAATTTCTACAATCAGTCTCCAAGTGGGAGATTGTTGGGTGTGGAGCCTGATTATCTTGTTTATTTTGTATCACAGCGTTGGACCCCTGTACCTTAATGGGGCGGAAACATCACTCGTAATTAAACACTACCTGGGGGGTCCAGGGGGGCAGCTGTGACTTTATGGAGCCCCCCCCCCCTGGCGGGGTGTTTCGGGGGCAACACCCCCGAAGCTAAAAACAAATGTAAAATTGCCTTGTAAAAGTATAGTAATTTATAGTCAATCTGGGCCATTCATTAGGCGGATGATCTGATGGTAGAAGTTATGTTTAGTTTAGGGTTTTTTTCCCTAGAAGGCAACCCCTCGCTTGTATGAGGGTATTTTATTGCGGCTGTGTATTGTATGTGTATTCTTAGAGCGAGAAATAGATAAGGAGACTGTGAGAGAGAACAAAGGATATTAATTCAGATCTGCTGTAGGTTGTGTCTCTTCATTGTGATGGACAATAGAAAGGAAGTACTAGTTGTTCGGGGTGGACATAGCCAAAACTACGTGAACCACGTATATCTATGTCTCTCTGGTTTTATGTGTTTTGTGTGCTTGTGTTTTCCACATATTTGATGTGTTTCATTGCTCTGTAATATATTTAATTTTCTAACACTGGCCATATATAAAGACACAAGTACCATTGGGCATGGATTTTTATTGACAAATCACACTAGATATTTAAAATGGAATGACTCAACTGACTTACTAAAAAAATAACTTATTGAGAAAATGATCATTGACTAGGCCTCTAGTAAACTGGTCATCATCCATATGTTTGAGAAGAAAAGTATTGTTTTCCAAAACTTCAACAATTCTAAATGGTCCAAACCATAAATTGTCAAACTTACCATGCTTTCCATGGTCTTCTCTCCTGGCATCTCAGCGTAGCACCAAATCATTCTCCTGGAATAACTACTTATTTTCTCTTTTGTCAAAAACATATTTGACTTTAGTCTGATACTTCTGTGTTTTATCTATCAATGATTCTCTAATTTGGTGTGCCTCTATCAACTGTAGCATTCTCCTTTGGATTGGATTTTCATCATCAACTTCATCTTGCGAGAACTTAATCACAGGAATAACTAATTGCAAATTCATTACGGAATCAGTACCATATACAAGCTTAAATGGAGACATTCCAATTGAATTTTTACCACTTACCCTATCTGCCCAAAGAGAATGTACCGGGTGAGTGTCCCAATTTCTCTTATTTTTAGACAGCATTTTCTTAATGATTGTCACCAAAATTTTATTGGATGACTTAGCTAATCCATTACCTTGAGGGTAATAAGGCATGGAATGAGTCAATTCAATTCCATATTGCTGAAAAAAATTTGTACATCTTAGTAGACTTAAAGTCCATTACATTATGAGTTACTAACTTTTGTGGACAACCAAATCTTGACATAATGTTTTCCAACATAAATTTGATAATTATTGTATCATTAGCATTCCTAGTTGGTACAACTTCAATCCATTTAGTTAAATAGTTTGTAGCTATGAGAATCCATCTATGTTGTCCTGATGAAGGTGGATGAATTTCACCAATGAAGTCTAACCCCCACTGCTGGAAAGGAACATCTATTGAAATAGGAATAAGAGGTAATGGTAGCAATTTCTGTTTACCAGCAAACTTCTTACATTTGACACAGCTCCTGACTTTAGAAAAAACATCAGAGAAAAGAGTTGGAAAATAATATCCAACTCTTAAGATTTTGTTTACAATGGCTTTCCATTACAAATTCCCTCCACACACTCCTGCATGTATCTTTGTCATAATCTCTTGGGATTCAGCTTCATCTACACATCTTAATAAGACTCCAACAGGGTCCTTCCAATAAATATGGTCTTCCAAAATGAAATACTTAACAAATCTCAATTTGAAAGATCTCCTCTTTGACTTCTCCATTTCAGGGGGACAATTAAAATTTAACAAAAATTATACTATATCCTTGTACCAATCTAAATCAAATATTTTAGGATAATTAGAAATACCTTCTACATCTTCTCCTTCAGCTGCCTCTACGTTCATATTTAAATCCTTGCAGTTAGATTCAACCATCAAGCGAGCCAAGCCTTGACCTTTTATCAATTTAGTTGGTTGATCTCAATATCAAATTCCATAATTTTGGTCAACCATCATCCCCTTATGCCATCTGTATCTAGCTACAGCAAAACATCTTTAACAGTGATATTGGGTACAAAAGAAACTATTTTTGAATGTAGCACATAAACTCGAAAATACTTCAAAGCCTTAACTAGGGCATATGCTTGTTTTTAATTCAAGTTGTACTTTAATTCAGCATCCCTTAAAGCACAACTGAAAAATGAAATAGGCTGCTCTAAAACTTCTTTGTTCTTCTGTAATAAGAAAGTTGCAATTGCTTCTTCTTAAGCATATGAAAAAATCAGAATTTTTTTTTCAAAATTAGGACTAATCAAAATTTGAGCTTCAGTCAAGGCAGATTTGATTGCTGAAAATGAATTCTTTTCTTCATCTCGCCATTTAAATTCTACATCTTTTTTTAGCAAGACATTTATGTGTTTGATCAGCTCTGCAAAGTTAGGAACAAAACACCTCAGAAAATTGATTTTCCCCAAAAATGACTGCAATTCTGATTTATTCCTTTGCAAACTGGTCTTCTGAATAACTTCTACTCTTCCTGGATCAATACAGATGCCACTTTCTATTACAATGTGTCCCAATAATTTCCATTCTTGGAAATCAAAGGATGACTTTTTTGGGTTCAAGGACAAACCAAAATTTCTGCATTTTTCAAAAACTTGTTTCAAATGTTTCAAGTGGTCTTCATCAAATTTTGAATAGACTATGATGTCATCTAAATAGATGACTACAAATATGTATTTTTCTCCCGCAAAGGCAATATCCATTTCCCACTGAAAATTTGCTCCTGCATTCATCAGACCAAATGGCATTTTGTTGTACATGAATGTACCCCATGGTGTGGCAAATGTTGTATTTTCTCTATATTTCATGTCAACTGAAATCTGATTATAGAATGAAAAGCCATCAATCATTGACAATCTTTTGGATCCTACAACCTTCTACAAAATATAATCCATCTTGGGTAGTGGATAGTTACCTTTCAATGAACACCGATTCAGGTTGTGAAAATTGACACAAATTCTTATCTCTCCATTCTTTTTCTGAACCGAGACTATATTAGCTACCTAATTAGAAAATATCAAAGGCATAATTATTTTTTCTTCCCATAATTTTCTGATTTCTTTCTCAATGATTGGGAGTAGCATGGGATTGATATGTCTGATTTTTTGTGCTACATGCTTTGCATCTGTTTTCAAATGAATCTTGTGCTCCATTATGCTTCTATCACAAGTTTTCAGCTCACTATAAGACCATGCAAAAATATTAGAAAATTCTTTTAGTAGCTTGATATATTTTGTTCTAATTTCAAGAGAAAAAAATTTGGATACTTTGACTAATTTTGGCTGATATTCTGTGCCAATGTTACATTCTATCGTACTCTCTCCGTCAAATTTACTTTAAGGCTTGAGAAAACATCATTATTATCGAACAATCTTTCTAAAGGAACTAGGCCTTTATGAATATAGTTTGATTTCAAATCTATAATGTTCTTCCCAACCATGGTTTTCTTAAAAGGCATGCTATTTTGAATTTCAACAATGTCTTGCTCATCATCAATTTGTGTGTCTGCAAACTCTTCAACACACTCTAAAAATTTATGAATTTCCTTGTCATCCTCAAATACTTGCCAGTATTTGATGTTTTCAGGAATTGAAGGCCTGTTTTTTATTTGAACATCATAGGTTGCCTTGATATATAGATGAACTTTGAAATTACTAGCAGTAATAGCTAGTGAATCAACCATATGATTTTCCTCTCTAGTGAAAAAAATTATATTAAATGTTGAAAAATAATTTTCAATCAAGTCGCAAACTTCATTCCTATATTTTTTCAACTTGGTAGTTTTTTCTCACCTACTTTATCACCAACCCTAAATCACCAAAAGCAATTAGTTGCTTCGCTCCCAAATCTTTCATTGACTTCATTCCCAGCACAAGCGCCTCATATTCATCAGTGTTGTTAGTGGTAGAAAATTTCAGTTTATATGATATAGTTACCCTTTGCTGAGTAGGAGAATAGAGGACTACACCGGATCCTAATCCTTCTCTTGATGAGGCTCCATCGAAGTATAATTTCCAGATCTGTCCTCCCTCTAAATGTTTCTTATTTTCACCTTGAAAGTGTTGTTTTTCACTTTTTTTAGGCTATAAATTGTTATCATCAGCAACAAGGTGTAGTATTGATGACCCCAATTCCTTTTCTTCAGCATATAAGGGATGGTTTGAAGGATTTTTTTGATTACTAATGATGTAGGCCATTTGGGTTTCCCTATACAGCCTTTTGAATTCCCCTCCAAACACTGGGATGGTGGCATATGACATATCCATCTGAAGGGTACCTCCCAATTTTTTAGACCAAGATCTAGAAAGTAGCATCCCAAATCTAGAATGAATGTCCGCAACTACAATGTCCATCACTAAGATTTTCATAGGTAGTTGAGTAAGAGAAAAAACCAAGTCCTTAATTACTCCAAGGCACCTGAATTTTTTGGAATCAAAGGTGTAGAGGTCATGGTATTTCTTGGTGATCTCTAATCCTAATTCATCCATCACTTTCTTTGGCATGAGATTGTGAGAAGCCCCAGAATCTAACAAACAATTATGCAACAATTTTTCATGTATATTGAGTGACAGATAGAAAGGTGGTGAGTTGTCATCATTTTGATCTTGGACATGAAAGCCTAGATAAACAGTGGGATGTTCGTCCTCAATATTCACTCAGTCGGGGGCGAGAGGTGGTTGAACCAGACTTTTAAAAGACTTTTTATATGCTGGATTTTTCAATAATTCCATAAGTGGGACCAGAATTTTGATTTTATTCAATTCATATTTGAAACTGAAATAAATTGGAACTAATTCCCTATTTTCTGCAGTGATTTTGACAATTGGGGCAGAATTTTGGAGTGGAGGAACCTCATTGACTTTGGCCTTCTATTTGGAAGCTTTTTTCTCTGAATCTGATTTAGGTTGAGGTTGTTGAACAAGGCCTTTATAGCTCAAAGGGTAATTTATGTTTTGAGCTTCTTGTTGTTTTTTATCATTTTGTGCATAAACTTGGACATTATCATCATCTGAAAACAAATAAATCCTTGACTAGTCTTTGTATTCTTACAAAGTCAAACAAGCTGACTATGAGGTTTCTCCTACAAGATTTATTTCTTCATTTTCTTCCTCATGTTCTTGCTGCTCTTCTTCAGCAAAATTATTCAGAGGTTGAACATTTTGATCATCAACGTTCCTTCTTGGGCACTGTAAGATTTTTTGAGGTTGAAAAGGCCTCTTAAAGGGAGCTTGATTTCTATTTTCCTCATTTTGATTGGCTCTAGCAGTTGGTTTCTTTTCAAGCTCTAATTTTTTCATCTTAGAGGCAAGTTCATTGATAAAATTGGACATTTTATCAATATTTTCTTCTATTGTAAGTGACTTAGAAGAATAATGTTTTTCTTCTTTCATCTTCCTTTTGTATTTTGCATCTTTAATGATCTTCTTTGGGTCTACAACTAGGGTCACAGTAGGTGATCTCTGATTTTTCCTTGTAGTTGGAGGTTTTGAAACCCCTTTTCCTCTCTGTGCAGTCACCAGGTGAGCTAATTTGCAGTCTTCTTCAAGTCATAAATTATTATTCGCCATCAAAAATTGACATTCAGAAATTCAAAAAAAGAGACATTGGGAGAATACATCGTTTCAAGGGCTTTGTCTCCCGGAAGATGCACCAAAAGATGTTGGTGTTGGAATCAACAATTTGATCAATCTTTTCTTCTATTGTAAGAGACTCATAAGAAGAAGGTTTTTATTCTTTCATATTCCTTTTTTCTTTTGCATCTTTAATGATCTTCTCTGGATCTGCAACTAGGGTCACAATAGGTGATATCTGATTTCTCCTTGTAGTTGGAGGTTTTGAAACCCTTTTTCCTCTCTGTGGAGTTTCCAGGTGAACTAATTTGCAATATTCTTCAAGTCATCAATTCTTATTCACCATTAAGAATTGACATTCAACAATTCAAAACAAGAGACATTAGGATAATACTTTGTTTCAAGTCCTTTGTCTCCCGACAGACACACCAAAAGATGTTAGCACTGGAATCAACACTTGGATTGCATCAAGCGCTTGACTAGACACGTCCTAAACTCTAAGGCAATTTAATGATTTTTTTTATGAGATTGGTAGGTGGTTTAAACTCTTATTCACTGAAAATATATTTCATTCAAATCCACAATTATACTAATGAGGGTATCAGATCATGATGTGGTAGCAAAGAGTGATTTTGTAGCCTATGAGGAGAAGAAAATTTTATGAGAGAAGAAACAGTAGGTTTTCAAAGCATAAATATACTAAATTTGGTAGAAATTAACACAAGTAGCAGTTTAAAAATATTTCATCAAGAGAAAGTTATTTCTAGTCTTACAATATTCTCACTGAAATATTATAAAAGATAATTGTCATGAGTGATGCTCTTTCCACTGTTATTATATATATTTTACCAAGAAGGCTCACTGTGTGAGACGAAAAAAAATTGATAAAAAACATGAACATGTCAAGAAACTGATAAAAACTCATAACAACATGAGGAATTGAAAATTGCAACTGAAGAAAATAAGATATGGAAACATAAGTGGAAATTGACAATACACACACCAAATGGTAATAAGTCCTCAGAATTTTTTGCCTATTTAATTCACTAAAAAGAGTATTGATCATATGAGTTATGATTCTAAAACCACGAACCCTTGCTTCATAGTATTTTGTCACATATATACAAAAATATAAAATTGGCATCCCCACAAAAGGAGTAAATATGTTCCTAAAAGTTATTACCATCTCTTACAAGAGATGAGGCTTATCCAAAAACTTTAATACCAAGTGCTATGACATAATCAAAATAAATAGCATCAAGGCTAACAATTCGAAGTGGTTGTATGATGTGGTAGTGTATAGGAATATTCCTCCTCTGTTCTGGTGCAACCAACTCCACAAAAATTGTAAACAACAGTGAAAGTGACGTGTGGTTGTTCCTTGAATGGTGCCTGGTGCTGAGAGTAATGGTAGAAATATGGTTAAGAGAAACTCTTCTGTTGCATCCAACGAGTACTATCACTCAAAATTTGAGTAACAAATTTGGGAGTTAAGTTGAAAATACGAGGTGAAAAAGTAGTTTTATTATTTTATTATTTTTTAATCTTTTTACCCTTTTACTTAAAAAATGGAGAATCATCCCCCATGGTTGACATCATAATCTTGAATCCTATTGGTTCTTTTAAAGTTTATTTTGGTTGTACATTTTTCTTAGGAGGCCCATTTTAGACCTCAAAGTTCCCCTAATTTAAAAGGTTAAGATTCGCTAAGTGTGATGTGCAATGAGAAAAGAGTTGACGTGGCAGGGAAAGGTCTCACTTTAATATTACAATCGGGGGTTTTGTAGGAGACGAAAATTGTAACATGAATGAAAATTAAAACTAGGATAAGCCAATTGCGATGAAAGGGTAAGGGGTCCACAATGATTAAGTGCGGTAAGTTATATCATATAATATATGATATTACAAAGGTTTGTTGTGGTGCGTGTAGAGCTACTTTTTAACTATAAAAAAATGGATTTTAATAGTTAAAAAGGGGTTTCGAAAGAAATGAAACATTGGACTTTGGGTTTTTTTTTCGAAAAATGAAAGGTAAAAGAGGGAAAATGAAATGAATTAACGTAGAAATGAAATTTTATCACCATTATACTTTGACAGCGACACTTTCATCTTACAACCGAACTGAAAAGGCAAATTGATTCCTTAGATAATGATGACCAGACTTCGAAAAATCTTTGAAAAAATACAGTCCTAACACCTTCAATGCCAACTTTTTGCAAGTTTGTGTTCGGGACGAAGAATCCATACAAGTCATTGTCCTCAACACTCCACGCGACCTCTCGGGACTATGTCTTCAGAAAAAGAATATTTGTCTCCAGAACATCAATCCTCATTTTCATATAGGCTGTAGCCATTCAAATTTGTGTTCCAATGTTGAAATTATGATGTTCTATGTTGTAACCATTAATTATTACAAAAATTCTTTATGCTGCAATATCAGTTAAGAAATTATACATAGAACATAAACCAAATGCATAATAGAAATCAACACAGAACAAAATGAGATGTAAAGAATTTAGGTACAATGACCAGGGAAAATCCCCACAAGGGGAAAAATCAACCATATTATTCTTCTATTAGATTACAATTGTTAAATAGAGATACAAATTAAAATGAGAGATCAAGAGAATGATTAAGTTCACCCAAATATGAAAAATTTTCAGGCATAAATATCACTGGTAGCAGGAAATAATAAATCGACCTTCCCTTCAGATTAATCAACACTAAAACCCTAAATCATTGAATCAACAAGTCTTGTTATTACTCTCCAAGTCTCTCTCACAATCTCCTTCAAGTCTCTCCAACTCTCTCTCTCAAGTTCAAATTCTTCTTTCACAATGCACAAGTAGTAAGGTGCGATGATATGAGACACACACACACACACACACACTGGTATATATAGGAGGTGCAAAGAATTCATGCGATAAAGGAGGTACAAATCACATTTCATGAGATAGGTGCAACACTTGCCTTTTTGGGAAGAGTAACTTATGCCACTGAGGAGAGGAAAAAAATTCCTTAGAGAAGTGTAACTTATGCCATTAAGGAGTGTCATGACTTAGGAGAGAAACATATCACTTAAATGAGTAGAATGAAACATGTGCATTGATGAGAGTGTAAGAGGAATCTTTCATGACATGCCTTTAATGAGTGTGTAAGAGAGAGTATAATGTATCGATTAAGAGAGAGAGTGAGAGAGAGAGAGAGAGGGTAAGATAGTGCTATGTGAGTCATCAAGGAGAGAGGTGTGAAGTGATTGAGTCTCATGAAGGAAAGAAGACTTGAATTTGATTTTGATAATATAATAATATCATAAAGGATAATAATAATAATAATGATGATGATGATTAAGTTGAAATTGAAGTATTAGGATTGATTAATGATAAGGTAAGTGATTTTCCATAAACTATACTTGATTACAAAATGATGCAAAGGTGATTTACTATTTTTGGAAAACCATACTTGAGATGCTAGACATGACTGTCTAATTTTAAAAATTCACTCTAGAATTTTCATAAATGAGCTTTTTTAAGGAAATTCATCCCCGAGCTTCCAATTTTAAATACTCCCTCTCAACTAGGGAGGAATTTATTTCTACAACAACGATCTCTGCTTTCTTTTCTCATCTTTATTCATCTCTACTGTAAAAAAATGATGTCTCAATCTAATGAAGAAGAATAATCATAGGGGGGATTCATCTATCACCCTATATCCATTGATATTCGGACCTTGACACATAATTTGGGGGATCACCACTTGTCAACATGACAAGGATCACACACAACCAAGTATGGCTTCAAGATTCAAGTGGTGTAACACCTACATCCACAATCTTTTTCAACACATGACAATAACCTAGTCTCATCTCTTCTTGGGGGGGTTACCAATTGTTAACATGTTACTTTTTTAAATTGTTCTATGTTTTATCAATTAATTTAACCCAATTCAATACTCCAATTAGAAACATTTTCAAAATCAATTAATCTTTTCAATAATGAATAGTAATTGAAGATAGATCAATAACCAGATGTGGGTGGCCTTGAGGATACAAAACCTGGAGGACACATAGATATATCACATGCATGATCCAGCTGACATTAATTCCATTTCATCCCCCTTGATATTAATGTGGATGCTTTGGTTGATGTTATTAATGTGGTTGATGTCAGGAGGTATTGCGAGTGCTATGGTGAAATTTTTGCGGCGACATCCTATGTACTTGGATGGTAGAGAGGAGGTTGAAAAGATGGCATCGCATGCATGGAGAGTTAACACTCTCACACACCATGCCCCTTATCTTTCTGGTCTTGTAGTATGTAAAATAATTCTTCTGAATTTGAAGGGTGTGTTGGCTCTGTTGGAAGATTTGGAAACTGTGAGAATTCGGCTTCCAGCTTTCCTTAGGTGCCTGATGATTCCTTGTCTCAAGATGTGTTATATCCATAGTGGGAGAATGGACACTCAGGTTCCTATCGACTCGTTTGGAGACACTAGGGAGGAATACTAATAGGGAAACTTCGAATCATAGATTCCTATTCACATTCGGAGTCGGGTTGATTCATTGGATTTGGAAGCTTTTTATATGGAGGGTGCGCTAAGAATTACCATGGCTAGTAAGTATTCGATGATTAAAAATTTCTTTGCATGGTCCCTGGTGCAACATCAACTCTTGGCGGACAGGCTCAATTTACAAATCATACGGGGAAACCATGCTCTGGAGCTGGCTTGGGAGGCCATCGAGGAGATATTTTATGACCGAGAGATTCTACTTCAGCTGGGAGGGTGTCATGCTCCATAAATATTTCATCCTAATCCCATCTCTACCCTAAATCCCCCTCATCCTCCTATGCCGAACTTGACTCAATTGAAGCGACCCAAGTTTGAGTCACAATTTCATGATGTGACCCAGGTTCCCAATGCTCGCATGGAGATGGGGGATGTGTCAACGAGCGAGGGAATATATCAATTTTATGTTCCTGGAGGTGGAATTCATCCATTTTCTAGGCATACCACTGGTCACGTGGTAGCCCCTAGTCACTCCATGGGTTCTCTCTCTTCTCCTTATGCATGTTGGATAAATGAGGAAGCTCCTCCTCCTTAGTTTGGTTTATCTGTTTAATTTGTTTAAGTTTGATTTTCAGAAATTTTCAACTTCATAGACTCCCAAGGTATCCAAATGTTAATTTTTCAAATTTTCAAACTTTCATGGTTCTAAATATTCGATGGTTGGGCTGGTTTCCCTTTGTCGGACAGCCCACCATATGTTTAAACTTTTTTTTTTAATGCCTCAAGGGACACCCATTGCAGGCCCCCCTTGATGGCTCTCATTTTAAAATATGTATCTTATTTTGTATATTAATATATAATAATGAACCTTAGAAAAAAAATATTGAAGATAGAACAAGAAATACAATGACAAAGAAGACAATCAACACACCAACAAGAAACACCAGATATGTTCAAAGACCATGGAAAAACCCAACTAGGGGGAAGACCCTTTAAAAAATAGTATTTTATTATATTGTCATAAAATGGTCAACAGAGAGTATAATGAGCCCAATTAAATGTCATCCAATAACCCAATAAAATTCAAAAATATGTTTCCAACATCAAGGTATATCAGAGAAAATGTTTCTTGTTTGCGGTCAACTGCGATCAATGATCAAAACTCAATCAAATTTCCTAGTCAAATGAATGAGGAGATATGTGTCTGAATGAATACCTCTAGTCACTCCCTTGAGCCTTTGATTCCTGGGACTATGGTCTAATTTTTCCTGTGACAAGCCAATGACTGTAACCCAAAACCCTAAAACATATGGGAGCCTCGAACCCTGTAATTTCATACCTTTGCGAACTTCTTTTGTCATCCAAACCTCAGACCTGTGAAAAAAAATCAATGAAGAAGAGAAGAATAATATGATTGGTGATTTCCAAATGATATTGAGGTCACTCATATTTATAGGCTTCGAAGGGTGACCAATTTCCTGTTAGGTCTGACCTGATCATATGTGCAGATGTGGGATTTTATTCATAAATTAACTTTCCCTTGTCTCATTTGAGCAATTAAATAGTCAAAATTGGTCCTCTCGAAAAAATGAATCCATTCCTATGGTTGTAATTTGTCAATGGACTACCAAAATTTAACACTCCCTCTCAGCTAGGGATAAATTCTAACTATATCATGTCATGTATATCATGTCGCCATATCATGCCCCATCTTTGCTCAACTCTATATGTTGAATAATTCTCAAATATAAGAAATAAGAATATGGGAGCATTAAATTCCACCCTCTATAAAGTTGGAGAGAACATATCAATCCAAAAAAAAAAAAAAGGGATCACATCTCAACCCAGAATCTCATGGGGGAGTTAAACATCTACAACCCCATATAGAGAAATAAGTAATATTGGGGAGCACATCTCAACCCATCCTATTTCCCTCAAGATTCATGTGGTATAACACCTGCATCATAATCAAATTGGGTTGTACAACCCCAAGTACACTCTCAACCCGTTGACCAGACAGGGAGTTGTAATCCCAACAAGCCTAGCTTGTGGGTATGATTTCAACTAGGGTATACTCTGCAAAGACAAATATAGGGGAGAAAAATCTCCAACCCTATGGGTAGCATATAGGGGAGAAACATTAATGACCCTATTGTTCAGATATCCCTCAACCCCAGGTGCCATATATCTCAATTCCTCACCCTAGGATCTCAGACAGGGGGGAAGAGTTGGCTTAGTGTTCTCAATCAGTGATGCTCCTTGTTAGGAGGGGTCACATCCATCAATAAAAGCTCATCTCTGATGACCAAGAACTTCCATTTCAAAAAATCCTTGCTAATAATAATTTCAATCTTCTCAATTGTCTATATATGATAGAGTCTAAAAACTCCTCTCTACACCATGTATTGAATGTAATGATATCGAATCCCAATTTGCTTGGACTTGTCATGAAATAAAATATTCTCTGCTAGATTTATACCACTCATTTTGTCACAATATATAACTATAGTTTCTGTTACCTTCTCAAATAGCTCTCCATATATCTTCCTCAACCAAAATGCTTCGCAGCTAGGCATGTTAATGGAAATATACTATGCCTCGATGGCACTCAACACTACAGAATTCTGCTTCCTTCTCATCTAAGATATCATGGAAGATCCAAGACTAAAACAAAATCTAGATGTACTCTTCATATCGATAAAGTTTCCTGCCCAGTCTTCATTAGTATATCCATGAAGTGGAATATCTCCGATAGTACATCACAAACCAAGGGCGATCGTTCCATGCAAATATCTTAGAATGTTTTTGGAAGAAACCTAATGTGCATGGAGAGGTCGGGTCATGAATGAACTCAACATATTCAATACATAGCATATGTTTGGATGAGTGTTCACTAGGAACATCAAATCCTAATCAACTTTCTATACTCGGATGGATTCTCAAAATCGATTCCTGCAGCTTCTCCACATAACTTCCTGAAATTCGTTTCCATTAGTGGGGGTAGTGACTTACATTCTGTCATTCCAAATCCTTCCAAAAACTTCCCAACATATTTTCCTTGTGAAAGGAAAATCTCACTAGGATTTTGTCGCACCTCAAGTCATAGAAAGTAGTGCATGATTACAAGGTACTTCATCTCTAATTCAGAGGCTATCTCCCTCTTAGGCTCGATAATCAGGGGCTCAATACCTATCAAGAATATATTGTCAACATATAAAACCAAAATCAACAACATACCTTGGACTTTCTTGAAGTAGAGTTTCGGATCGACATTACTTCTTGTGAATCCAAACTTCAGCAAATAACTATCTATGTGCATGTAGCATGCTATGGGTGCTTGATTCAAACCATATAATTCCGTATTCAACCTACAAACATGTGTCTTTCGATCCTTTACTTCAAATTCCTGTGGTTACTCAACATACACTTCTTCCTATAACATACCATGGAGGAATGTTATTTTTACATCCATTTGATGAAGATTCCATCCTTGACTTGTGGCAAGGAAAACTATCGAATGAATGGATATATATCAAGCCACATGTGCATATATATCTTCATAATATTCTCCCTCTTTTTGAGAGAATACTCAGGATACAAAGCTTGCTTTATATTTCTCAATGCTACCATAAACTCAATGCTTGATTTTGAATAGCCATTTCTAAGTCACCATAGATTTCCCCTTCGGTATTGGCACGAAATCCCATCTGTCATTCTTCATAATCAATCCATATTATTTGGCCATAATTTATTTCCAAAATTTTTATTTTACGGCTTCTTTGAATGAGGGAGGTTTGGATTGAATCATAGTGCTCATGGCTACAGCATGACCCTAGTACCTACATGGATTCTTCCTTTCTCTAAATGATCTTCATAAGGGAGCTCGTCTCTCATCATCCTATAATATGTCTTGAAGCCAAAATGGCCTCTTCCTGGTAGGAGGATCACATGGAGGAAGATCTAAGGGAACCATGGGTTCCATGGAATCATCAACAAGATCTGTCTCAAATTCAGGTATGGAAGGACCATCTAAAATATCCATATCATCATTCTTCTTATTAGGAGGAGGATTTTGAGGAAGGTCCCTTTATTTTCCAAGGGCAACATCTTCATCAAATGTTACATCCATGCTAATAACAACCTTCCTTTGACCAGGAATATATATTCTAAAAGATTTAGAATTTTCACAATATCCAACAAACATACCTTTTCTTCATGTGGATTCTAGCTTGTTTCTCTTATCCGTTGGAACATGAAAGTATATGGGGCAGACAAAGTTACGAAGATGTCTAACATTGGGATTGAAACCTATGAACACCTCTTCAGGGGTCTTGTTGTCCAATTCTTGATGAGGTACCCTATTTTGAACATATACATAAACATTTGTTGCTTCTCTCGAAAGGAACTTTGGTAACTTTTGATCATGGAGCATGGAAAAAGCGACTTCTATAATAGATTTTTTCTTCATTTCAGCTACTCCATTTTGTTCGGGAGTATAGGGCACAATTGTCTCTTTCTTGATACCTTCCTTCTTGAAAAAATAAATGAACTAATTTGAGTGTACTCTCCACCATTGTCAGACCTGAATATCTTTATTTTATTCCTTGTTTTACTTTCAATCAACTCTATGAACTCCTTGAACATTTCAAAGGCTTCATCCATGTTCTTCAAATAATATATCAATGTCTTTCTTGAAAATTCATCAATGAAGGTGATGTAATAGAGATTGAAACCAAGATAATGTACGAGCATTGGACCACCCAAGTCAGAATGAATGAGATGGAGGATGTCATTTTTCTTGTTCTCACTGGAGGGGAATGATCCCCTTGTCTTATTACCACTAGCACATCCTGAACGTACTCCATAATGTTGGGCTTGAACATCGGGAATACCATAGACCAATTTCTTTAATTTTGGAAGATCATCATAATGTAAGTGGGCCAATATTTGGTGTGATAGTTCACTTATATTATTTAAATCATGGACTAATGCTAGGAGAGATATTCCAATAACCCTATAGAGTCCTTCAAATATTTTTCCCAACGTAAATGCATCTCTCATAGGTGATCCAACATGCAAATTTAGAAACTTTCCCTTGATGAAGGCAACCCTCATCCCTTTTTCTTCCAAATCAGATATTGATACCAAATTCTTATTCAATCTTGGCATATACATCACATCATGGAGCACAACATATTCTCCAGAATCCAAATGAAATTTGACAGACCCAAATTCTTTCACGGGACGAGTGGCATTGTGTGGAAGAATAACTTTCAAATTTTACTCCCTCTATACTAGATTAGAGAGAAAGTCTCTATACCCAGATAAATGATGATTAGCCCCACTATTAACCAACCAAATATCCCATTAATCTAGAGGAGAGGAGCTAGTAAGGGCGGAAATAAGAATATATTCATATTGTTTGCCAAAATTACTTTCATACCTAGATTATATTGAATTATTTTGAGGACGATGATCTTCTTCATGGTAACTTGGAGCATATATTATATTTTTATCATTCCTTCGTTCATCTCTTCTCTTTTGATCATCAAACTTGTTGTTGTTTCTTCTAGTGTTGTAGTGTGGACCATTGTTCTTCTTGGGGAAATATCGAGAATAATGACCCTTCTTGTGACAATTGTAGCATTCAATGTGAGATAATTTTCTATCATTCCATCTCTTTGTATCTCAGGGTGGAGGATTTCTTGAATTTGATGGAAATATTTTTCATTTCTCCAAGATTATTTTGTGTGACGAATGCAACAGGCTCTCCCGCTTCATGCTTTTGAATCCTTCCTCTCAATATCAACCATGATTATTCTTGATTGAGTTTCCCAAAATTTTCATCAAATGATAGGAGGACGTAGTTGTTTCTTATGTTAGTGATGAATGTTTCCCAAACAAGAGGGAGACCAATTAAAGTTATGATTACCAATTCCCTATCAAGCACAATTTACCCAACTCTTTTCAATTGATATCTAAGGCGAGATATCCTCATGATGTAGGATTGCACATACTCTCCCTCGTTCATCTTCATGTCTTTGAGTTGATATTTCAAGGAGATGATTTCATTCAAATTGTTGACTTCATACATGCTAGCCATCTTATCATACATATCTTTAGACCTTTTCAAATTTCCAACATACGCAAGTAAATTATCTTGTAAACCAACAACTATAATTTTCTTTAATTTTAACTCACTTAGGATTGTGCTTGTTCTGGACAACATTGAAAGAATTCTCTAGAGGTTTAGGTACCTTTCCTTGAATGTAATTTAAAACATCATTGCTATCAGCTATGATCTCCAACCTAAATTTCCATGTAGTAAAATTAGATGAGTCACCCAGATTTTTATTTTCCTTGAATGAGGAAGACATCTTGACTTTAATAGGTTAGCTTCTTCAAATTTTCCAAAGATGATTGCTTCAATTCTTGTCTCCTTTTGGGATTTTCCTTCACCTTAGCTCTAAAACAATGTTAATTTTTTATATTGTTCTGTGTTGTATCAATTACTTTAGCCCAATTCAATACTTCAATTAACAATATTTTCAATATCAATTAATATTTTCAATCGTCAATAGTAATGAAGATAGAAAAATAAATGAAATGACAAAGAAGACACTCAAAACATCAACAAGATACGCCATATTTGGTCAAAGACTAGGGAGAAACCCCACTAGGTGGAAAACCATTTGAAAAATATTCTTCTATTAGATTGTCATAAAATGTTCAGTAGAGAGTACAATGATACCAATATAATATCATCCAATAACCCAATAACATTCAAAAATATGTTTCCAACATCAAGGTATATCAAATACAACTTTTCTTGTCTGCGGTCAACTACGGTCAATGGTCAAAACTCAATCAAACTTCTCGGTCGCATGGATGAGGAGTTGTGCCTGCAACTGAAGGCTTCCAATCTCTCTCTTAATCCTATGATGCCTATGAATATGGTATAATTTTTCATGTGGAAATCCTACTACTGTAACCCAAAAACCTAAAATAGATACAATCCTCGGACCCTGTAATTTCGAACCTTTGCGAACTTATTTTTTCATCCCAACCTCATACCTGTGTGAACCAATCAATGAAGAAGATAAGAAGAAGATGGTTTGTGATGTCCAAATGAGCTTGAGGTAAGTTTTATTTATAGGCTTCCAAGGGTGACCAATTTTTTGTTAGGGTCGACCTAATCATATATGCACATGTGGGATTTTCTTCATAAATTCACTTTCCCTTTTCTTATTTGAGAAATTAAATAGTCAAAATTGGTCCTTTAAAAAAGATAAATCATTGGAATTTGTCACTGGACTACCAAAATTTAACAAAACACATGACAAGGATCGTGCATGACTAAGCTTCACCACATCCATTGGCCAGATGGGTGGCAATCCCAACAAGCCCAACTTGTGGGTAGGATGCATATAGGGGTATACTCTTGGAAGTCCCAAACTTGATATTAGGGGGGATTACCACTTTTCAACACATTTCAAGGATAATGTACAACATATATTCAAGAGTTCCATCAACCCTATGAGCTCTCCTAGCTCCATTCTCAACCTGTGATCTCAAACAAGAGGGGAGAGCATAACTCAATTGCCTTTATCATCCATGACCGCCCCCTCCAGGAAGGGTCACATCTGTCAATCCAAGCTTCTCTCTTAATACCAAAAAATTCCTTTTCGGTAAAGGCTTGGTAATTATGTTAGCCATATTATCATCAATCACAATATGATGGAGTCTCACTACTCCTGTCTGCACCATATCTCAGATATTGTGATATTAATATCTATGTTCTTAGACTTTTCATGGAACAAAAAAAATTTTGCAAGTCAAATCCCACTCTTATTTCCATAGTATATTATTGTCATATTTGCTCAAAAAACTCTCCAAAGAGCTTCCTCAACGATGATTCCTCCCAACTAGCCATGTTGGAAACAACGTACTTGAATTCAACTATGTTAAGGGATACAAACTTATGTTTTATACTCATCCAAGATATCATGATAGATCCTAAACTAAAGCAACATCCAGATGTGATCTTTTGATCAATAGAGTTACTAGCCCAATCAACATCAAAGTATCCATGTAGCCTCACATCTTTGACAACATATCTCCATCCAGGATTGATGGTCCCATGCAAGTATCTCAACACATGCTTTGCAACAATATAGTGTGCATGTCATGGCTCAATCATATATTGGCTCATAGTATTGATTGAAAAACAAATGTATGGACGAGTGTTTACTAAGAACAATAGTGCTCCAATTAGCTTTTTATACTTAGAAGGATTTACCAAATCAAGTCCTGCAACTTTACCACATAACTTCTTAAAATTCATTTCCATTGGTGGATTCATGGAATTACATTTTTTCATACCAAATATTTTGAGTAGCTTGAAAACATATTTTCCTTTAGAAAGAAAAATATCACAAGGTATATGCCATACCTCTAGGCCCAGAAATTAGTTCATTAAATGATTATATTTCATTTCAAACTTAGAAGCTAACTACCTCTGACACTGGAGGATAAGGCGTTCTCCACCTATCAATAATAAGTCATCAACATAGAATACGAAAATCAAATGCACACCTTGGACAATTTTTAATTAGATATTTGGATCAACATTGCTTCTGGTAAAACCAAGCTTCATAAAGAAGCCATCAATATGGGCATACCAAGCTCCTGGGCCTTGCTTCAATCCATAAATGGATTTCTTGAGTCTATACACATGATTTTTTTTGTCATGTTCTTCAAAGACTTGTGGTTGCTTCACGAATACATCTTCTTTGAGGAAGCCATGTATAAAAGCATTTTTCACATCCATTTGGTGAAGTGTCCATCCCTGGCTAGAAATTAGAGACATAATAGATAGAATGGTAGTATATCAGGCAACATGTGTAAAAATATCATCATAATCTACTCCCTCTTTCTGAGAGAAACCTCTAGCCACAAATCTAGCTTTATATTTTTCAATACTTCCATCCACACCATGTTTAATTTTGTAAAACCATATAGAAGTCACAATAGACTTACATTTTGATCTTGGAACTACTTCCCATACATAATTATGTATTATGGACTCATATTATTTGACCATTGCATCTTTCCATACTTGATATTTCATTGTTTCTTCAAAAGTACATGGTTAAGCCTGTATAATGTTGCTCATGGCTACGTATCCCCGAAACGACATGCTTTCTCTAAAGGTTCCTCTAGGGTAAGCATGATTATAAACATCCTATAAAGTGTTACAAATCCATAATGGTCTCTTTCTTGCAAGAGGATCACGTGGAGGAGGATCCAAGGGGTCTATGGAATCCATGGGTTTGTCAACAAGATTAGGCTTAGGCTCATGATCATTTTATATACCCAAGGCATCATCTTGTCTTTCAACATTTACAGGAGGAGGAGTGCCTATATATTCCAAGAGGTGCATCTTCATCAACTGTTACATCCCTGCTAAAATATATGGTTCTTTGACTAGGAATGTATATTTTGTAAGCTTTAGAATTTTCACAATAACCAACAAATGTGTGATTCTTACTTGAAGCTTCCAACTTGGTCTTATTTTCCTTTGACACATGAAAGTAGACAGGGTAGCCAAATATCCATAAGTGCCCAACCTCTGGATTTTCATCAGTGAATACTTCTTCAGGAGTCTTGTTGTTTAAGGCTTGGTGTGGAAATATATTTTGGACAAGACAATAGTGTTAGCAGCTTATCCCCATAGAAAGTTTGGTAGATTTCAACCATGCAACATAGCTTTGACTGCTTCCAAGATATTTGTGTTCTTTCTTTCAACCACATGATATTTTCTAGGTTATATGCTATGGTGGCCTCTTTCCTAATTCTAGCTTCTTTCCAGAAGTCATCGAAATCATTTCAAGTGAACTCTCCTCGATTGTCAGATCTAAAGATTATGATCTGCTTTCCAGTTTTATTTTCTACTAGAGCCTTGATGTCTTTGAATATGATAAAATCTTGACCTTTGTTTTTAAAAAATAAGATCCATGTCTTATGAGAAAAAATCATCTACAAATATTATATAATATAAGTATCCACCAAGAGAGGTTAGAGACATAGGTCAACATAAATCAGAATGTATAAGGGGAAGTACTTGACTAGTTTTTCTTTTGCTTGAAGGGAATGGTGTCATTACATGATTTCCACTTGCAAACCATTGGAAAACTCCATCATGATCCACTCTAATATCAGGAATAATTGAAACTGTCTTTCTCACATGAGGCAAAGCTTTATAGTGTAGATGATAAAACCGCCAGTTCCATAATTCACATTGATGATTGCTATCAGGAATCAACACATGGATTCGTCTTCCATTGATTTAATAAATACCTTAAAATATCAATCCTAGAGTGAAATAATCTCTCATGCTAGATCTCATTGGCTAAGTGAGAAATTTTCCATTCATGAAAACAACTTTCATTCGTTTGTCTTCTAAGTAAGATATAGATACAAGATTATTTTTGAAACCAGGTACATAAAAAGAATCTTTAAGATATCTAGTTTTACCTTGATCCAAATGAAAATAAATAGAGCCATATCCCTTTATAGGATATGTAGAATTATCTCCAAGTATCATTTTTAGATCTGTCACCCTCTCAACCATATTTTAGAGAACTTATTTATAACTAGTAAAGTGTCTTGAAGCACCACTATCAGCCAACCAACTATCACAAGAATCTGCAGGAGAGGAACTAGAAAGAGAAGAAATGAGAAAGTATTGTGATTGTGTTTCAGCTACATTATTATCATTCCTCGGTTTCCTTTAAATCTTGGAAGAACGATAGCTTTCTTTACGAAAGGAACTTCTCTTCTTCTTCTATAATCAGATTTGAATTTTTTTTCTACAATTGTTGAAGTTGAATATTGGTGCACTTCCATTTTTAGGAAAATCATGAGCATAGTGGCCATACTTATGGAAGTTGTAGCACTAAAATTTTGATAATTCCCTATTCCTTTTATAGGAACTGTTGGATCTAGGAGCGGAATTTCTTGAAAATTGATGACCTATTTTTCCTTTTTGCTTCTTATCTCAGACAACAAAGGTAGTAGGTTATCCCTCTTCCTATTTGGCAATTATTCCTATGGAAATCATTATGCCTTGTTTTTTTACTGCACTTTTCCAAGATCTCATCAAATTTGGTACACTTATCATTGTTTTTTATGGTAGTAGTAAATTTTTCCCAAGTTGGAGAAATACCTCCAAGCGTAATCAACACTATCTCTTTATCAAATACAATTTTTCTAGCGGTTGACATTTGATCCTTCATTTTATATATCCTCATGAATTATACTTGAATGCTCTCCCCTTTTTTCATCTTAATGTCCTTGAGTTTATTTTTCAAAGCAAGGATTTGACTCAAGTTGTTTACTTCATACATTCCAATCAACTTGTCATACATTTCCTGAGATTTATTCAACTTAGAGACATGGGTGATGAGATGGTATCCAAGATAATCTTCTTAGCCTTGACTTCTCCCCTCTTATATCTGGCCTTGACAACAACATTTGAATTTATAGTGGTTCTGCTACCTCTCCTTCCACGTATTCCAGTAAATCATGTTCTTCAACAGTAAGATCCAATATTTCCTTTCATGGACCAAAAGTCAAAGTATCATTTAGATTTTCTTCATTATTGAAGTAAGAAGAAGACATCTTGATCAAGAAAAATAAATTTCAACAGCAAGTAATATATCTTCAAAGGAGTGATAACTCTTATCTTCTTGGGCTTGTCTTCACCTAAGCTTTGATACCATGTTGAAATTCCAATGTTCCATGTTGTAACAATTACTTATTACAAAACTTCTTTCTATTGTAATATCAGTTAAGAAATTGTAAATATAACATAAACCAAATGCACAATATAAAACAACCAAGAAAAAAATAAGGCATACGAATTTAGGTCCAATGGCTAGTGGAAAACCCAACCATATTCTTCTTCTATTAGATATCAATTGTTCAAAAAAGATACATAGTACAATGATAGATCAAGGGAATGAGTAAGTTCACCCAAATCTGAACAAGTTGAAGCATAAATATCACTGGTAGAAGAAAAAACTGAATCAACCTTCCCTTCAACTAATCAACACCGAAACACTGAATAAACCTTGGCTCACCAAGTCCCGCTCTTACTCTCCAAGTATCTCTCTCACAATATTCTTCAGGTCTCTCTAATTGTCTCTCTCACGTTCAAATTCTTCTTTCACAATGCAGAAGTAGTAAGATGAGATTATATGAGACAAATATATATAGGAGGTGCAACAAATTCATGCCATAAAGGAGGTATAACTCACATGCCACGAGGTAGGTGCAAGGAATAAATTTTTGAGAAGAGTAATTTATTCCATTAAGGAGAGGAAACACATGCCTTAGATAAGTGTAACTTATGACATTAAGAAATGTCATCATTTAGGAGAGAAACATACAACTTAAATTAGTATGTAACATATGCATTGATGAGAGTGTAAGAGGAATATTTCATGACATGCCTTTGATGAGTGTGTAAGAGAGAGAGTAATGTATCCATTAAGAGAGAGAGAGAGATTAACATAGTGCTATGTGAGTCATCAAGGAGAGAGGTGGGAAGTGATTGAGTTTCATGAAGGAAAGGGGACTTGAATTTCCTTTTGATAATATCATAGTATCATAAAGGATAATAATAATAATAATGATGATGATGATTGAGTTGAAATTAAACTATTAGGATTGATTAATGATAAGTTAAGTGATTTTACATCAACTATACTTGATTACAAAATGATGCAAGGTGGTTTACTATTTTTGGAAAGTCATACTTGAGATGTTAGACATTAATTTATAATTTTAGAAAGTCACTCCAAAATTGTCAAAAATGAGATTTTATTTAAGGAAATTCACCCATGATCTGCCAATTTTCAAAATCCATTAGCTTGGACCTCTCACCCCTTTCCTTATCGACGAACTCTAACCTCTTATTGACAAGTTCATATATACCCATCAAAACTTTAAATAATCTCTCCATATATTTCTTCTAGTGGGACATTCCACTTTTAACTTCATGGATCTCCATAGCAGCAAACAATCAATTCCTTAGTAGGCTAATTAGATGCAGAAGGAAAAATACAACTTTAGAGAATTATCCTCTGCTCATACTATTTATTAATGCATATGCTCACTGATGACGCCTCTCCCCTAGAAGAAACATTGATTCAACCTGAAAACGAGATCTCCAAATATATCTCCTTCCATGTAGATTGTCCTTCTCTATTGGGTTCACTTTGATGCATTAATATTCAAGGCCTTCGAGAGTTTCAGGTGGATCATTGACTTCAAGTGAAGGGTCTTCTTCACATTAAAACAACACCGTCATCTAGACAATTTATTCTAGATGTTATCACTTCTATGCAAGAATTGTGGTGTGTACGAGCTATACCAATCACACAGTTGTCCTCTTGACCCAACCATGTCAAGGAAATGGAATTCCACCTGCTCACAATCATTATTTCTTATATTTTTTCTTATCATGAGCTTCAAAAGAAGTGCCCTCCCAAATTTTCTCATTAATTTCCTTTGCATTCATAGGATTGGAGCCTCGAATCTTGTGTCATCCTGAAATTTGACCATTCCTTGATCGAACTGTGAGCCTAGATTGGAAATATTGTCTTCCTCATTATTTAAATTTCTAAGGATATTATGGAAGTTTAATTCTTCAATTTTTGAGCTTTGGAGGGAAATCCTATGAAATATTGAGGGGAGACTTGGGGAGGCTACCAGATATCACCTTGGAAATTTTCCTTATAACAACCATCAAGTCTTCAAGAAATATTATTTTCTTAATTATTTTTTCTTATGGATATGTCTAGACCTTTCCGGAGTGTCCATAATTCATCTTTGTTGTTTGTTGTTATTCTTAGGCCCCACACGAATTTGTAAACCTCTTGTTCTTCGGCACTAAAAATAACCCCCCCCCCCACTCCTGCCGCCCGTTAGTTAATAAATAACTATTAAAATGAGCAATAAAAAACAATATTTTATTAAGTTATTCTTTCTATTTGAGATACATGTGAGCATCAAATATGGTCATATTATCTTTAATTCAAGCCAAATAATTTACATTGTAATTTGGGGAGAAATTAGGTGCTAGAAATGAAGTTTTCAAGGGCTGGACAATACTAACAAGTTGTTTTTTAACAATAGTGGAAGAATTCTCATGCTTACTTGGGAAAACAACATTTATTTTTCCATTTCAAGTTAGGTTAGGCTTATTTCAGGATTTAATAACTTAACCTCTAGTTGAACAACCAAAAATCAATCAAATTTATTAACCTAATTATAATTTTCTACAATATTCATTATTTTCTGCCTATGTAAGTGTTCTTCAACAATTCTAAAAAATTTGAAAATTTCTAAATAATTTTTTCAATCACAAAACTTTGCAAAAACATGTCACTAGCATGATTTGAATCTGAGTGGGGATGATAACAATTATTCCTCTGAAACAATTATTGAATTTATCATAATTGTGACCTTAAAATCAGAACTGTAGCTCTAAAATCCCAATTTTTTAGGTACAAAACACCAAATTTAACCTTGAAATTAACATCTTTTGTAAAAAAAACATTAACAACCTCATAATGTTACCAACAAAAACATCAAAATCAACCTTTGAAATGAATTGTGACACCAATAACAACACCTTTCTTTCTTTCAAGGTCAAAATTACAACTTCTTTGAAAGGATGGATTTAACAAATCTATATCTTTGCAACAAAAGGCTTAAAATAAACTCCATAATTGAAAATTGGTGCTCCAAGTGGCACCCCACCATTTTTTGGAGTCAAAATTACAATTACTTTGAGACCTATGGTCTTGATAGCAAATACACTCACAACTAAAGTGTTAAAATGAACCCTGGATTTGGAAAGATGTGCTACTAGTAGCACTCCCCCTTTTTTCTGGGTGTAAAATTTAAACTATTTTTAAACCATCACATAGATTCCCTAACTTCTTGAAACAAAATCATGAAAATAAAATAAAAGAGATAAAAACATGTTCTTTTAAAACAAAATTCAACTAGTTTACCTATGAATTTTAGCAAAATACTTTGAGTGTATCCTTTCTCTTAATTTTCTAACTGTTTTTCTAGGTAGAGAGATTTAGCAACAAAAATATCTAATGGTTGGCTTGGTTCATTTTTAACAATCAAAGAGAAATATATGATTTTATGGAAAGGGATATACAACCATCAACACGAAAATATTAATAAATCATAGGCGCATACAATGCACACCATTTAATATAAAAAATATAGCAATACTCATCATGAAATAAATACATATAATAGTTTAATTAGATAATAGAGAACTTATTAAAATACACTAATCACATTGATTACCCATAGACGTCGAACATTCCACCCAACCATATACCTCATGTAGCGACGAATAGTCGTATACGTAGTGGAAATATTAAAATACTTCGTAGACAAATACATCCATTGTAGGATAGAAATTGTAAATTGTATATTATATAAAAGAGTTTATGATAGGACGATTACAAATGAGAATGAGGGCATGCTTTTATACCCTAGGCAGGTGCCCTTTCACAAATGGTTGTCTCTAAGACATGCCTCTTCATCACTAACTAGCTAATCATTATTTAATGACTTATTATTTATTATTACATTTACATTTATATTTGTTATTATGAATTATGAATTATATTCATAACATTGCCTCTCCCTTCAAGAATCTTTGTCCTCAAAGCTTACTTAAGAAGGATCGGTTATCTTTTGTCGTTTGAAATATCTTCTCATTTATGAGCTTTCATCCTTTTTGCTACAAGACAATACGATGTTTTGAGTGATAGACATAATTTTCGTACTGAAAACAAATCAGACCATCCTATATTAATCTTCTAGTGAATCTTCTGATCTTAGAAATGAGTGGTAAGTAATTATCATATGACTGGATTGAGCTGACTTCAGTATTCTTCGAAACATAAGTTTGTTTATGTTCTGCATGATATAGATTTGTAGACTAATTAAGGTGTCTACTCTTGTGATTGGGATGTAGATAAGGAATTTTTGTTTGAACTTCTTTAAACGTTTTAATGGTAGTTTCCTTATTTGCATCAGGCATTGTTGTTGTTGACTTAATTACTGAATCCTTGTTTGGGGTGTCCTTTGTTTGAACGACAACCTCTGAGTACGTTTTTACTTCAATAGGGCTTGGATTTTCCTGAACTGTGAGATTAATGGTATTGATGTTTGTTTCTTCGGCTTGGACTACTACATCTTGAGATTTTGATGCCTCATTTGCGACAAGTTCTTTGAAATTATTCATTGATGATTTATTTTTGTCCTTATATTTTTAATCTATTTGAGAATATTTTGATTATGATTTTTGAGACATAAGCATTCCTCACTATCTGAATCAACTTTATTTTGGCCTTCATGTTTATCGTCTTTTAAACACTTGATTTGTTCTATTAATGTTTTATTAAGGCTCTTTAAATGTAAATTTTCTTCTTTTTGTTCTAATAAACTCTCTTTGAGTTCCTTCATTTATGCTCTAGATTTCTTGACTTGTTCGAGCAACTTTTCTAAGTGTTCTCTGAGGCACGAAACTTCTTTGTCTTTGCTAGAGATGAATTCTTCAAGCTCTCTTTGCTTCCTTGCTATAGTTTTTTTGTTATCTTTGAACATCAAGTCTGAGATATCATTAAATTCTTTTGATGTAGGTATTAACGATTTTGACTCCATTGCTATGTCTCAAAATGTGATCATCTTCCCCTTATAACGAAAAGTCAAAACTTGTTTCTCTATGTTTAACATGAATGAATCCAAATCCTTAAACCAGGGTTGACCGAGTATGACGTCAACCTCTGTATAATCCATATTTATAAAAATAAATTGAGATATGTACTCATAATTATTTACTGTCACTTGTAAATCACTAATTGTATACTCTTTTTGGTCAAAAATATTTTTCCTTACCCCAATTCTTGGCTCTGGAATTAATAGCTTATTCGCCAAGTTGATGTTGATATAATTTTTATCGTTGCTTGTGTTGATAGCGATATTAATTTTTCTTCCTTGGATACTTACTTTTAATGTAATTAATCCATGATTTTTAACTAAAAACCCATTATAAAAAAACCCTTCTTCCTTCGACATTTTATACTTGAGCTCCATTATCTCCATAATTTTTTTTCCATGATTGATCCCATTTTTGTTTTGTCTAGTTGACTTTAAGTATTATGTAATCTTTTTTTTTTTAAACCTTACTTTTCCTTGATATTAATTGCCTTGAAAATTCCTTATAATACTTCCTTTATATAACCTTAAATATAGTCTTCCTTTAGTTATGAGTTCTTTGACTATGTAGATTCTAGTTTTATTTATTTATTTTTTTAACTCTTTTCTTTTTTATTTTAAAGTTTTTTGAAAGTTACAACCCTAGAGAAATGTGGCTGTTCACCTCTCTAGGGTATAATATAAAATATATGTCCACTTATGTGTATTTGACTCAGTTAATTTTCTCCACGTGAAAAGTAAACTTACCATTCACACAAAGAGGTTTTTTATTTCTTTTGTTCTTGTTTTACCTTGAAAATACCATGGGAAAGTACCATGGAATTCTAAAAGCACAAGCTTCTTTACCACTTAAAGAAGAATCAAAATAATCTTATCTAATATTCCTTCTCTTACGTATAGTTTTTTTTTTATCATGCACTTTTTATCAATAATGTAGAACCCTTTTTGTTTTTTATTTTTTTTTCTTTTGGAACTATTTTCTTTTATTTTTTTCCCTTTTTTTTAAACTTTACTTCTCTCTTTTATTTTATTTTATTTTTCTAAATTTTAATGGCCAAAGGCCTAGGGAAATTAATAAACTCCAAAATTTAGTGTAGTGAATGCTTCAATTGTGATGGCAATAAGGTTGACAACTAGTTGAAGGCCAAAGGCTAGTGATCATAAAACATAGCTTTGATACCAATGTAGCAACCAATAGTCGTATACACATCGGAAATATTAAAATAATTCGTAGACAAAAACATCCATCGTAGGATAAAAATTGTAAATTGTATATCATATAAAAGAGTTGATGATAGGATGATTACAAATGAGAATGAGGGCTTGCTTTTATACCCTAGGCAGGTGCCCTTTCACGAATGGCTATATCTCTAAGACATGCCTTTTCATCACTAATTAACTAATCATTATCTAATGACTTACTATTTATTATTACATTTACATTTATATTTTTTATTATTTTATTATGAATTATATTCATAACACCTCACTACTCTAGTTCTCTAAGTAGTAGGTCGCCCTCGAGTTGAAGCTATGACTGATAAGGATGGGTGCCTAGGTTGACTCTAAATATCATAGGCCAGGCAAGTATCAAGCTCTCATATTTTTATCATCCACATAACAATATTACTAGATATATTCACCTTAGCTCACACTACCCAAAGAAATGAACCCCCTTCTTTGTATTGTAGTCACTTGGTATATTCTACTTATTTATATAGCTCAAGTATTACTATATAGGAAATTTAAATGTTAGGAAGTAAGGGAATCTTAAATATAAATATTTCTCCTCAATTTCCATCATTCTCATGTACGCATGAATAATTTTTTGTTGGAATAAGTAGTAGACTCTTACAACCAACTATCAACATCTCTCCACCACAATAATATATTTCTCTATGCAATAACCAATAACCAAAAAGAATTATGAAGGATGAAAAAAAAATTAACCAACCAACAAAAAGTATGGTTGCATGTTCTCAAAGTACCATGTAGCTTACCCAAAATATTATGTAACTAGTTGTCCCAAATAATTCCAAGATGGTTTTAATAAAATATTATAATTTGTCCTAGCCCCTTTACCCTGTTGTCTTGTGAAATCATAGTCCCCTATGCCTCTATCATTATTCATTTATATTCAGTGATATGTTTTTATTATCAATGTTCAAATCTATTACATTTCTAGGCTCTTTGTCCATTCATCATGTGAAACATACATATTAATCTAGGGATAAAAAATGGGGAATTAAATTCCCCTCCCCCTTAGTTCACATCACCATGCAAGTTTACATATACACAAAATTTGCATCAAAAATTCAAAAATAGTTATGGGTATGCCTCGTGTATTACATCTTCCAACTCCCATGCCACTTTTTTAGCATTGCAGCATGTGCATTAAATATTTAGCTTCCCTATGGCTTGTTTGAAAGCACTGTGACCTTCCTGTCAAGTAAATGAACTAGTTATACCCAAATCCATTAATTTGGATCCCCCTGAATCTAAGTCCAATCAATGACATGATTAGGATAATGTATACACTTTTCCATAAAAAATACATGAAATACATTGTTCACATTCATGGAAGCAAACAATGAAAGCACGTATGAAACTAGCCCTATCATGTCCTATCATGTCATCTTAGTACTAATAATCATCTAAATTATTATGGAATATTCACCACCCAACCCTTCTTATCATGTCCCATCATGTCATCTCAGTACTACTAATCATCTAATTTTTTATGGAATATTCACCAACCAACCCTAAAAGATGATTCCTCCATTTTTTTCCACTCTAAAAGCGTTGAAATAAATGAAAAATAATATAGTGATCCAATCTATATCATACCTCCCCATTTTGAGAGGATTTTGGTACCTAAAAAATTTACTAAATTAGGTTAGAAAACTTTTCCTCTACCTTCTTCCTAGAGTACCACTTTGTTTTTCTTGGAAATTGTTCTTTCAAACCAATATGCCAAACATAATTCTAACCTTATCTTATATTATGTTCCTCGTTATCACCAAACTGAGTCTAATTTGGCTGCTCAATAGTCAATTTGATGTAACTATTTCAAACCACTTAGGTTTGGAAGTTAGCCCTTCCAACCAGAGAGGGCTCTTTCAAGAAAATATATGGTATTCAATAATGAATCTTAAAAAATAATATGGCTAACTCTCATATGTCTTTTGGATGATTTTTTGCAGGTGAAATATGTGTTATAGCTACCATTGGGCATAGATTCAGTATGAAACTCAATTACATAAAAATTTTATTCATGGAAGCTG
Organism: Pinus albicaulis; assembly: GCA_034641835.2. Lineage (NCBI taxonomy): Eukaryota > Viridiplantae > Streptophyta > Pinopsida > Pinales > Pinaceae > Pinus > Pinus albicaulis. The sequence goes on from CM076583.1 coordinate 678,929,144, forward strand.
AGGCATATGAGCTCTTACTAAAACAACTTTGACAGCAAACAAGATACATAAAGTAAGTTGGAGCATAAAAATTTATGAATTCCAAGTAATTATGTATGAGTAATCTGAAATAACATTAAATAGGTCAAGGATAAAAACACATAAGAGCCCATAAAGAATCTCAAGTCTGAAAAAAATCTTTCTGCAATTGTATATTAACTGAGCAGAGGAAAAATTACAATAGCAGCATTGGTCATAACATCCATCAACCCTCTCTAACTCTGAAATGCCTCTATTTATAGAGTGAAATTCCTTTTACATAGGTCTGCCACCTAGGCTAGACTCTCGAAACCGCTATAGAGATCTAATCCAAAAAGGAATTCATTACATGGAGAGAAAATAGAGATAATTTCGTTGGAAAGAGTTTGTAACCTAAAACGACTCTAGCATTATTAACTTCATTAACAAACTTTAAATAACCCATACATAATGATTCTTATTGAATCAAACAAATTTTTCTGAGGTGGCAATAACCATTATCAAGTAATAAATTGTCATGCTAGAATCTAGGCTCTGATGCTCAAAATTTTGGGATGAGTTGTGTGTTGATGAGGTGGAAAAAAATGGTAATCTAGCAGCCATGTCATCTTCTTACTGAGTGGCCTCCATCAACAGGTGTCTCACTGATACTTTTCAACCTCTTCTGATGACTCATCTGATCCCCTAAAAACATTAAGTGCTACAAAAATATCAAAATTCCACTTTGTTGTAAAAACAAAGAATTTTAAGGCAAGTTCGTAGCATAGTTTTTGTAGCGTTTTCCTTTGAGCACTTTCTGCACTTTTTCTAACTTTGCTACTTGTTGGAGGGTATTCATTAGGAAAAATGAGGAAATACATGTTGTTACTCACCCCTGCTATGATATATTTTTGAAATTTCACCTCAAAACATCCTTCAGTGAGTTCGTAGTGAAAAATCATCTTTAAGTCTGAAGCTCGCTACGAATTTGCATGACTTTTCCATATTTTGGAATTTTCACTCTTTGCCTCCAAAAAACATGTTCACAGCTCTGTAACTGATTTGATAGAATATCCTAAGACAAAATTTTCCAAAAAATGTGTCTTACCTTCTTTCAAGGGGCAACAAGGTCATCCACTACAACCATATTCAAACCCATTTTCTTCAATTATGTTTGCACCATATCCATTTGGATTTCTAATTCTTTGACTTGGTCTTGTAGCTTCCTCCTCTCTGACTGCAACCACCTATTTCTCCTGAAGGTATGTTTAATCATCTTGTGCAGTGGTAATGTTCTTATCAACATCTTCCTTGACCTTTCTACAACTTCATCATAAAAATCAATTTGTTTGCTCAATTCCTTTTTGAAGTCTATGAGCTCCTTCCTTTCTTGTTTAAAGTCATCTAACTCTAGATTAGCTTCTAAAAATTCTTCTCTAGATTCCTTAATTTTTTCTCTTAGAAGCTCCACTTCAGATTTTTCTTGAACCTTTTCTTTGCCTTTCCTTGTATTTATCACTTATGATTTAGCTGGGGATAGCTCTATGATTTCTTCCCTTATTGGTCGCTTCTTCTTTTTTGTTTATTTATGCAATTTATTAGGCTTGCCTTCCTTTTATAGTTGTGACCTAGTGAGTGACTTCCTAGGTTTAAAGACAAATACTAAATATTCACTGGAAAAATCTAGCTTCTTTGTTGTAAGACCCTTCTTCTTGATTTTTTTTCCTTTAACCTCTACAGGCTTTATAACAGGGGTTTCTTCAATATTAATTGCTTGCAATATGTCTTCAATTTTTCCTTTCCCCTCTATTTGAATTCTAGTGATTCTTCTATGAGCTCTTATATCAATTTTGAATTTACTGCTGGTAGGGGTTTGCTGAGGTACCACTGTCTCCTGCAACTGATCAATCTCTACCTCCATTGGCTCCACCATGGGTTGCACCTCTAACTCAGGTTCAACCTATGTTTCAGCTCTTTGTTCTTTTTCCTTCTTAGGAGTGTTTGTCTTTGACTTATGTGTCTTTCTTGGAGTGAGAATATCTACCTCATATCCACTCAAAAGTAGAAAAGTGGCCCAATCCATGTTCAACTTCTTCAACTCCTCCATAACTAATAATTTGATTAAACCATGATGAAAAATAGAAGTATCACTGCTCTCAGGTTTATCTTGTAGATTTTCAGCCATCTTGCATAAACTTATGAAGAGAAAGAATGGAAGATCAAGAAGTTGTTTACCTGTGAAATGAAGTAACAGTCTGAAATGATATTGGTAGATCATGTGAAATCTATCTTCACAAGTAAAATATTTTTGAACCACCATAAGCAACTTTGAGTAGTTGTCCTTGAGGTAACTCTTGGGTATTCCTGAGGTAATGTCAATTCCTATGTGCTCCTGCTTCATAAATTCATCACAATTTTTAAGCTTGAATTTTGTTTCTTTGAACCACTCTCCTCCAGACCTTGGAATCTCATTTTCATGTGCAATGGTCTCAGGAGAAACAGTAAAATTTAAGATGCCCACCTCTGAAGTTGTACCAATGAAGTTGACAGTGAAAGCGTTGGACACATGTGCTGACATCCCTGCAGTTTTTGGAAAAACCTCAAACAACTAGCATTTGTGAAAGCTTGTGAAAAGCTAGGGTCTTCCACAACTAGCTTCATGTCCATGGCCTCGTATTTGACTACAGAGCCACCTTTTTTTGGATTTTTATGTGAAGCCATGCCCTCTAATACAAAACTGACCAACTTCAAACTTTGATACTTGCAAAATTGTCTAAGGTAGAAAGCACCTTCCTTGACAGAGGTAACAACTAGCCTAAGACAACAACTAGACAAGAAACAAATGTGAATATTGCTGGAAAAAGGATTAAACATCTTACAAGGATGAAAGGAAAAGTGCTACTATTCGGATGAGGTATTAGGATAAATTAGGAAAGAAATATGAGAGGGAAAACAAAATGATGAAAGGTGTGATGATTACCACGAATGAAATATGACACAAGAGGACTCATAACAGTAATTTACCATGATGAAAAAAGGAGTTCTGACCACCGAAATGATGACAATAAATTGATTAACCCACCGCTAGCAGAAAAAACCAGAGTTCGTAGCACTTTCAATCGGTGGTAGGGAAGATTTGCCACGGAAATTTCAGGTAAGTCCATAGCAAAAACATGTTGTTTTACACAAAAAATGTTGCGGACTTAGGAAAAAAGTGCCAAGTGTCATAAAATAACTCTTTTAGCCCATGCAATAAATTTTTTTGAATTTTACTTTGAAAATACCTTAATCACATGACCAATGACCATTTAGACCCTTTGAAACTAAATACAAAATTTTAAATTCAATAAATTTCATGACCTTATTTCACCCTAATAACCTAACCTAACTCAAAAAGATACACCTAGACCAACCTATTTGTTATCAAGGATAAAATGTCCTTTGCTAACTCTGAATTAATTCTCTATTCTATGTTGATCATCTTTAGCCTTATATTTTTCTCGTGACTTCTTCAGTAACTATTGTATTTGAAAATGGATCTATCTATATTTTCTACTTTTTTGCACTCCTAATGGATCTCCTGTGAGCTTATCCCTCACTCCTCCTTGTTGTCCATATATAACATCTAAGGGTGAAGATGTAAAATATCTAAATCAATTTTTGAAAGGAAACTTACCAATAGAAGTGTAGCCTTCTTTACTATAAGAGTGTTGTATTTAGATAAAATTTTCATCTTAGGTTTTTATATGCTTTTGATTGAAACCCCTCAAAAGCTACACCAAAATACTATTGAGTACTTATATTTTCCCATATATATGTTGATAGAGTGTTGTGGGTCTCTTCAACTTAGCGCTCGTATTCTCCCACAATGTATCCCAAAAAGTACCGAGAAATATGGTTTTCATGTTTGAGATGATGCTCCTTAAGAATATGTTTTGTTGCTTCTTTTATTTTGATGGTATTTTTGTAAGGCATGAGAATGCATATCTTGTTGAAACTATCAACTACCACACATAGATAGTCATGTACCTTCTTATTTTTTGGTAAACCTCCCAAAAATACCATGGCAATTATTTCCCAAGGTCTAGTGTTGGGTGTGGAGCTTGATTATCTTCCTAATTCATAAGTCTTGTTTTAGTTGGGTGTATACCCCAGGAATACTGTACACCCCTCCATGTGGGAGGTTCGGGGGCAGCACCCCCAAAGCTAAAAATAGATAAATTTTTTCCTTTTAAAATATTTTAGTTTCATATTTAATCTAGGTTTGCTCATTAGGTAGATGATTTAATGGTAGAAGTTATGTGAATTTAGGTTTTTTTTCCCTAGAAGGAAACCCTCGCTTTATATGAGAGAATTGTATTGCGGCTTTGAATTATTATTCTAGGTGAGAAAGAAAGAGGATATTATGTGAGAGAGAAGAGGAAATTACAACAAATCTGTTGTAGGTTATATCTCTTCATTTTGTTGGATAATATAAAAGGAAGGACTAGATGTTTTTCCGTGGCCGTAGCTCAAAGTGGGTGAACCATGTATATCTATGTCTCTCTTTTTTTATGCATTTATGTGTTTGTGTTTCCACAATATTGTATGTGTTTCATTTCTCTGTTAATTCTTTTCTAACAACTGAAATCAAAGTTGAAGGTCAATTTTGTTGATAAACTTGTAGGAGAGAAGGGTTCCTGATTCGAGTAGGAGTAATGGCGGAAGATGGTAGGTTTAGGGTCAAGAAATCTAACGACCAAAATTACTAGCTATGGAATATGCATATGGAATATTATTTGTATCATAAATATTTTTACCTACCATTAAGTGGAAAATAAAAGAATCCGACAAGTATGACGGATGAAGAATGGGGTCTTCTCAACAGAAAGGAACTTGGAACAATAAGGTTATGTCTAGAAATGTCGGTGACATAAACATTTCAAAGGAAACGACAACAAAAGGTTTAGTGATGGAATTGGACAAAATATATGAAAAACCCTCAGCCTCAAATACGGTATTTCTTATGAAGTGTATATTTAATATGAAGATGTCAGAAGGTGGATCCATTGCTAATTGTTTAAATGAATTGAAAACAGTTAGCAATCAATTATGTTCTATAGGGGTAAGTTTTGATGATGAAGTTAGGGATCTATTAATTTTGTGCTCATTGCTAGAAAGTTGGAATGGATTAGTTATGGCTATTAGTAAATCTCTCTCTAGATCTAGTACTTTGAAGTTTGATGATGTTGTTGGTGCCATCCTTAGCAAGGAAATGTGATGGAAAAGATCCTGTGAGACATCAGATAATTTTTTGACTGCAGAGACTAGGGGAAGAAAAATGGAAAGAGAAAGGAGCCAAAGAAATCACATTAAGTCAAGAAAAGATAGATCCAAATCCAGATCAAGGATAGTGTACTGGAAATGTGGGAAGAAAGGACACCTGAAGAAAGACTACAAATCTCAGAAGGGAAAAGAAGGAGATGGGAAACAAGAGAAAAATCATGAAGTGAATGTGATAGGTGATGTGTTGTAAGATTATTTGAATATTTAATTAGAGAATATTATTGATGCCTAGTTGGTAGATTCAGGGGCTTCATTCCATGCCACACCTGATAGGAAACATTTTCATGACTATATTCAAGGATATTTTGGACATGTTCATTTGGGTGGTGATAAGCCCTGTAAAATCATTGGAATGGGTAAGGTTTTTATAAAGCATCAAGATGGAAACTAATAGATATTGGAGGTAAGGCATGTTACAGATATGAATAAAAATCCAATTTCAACAGGGAAGTTACATGGTGAAGGTTGTGTAACTACATTCATAGAAAAAACCTAGAAGGTCACTAATGGAGCCCTGGTAATAGAAAAGGGAGAAAAGGTTGGTATGTTGTATTTAAGCAATGATATTTCTAAATTTGTTAATTATTTAACCTCCATAAGATCATATACGACATTGTGGCATCATAGGCTCGAGCACATGAATAATAAAGGGATGCAAATTCTTCACTCAAGAAATTTGTTTCCAGGTTTGAAGCATGTTGATTTGGATTTATGTGAAAATTGTGTTTATAGAAAAAAAAAGAGTCATATTTCTCAGAGTTGGAAAGGAAAAGAAGAGATAAAAATTAGAGCTTGTGCATAAATATGTATGGGGACCTTCTCAAGTATCATCTCTCAGTAGCTTTCATTATTATGTTACTTCTATTTATGACACAACTAGGAAAACCTGGATTTATTGTATTCAGAATAAATATGATGTATTTGATACTTTAAGGAAATGGAAAGATTTGGTTGAGAATGTGACAAGAGAAGTTGAAGTGTCTCAGATAAGACAATCGACGTGAATAATGTAGCAAATATTTTGATAAATATTGTTCAAAGCATGGAATTCGCAAAGAGAAGACAATTCAAGGAACATCATAGGAAAATGGTGTGTTAGAAAGGATGAACAAGACAATCATGGAGCGTGCAAGGTGCATGAGATTTTATGCAGGATTTTCCTTACAATTTTGAGAAGATGTTGTATATACTGATGTTTATCTAATAAACAGAGGGCCTTCAAATTCCTTGGATGGTGGTATTCTAGAGGAGGCATGGACTAGTAAAAAGGTAAACTACTCATTTTTAAAGACTTTCGGTTGTGAAGAATTTTTCCACATCAATAAAGGAAAAATCAAATAAATGTACCTTTATTGGATACGGTGTTAGTGATTTTGGTTATCACTTAAATGATTATGAAAATCACAAAATAATTGGGAGCAAATATTTCATATTCAATGAAAAGGTTGTTGGGAAAAATACTGAGAGGGGGGGTGAATCAGTATTTACAGCATACTCAAAACTTTTCACTTTTCCATTCCTTAAAAACCCATACGCTACTTTCCTTTAGTAAACTTGCGTATACACGCGGATATCTTTCATGCAACTCGCGTATACACAGAGATCTAATTATGTCATTAGTTATTTGCTTATATCATTCCATTATTCATTCATCAAATGTTCAATAAACAGTAAACATGTGTAGTAAGAATAGAATAAACCATCACACAAAGCATCACACATGAACACCAGGATTTTAGGTGGAAACCCAAGTCGGGAGAAAACCACCGCTGCAGTTGCTCAGCCTTCAATATTTTATTATAGAGAAAACATCTTACAACATATGTGCTGGTGCAGACTCCTACCAACACGCAGGCACCCACCTGCACTCGTTTACCAGCCTCTCCTGGAAGGGAGCTCCAACCCCCTGACTCGTTTACCAGCCTCTCCTGGAAGGGAGCTACGAACCCCTGCTCTCGTTTACCAGCCTCACCTGGAAGGGAGCTACGACCCCCTGATCTCGTTTACCATCCTCTCCTGCAAGGGAGCTACAACCCCCTGACTGAAGGCTACAACCCTCAGCACCACCTTGGACCACGTTTCATCAATTTTCACACTGGATCCAACAACTTCAAAAGAGCACAACTTGTCGGCCACGTTTCATCATATTTTCAGACTAGACCCTCTCCATACATTTAAGCATAGTCAAACATCAACAACAGATAGCTAAAACAGAGCAGATCAGATCAGACATTTCATACCCCATACTTCAGCAAACCCTAGTTTGTATATGCGGTTTCCTTTCACTGATGTCGCGTATATACGCACTTCCGTCCACATCAACCAGCGTATACAGATGTACAAACTTCACTGCGCATACATGCTTTTTCTTCAGTGAAGCCGCGTATATACGCTCTTCCTCTGCGGCGAACTAGCGTATGGATCTTCAACCCTTACAGAGCTGCATACTTCTTCAGATCAGATATTCAGTTCAGAATCAACCCTTAACTTCAGACAGATGTTCGCCTCATCATAGATCCAATCACTCCATAAACAGATCTAGTAGATACAAATACATTTCAGATCTAGATATCCCGCTTCATCATTTCTTCATAGGTGCATCATAGATTCAGATCTATCATTCAACTGTAACCCTTTCCATTCAGATCTACTTCAGAGAGAAGTATTCATTCAAGCTCAGACATCTTGCACCCACACTCGTGATTTGCACAATGAATTTCTTCTCCTTATATAGGTTTACCCTTTTTCAATACCATGAGCCAAAACCACATTGCTTCCAATGGTATTCCTGGACGGGGTCATTTAGACGAATCATTACCCAATACAATGGGTCAATACCATGGTGGTTACCCCTGGTTTTGCACTTTTTGAGCGCTTTTGCCCATACGCGACTTGGCACGTACTTAACCGCGTGCATACGCGACTTGTTCTAGACAGATCCGCATATGCCTTGAGACATACTCTTTTCATCATAGATTTAGCACAAGCTAAATTCCTTTCTCCATTGTCTTCTGTACTCACTGTAGATACATCAGATTTAGTTCATCAAAACATATTCTATCAAGCACAACTTTGTCATCTTCTTCATCAAGAGGGTTGCCATTCAAGGACAACACTTAGCATCATATTGCTAACAAACATCATTTCATATCAGATTTACATCATTTACCAAGTTCATCAAGTCAATAATAACTTCATCAGGTGGTTTGCTATCAAGGACAACACATGTCAACTATATCATGTCTTCATCTTCCTTCAGTGGATTGCCATCAAGGACAACACTCGGCATCATATTGCCAACAATCTCCCCCTTTGGACTTGATGGCAACCATGATGGTGTTTGGTTACTACAGCAGATAGGTACATTAAGAATACAATGGCACCATGTCATTTTCTCCATTTTGACACCATTCTTTCTCTTCATGTCAAACACCATGTCACTCTCCCCCTTTGACATCAAGGGCAAAAGGGCGGATCAAAAACCAACATACTCTCCCCATTTTCTCCTCATGTGGAAGAGGCGTTCTGCAGATCTGATATATACTGAAGTGACCAAGCTCCCCCTGAGTTCATGCTGAATCTTCAAACATATTTTTCAATGAAGTACATGACTCTATGAACTTCCTATCACCAAAGACTCATACTTACATCAAATATACAACCAAGTGGATTTACATATGAGACTCAAGTACCCAACCAAGTGGGTTTACAGAATTTGACTCAGCTACCCAACCAAGTGGGTTTACAAAATTTGACAAGTCCTTACATGACTGAATATTACAATTTTACATCATGGGTCTCAACCATACCTTTTCATCAAAATACAAATATGACCTTTAAGACCAACACCAGAAAGTCCTCAAGAAAGAGAACATATTTCAGAACCATCATAATGCCAACAATGCATTATACTCAGCAAAGCTAATGCTCCCCCTGAATCTGTGCATCCAAGCATCCTTTCCATATGACTAGGGCTCCCCCTTAGTTTGTGCATCCTGAACACTTTCACCAACAAATCATCAAGACATCTTTATCAAAACATTAGAAATAGCATTATGAGAACTGGAACACCACCAGAGATACCAAACAGTATCAGAGATACCAAACATCATTGCAGTTGTGCTGAAGAGAGATGAACCAAACAAAAAATTGTCAGCAATCAGACATACGCGGTTTTCTGTGCATGAACTCACGTATATACGCGACTGAGTTTCAGGAAACCCGCGTATCCAATGCCATCTTCTATATTTTAACCAGATCTGATCCTCTGTGAGGAAAAGAAAGTGTTCAGCTTCTTTCTGAGATATTTGAATGTTTCCCTGGAATACAAATAGATAGAATAATGTAGTTGTGTCTTCAAGTGTCATCCAACGGTTGTAGCCTAAGCACATTAGTAACCAAGCCTTCAGATTCTTTGCAGCATCAATACAATCTTTCCAAGAGAGATTATCATACCAGAACAACATCTTCAAATGTGTTTCAAACATCCATTTGGTCCAATATCACCATGATTTTTAAGACTTAACATGAAGTAACATATGTAGGCAAAAGATCTCAACTATAGTAACAAACTCTGCATGATTTATTTCTGAGTCAAACGACTTCCAACTCATCCATGTGTGAGCACAAAAGATACTTATCAACAACCAGGGCTCAAAATCTCATCATAATAAACCAGGTACCAAGTCATCATTATTTGAGCATGAGTATCACAAAAACCAAAGAATAAGAAGTCATATTGCCAACAATGCAATCATTAGTATTAAACCTGCTGCTCCCCCTGAACCAGTGCTCTTTCTTAACTTGTGCAACCTGAATACGTTCATCAGCAAGTCATCAGCAACAATCTCTGCATGATTTGTCCTTATCTTCTAATTATAAGACTTCCAATCTCATCATCAAAAAGTAAACAGGACTCATCCATAATCTTCAACACAAGACATCAATTATCATATCATCATTATTTAGAACTGAGGAATTAAGCTGATACAGAGTCAATAATACAGTTATTATTAGTCAGACTGATGCTCCCCCTGATCCTCTGCTCCAGATCTTCAGTTAACATATAAATTCTCTTATCATCAATGCATACGCGACTGTGTCTGCTGAAACTCGCGTGTATACGCGACTTTGGTGAATAGAACTCGCGTATGGAAAGTGAAGCATAGAAATTTTTCACATTCCTTTATCTCCTCCTGAACTTGTCCTTCCTGTACCTGTCTTCTTCATATCAGATGTTCTGTTAGAAATACATATAACCAGAATAATCAAATCAACCATGAGAGACATCATGCATTGCTCCCCTTGTGACGATACATTACTAAATCTCATAATGTATCCCACATCATTCCTGCAGTCAATCAGAGAAGTAAGCTTCAGAGGCAGATGACTGCAGTAGGGTCTGAATTCCCTACATTTCTGATCGGTCCTCCTTCTTTCTCCAGCTTTGTTTGAAGCTTCTTATTGTGGGCTGGAAGTTATCCAATTTCTCATATCTGTTCATCCTGCATTCTTTTTCCATATGTCCATACTTGTTACAAGCATAACATTTCAAGTGACCAGAGAAATAAGCATAAGAATCATAATGTGTCTTTCGATTCTTCCTTGTATTACAATCAGCTGCTTTATGTCCATACTTGTTACATGAAAAACAATATCCCTTGAAGAAACCAGAGTACCTTTCTATGTAGGAACTGTTTGTTTGAGGCTGAAATGATCTGCTCCTACAATTTGCTGCAACATGCCCATAATTATGACATTTAAAGCATTCAACTTCATTGATTGATTTCCTTTGAGATTTCATCATTGTTGGTTGACCTTTTGTTTCTTTCAATACTTCAGGTTTTGCATTGACATCCTCTGAATTTTTAGCACTTCCTTGTGAGCTAGATTCTCCTTTAACAGTTTCATGGAAACCAAGACCAAGTTTGATAACAGGAGACCTTTGATTACTCAGAATATTGTCCAAGATATTAGTACTATCTTGAAACCTCAAAAGTTTAACCTTTTCTTCTAATTTACCTTTGAGAATGTTTACCTCAACCTCCAAGGCTTGACATTGCTTTGTCATGCTTTCTTCTTTCCTTCTTCCATCTTCTACATGATCCTTCAGATTTAGAATGTCTTCTTTCAACCAATTTTCGTTTTCTTCACATGTTTGTTGCAGCTCTTCATTCTTCTTATTTGATTTTTCCAGATCTTCTTTTAGAGAGATGATTTCTGCTTCAAGGCCTTCCTTTTCAAATGGTTGTAGTGGTTCCTCATTCTTCTTACTTGATGCTTCAAGATCTTCTCGTAGAGAGATGATTGCAGCTTCAAGTCCTTCATTCTTCTTGCTTGATTTTTCGAGATCTGCATTTAGATCGTTGATTTCTGCTTCTAGTTCTTTAATTCGATTGGATGCATACGTATGAAACCTTTGATACTTTTCCACCTATCCATTCAGCATTTCTCTTTGTTCTTTCATTTGAGAGATCATCTCTTTGTAGATAGAATATTTCTTATCAATTTCCTTTTGTTGTTCTTCAACTTTGATCTGGATAGCTTCTTCTAGATCCACAACTTTACTGTCACTATCATTACCTTTGCATATACAGTTATGTAAAATACAAGAGCAACGATCAATACCTGTTTCTATCTGTCCATTTATCTTCTCATTAACTAATCTTTGTTGATCTTTGAAAACTTCTTCTAGGTCCACAACATAATTCTCACTATCTTCACCATTGTTTGCACCAATAAGAGTATTCCAATGACCCCAATCACTATCTGATTCATCTTCTTCAATTTCTGCTATACAAGTTTTCTGAGATATCTTCTTGTTTCGAGTAGCCTTCTTCTTTTGTTTCTTTTCCATGAGTACTTTCAGATCATGGTCAGAATCTTCTTCATCTTCACTGGTTACTTCATCATCATCTTCATTTGCATAATAACTCTTCCTCTTTTCAAATTGTTTCCCTTTACCATGTTTTTCTCTATAAGGAAATTTAGCAGCATAATGACCAACTTTTCCACACTCAAAACATTTGAAAGGAAGCTTACCTTTGAATCTTCCAGTTCCCAATTGGAGTTTTCTCACGAAATTCGCTTCTTCTTCATCGGATATGTAGCTGGATTCTTTGACAACTTCCTTTTCTTTTCCTTTTGCAGAAACCTTAAAAGCAGCTTCTCTAATTTGAGAAGGACCTCCTTGTCTCATTTCAAAAGCAGTCAGAATACCATGTAGTTGAACAATAGTAAGAGTTTGCAGATCTTGCCTTTCTTCAATAGCTGAAACTTTAGAGTCAAATTTTGAAGTCAAGGATCTTAGGACTTTTTCCACCAGAGTAGTATCGGTTATAGTTTCACCCAAATTTCTCATCCAATTTACAATATCATCTAGACGAAGAAAGAAACTGGCAACACTTTCATCACTATGCATCTTCAAATTTTCATATTCGATTCTAAGAGTTTGGAGTTTTGCACTTTTTACCTTTGTATCTCCTTCATAGCTCAGAATGATTTTGTCCCATATTTCTTTTGCTGAATGTAGCTGCATCACTTTAGCAAATTCTGATTCATACATGCTTCCTAATAAGACATTCACTGCTTTGGCATTGATTTCATACTTCTTCCTTTCTACTGCATCAGTAGGAATACTTGCCGGGTATTGATAACCTTCTTCCACGATTGCCCATACATCTGCACCAAGACTTTGCAGATATGCTTTTGTTCGTACCTTCCAGAATATTAGATTTCTTCCATTGAATAGAGGTGGCTTTATAGACATTACTCCTTCTTGACTTCCCATTGCGACGGATCTCCTTCAAGCGATCAAGCTTCTGCAGAAGGACCTGCTCTGATACCAATTGTTGGGAAAAATACTGAGAGGGGGGGGTGAATCAGTATTTACAACATACTCAAAACTTTTCACTTTTCCATTCCTTAAAAACCCATACGCTACTTTCCTTTAGTAAACTCACGTATACACGTGGATATCTTTCATGCAACTCGCGTATACACAGAGATCTAATTATGTCATTAGTTCTTTGCTTATATCATTCCATTATTCATTCATCAGATGTTCAATAAACAGTAAACATGTGTAGTAAGAACAGAATAAACCATCACACAAAGCATCACACATGAACACCATGATTTTAGGTGGAAACCCAAGTCGGGAGAAAACCACCGCTGCAGTTGCTCAGCCTTCAATATTTTATTATAGAGAAAACATCTTACAACATATGTGCTGGCGCAGACTCCTACCAGCACGCAGGCACCCACCTGCGCTCGTTTACCAGCCTCTCCTGGAAGGGAGCTTCAACCCCCTGACTCGTTTACCAGCCTCTCCTGGAAGGGAGTTACGACCCCCTAATCTCGTTTACCAGCCTCACCTGGAAGGGAGCTACAACCCCCTGACTGAAGGCTACAACCCTCAGCACCTCTACGGACCACGTTTCATCAATTTTCACACTGGATCCAACAACTTCAAAAGAGCACAACTTGTAGGCCACGTTTCATCAGATTTTCAGACTGGACCCACTCCATACATTTAAGCACAGTCAAACATCAACAACAGATAGCTATCACACATCAGATCAGATCAGACATTTCATACCCCATACTTCACCAAACCCTAGTTTGCATACGCGCTTTTCTTTCACTGATGTCGCGTATATACGCGCTTCCGTCCACATAAACCTGCGTATGCATATGCACATAAAATTCGCTGAGCATACGCGCTTTTCCTTCAGTGAAGCCGCGTATATACGCGCTTCCTCTGCGGCGAACTAGCGTATGGATCTTCAACCCTTACAGAGCTGCATACTTCTTCAGATCAGATATTCAGTTCAGAATCAACCCTTAACTTCAGACAGATGTTCGCCTCATCATATATCCAATCACTCCATAAACAGATCTAGTAGATACAAATACATTTCAGATCTAGATATCCCGCTTCATCATTTCTTCATAGGTGCATCATAGATTCAGATCTATCATTCAACTGTAACCCTTTCCATTCAGATCTACTTCAGAGAGAAGTATTCATTCAAGCTCAGACATCTTGCACCCAAACTCGTGATTTGCACAATGAATTTATTCTCCTTATATAGGTTTACCCTTTTTCAATACCATGAGCCAAAACCACATTTCTTCCGATGGTATTCCTGAACGGGGTCATTTAGATGAATCATTACCCAATACAATGGGTCAATACCATGGTGGTTACCCCTGGTTTTGCACTTTTCGAGCGCTTTTTCCCATACGCGACTTGGCACGTACTTAACCACGTGCATACGCGACTTGTTCTAGACAGATCCGCGTATGCCTTGAGACATACTCTTTTCATCATAGATTTAGCACAAGCTGAATTCCTTTCTCCATTGTCTTCTGTACTCACTGTAGATACATCAGATTTAGTTCATCAAAACATATTCTATCAAGCACAACTTTGTCATCTTCTTCATCAAGAGGGTTTCCATTCAAGGAAAACACTTAGCATCATATTTCTAACAAATTTCATTTCATATCAGATTTACATCATTTACCAAGTTCATCAATTCAAGAATAACTTCATCAGGTGGTTTGCTATCAAGGACAACACATGTCAACTATATCATGTCTTCATCTTCCTACAGTGGATTGCCATCAAGGACAACACTCGGCATCATATTGCCAACAAAGGTCTTGTATAAGGATCATATGTAGGAAAAGAAATAGGAAAAGGAAAACAAAGAATAAACAATGCTTAATGAGATCATAGAAAAATTAAAGGTCTCTAAAATTCACAACGATAAACAACCACAATAGAAACGAGCATCTCAAACACCTGAAAGCGGTGTTAGAAGATCTACTAGGATAAGTAGACCCTGTGAATGATACTCTCATTCATTATATTATGTATTTTGACTGATTCTGGTGAACCATAAAGATATGAAAAATAAATGTAGGTAGAAACTAGGAAAAAGTGCGAGCAAGCCATGGAAGAAGAGATGGGCTCTTTGATGCATAACCAGACTTGGGACTTAGTCAAGTTGCCTATAGGTAAAATAAAATTTCAGAATAAATGGGTTTATAGGTTGAAGGAAGAACATGGAGGTAAACACATGTATAAGGCTAGACTCATGGTGAAGGGGTTTTCACAAAAGAAAGGTATAGACTTTGATGGTATTTTTCTCCTGTTGTTAAAATGAATTCAATCATAACTATTTTAAGTCTACTTGCAGTAGAATATTTGCATCTTGAGCAGTTAGATGTAAATACAACCTTTCTCCAAGGGGATTTTAAGGAAGAAATATATATGGAACATCCACAATGGTACAAGGTCAAAGGGAAGGAGAAATTAGTGTGTGACGCAGGGCTAGGCCTGCAATACCCAGGATCTTCAATAATAATGCAAATCAAACATGCTACTCAGCTTTTGCCCAAATCAAAAACACCAATCCCTGGCATTTTCATTTCTTTTCATAACAACCATTTCATAAGCGTCAAATTGTCAAACAACTCACTATTCAAATGTTCCCACAATCCATATTCCATATCTCATTAGTCCCTCAATTCCATTCTACCCCACAAATTCACATGACTTTTAATATTGGATACAATCATAAGCCAACAAAAGAAATATGCTCTTGTTCCTTTTTAAAAATATTAACATTATTTACTCAATCAAGCCAGAAGAAATTATAATACCGTCCATCCTTTACTCAAAGGAAATCAATCCACACAGATCACTGGATTAACTCCAGGAGCGCTTTACACAAATTCATGATGTGCCCTCATTCCATTAGCTTTGATATTGGTTCATTAATTCAACACATTCACAATCCAGCTCAGCATATGTCAGCAACGCAATTACCTTTCTCATCACTCTTCAACGCTTTGACTTCCCTTTTCCAATTGCACAAATGTCAAGGATCAACTTTGAGTTCATTTTTTCTGTGCGCCTTTCTCTTACAGCGTACCCAGTGATTTCACATCAACATAGGTATTTCCTTTCAATATTTACAGTCGATTTTGTCAAACAATTCCAGATCTCAATTTATTAACTGAATTCAATTCAAATTCATACATTCTTCAACCAATCTCAACTCAGATTTAAATCTCAAACCTGGCAATTTACCTTACCTCTGTTCAGACTTTCCCCTTCCACGATTCCACTCTTCAACTCTGCATTTATCATCGTTGTAGATCGATCCTGCTCATGTCATTTTCAAGTCGACTTCTTGTTGATTCTTCTGCACTAAAACTTAACGCCACAATTTCACTATATCCGCATACTCAAGTTAATAATAAAACTCTCTGCGCCCATCAATTCATCGATTCAAATTAACATAAAAAATTCTACAGCATGAATTCAGAACTGGATACTATTGCCCCTGCGCTTTTAACATAAATCATCAATGAATTTGTCAAACAATATCCGTTCCATTTATTTTACTTGCCAACGTACAGCATTGCATTGCAGACCAAAATATCGACTTATACCATCGATTTAACTCCTCACTCATCGCGCGGTCAAAGACTGTGTATTACCCTTTTAAACAGAATCGATACCATTTCTATTATATCGATTTCTATATCCAGCTCTAATCATGTCGACTTTTAATTTAACCACAGATCAATGCATTTGCAGTATCTAATCATAAAACATTCATACCCAATTCAGTCTAATTGACATCGACCATTAAATCTGCGCCCAAGCAATGCTACAGGTCTTCAACTCATTATAACTCAATGCCAGTATTAACACAAAGAACAAAGTTCGAATTCATATGTAGCTTCAGCGCTTTACACATGGTAACAACTACGGAGTTTAAAACTCTGTTAGAGCTATGAAATCGACCCCAAACAGAAACTTCAAGGCCCAGATTCGATTTCAACGCAGCTGCTTCTGCACTTCTAATGTATTATCCAATTCTTACAACCCAATCAAAACAGCGTGTGATCTCAATTTAAATTCAATTTAAGTTTTATGCAGCACGCATTGAACATTTTCACAAACTCAGCGCTATATATCACAGTAAATGCCAATTTAATACTACATCAAATACTCAATCGATCTCAACATACATCGAACTTTCCACAACTAAAATTGATCACGCATTCAAGGTATTATAAGCGCTCTTCAAAGTTTGATTGATATTGAACCCAATTTCAGAAATTAACATCCAATTTCTAAAAACCACACTTATCATATTAATAAACAAATACTTACAAACTTTCTTCGTGGCCAGATATTCAACAGTCGTGGCCCTTACAATTTTTTGAAGGCTTACAGCCTTGCTGTTCAAGCCTACTCTCAATCACACACTCTCTCACAATCTCAATGTGTTTTTCTCTCAAAACCCCCTCCTATTTATACAATTTTAAAAAATCATTTAATTAAATGCTCAATCCCTTCAATTCTTCAACAAACCCCTAAATCTCTCAACATCCCTAAAGGATAGATCTTTATCCCTAAAATCCTTCAACTAATTAAATTCCCTCATATCCTTTTAAAAGATATTTACAAAAATCCTCACCTTCTCCTATTTTATTCAAATTAATTAATAAAATATTAAAAATTATCACACCCCCTTTTTACAAAATAAAAAACGCCCTTGATGCTCCTGCATTAGTGTGCAAATTGAAGAAGAGCTTGTATGGCTTAAAATAGGCTCCAAGGCAGTGGTATCTAAATTTAAAATATGTATGTATGAACAAGGTTATCTTAGATGTCACTCTAACCATTGTGTTTATCTTAAAAATAAAAATTATGGAAACTATATTTTATTGCTACTATATGTAGATGACATGCTTATTTCAGGGTCTAACATGCCATAAATAAATATGCTCAAAGGAAAATTGGAAAATTCATTAGCAATGAAGGATGTTGGTTTTGCAAAACAAATCCTTGGTATGAGAATAACTAGAAACGCGGAAAATATCAAATTAACATTGTATCAGAGTGAGTACATAGAAAATGTGTTGGAAATATTTAATATGAAGAATGCAAAACCAGTTAGTACACCTTTGGCTATCTATTTCAAAATAAGGAGATGTGTCCCAAGACTCAGGAAGAGATGGATTATATGTGTAAAGTTCCATATGCATCAACAATTGGATGCTTAATGAATGTAATGGTATACACAAGGCCTAATAATTCACATGCAGTGGGAGTTGTAAGAAGGTATATGAAAAATCCAGGAAAAGAGCATTGGATTGTAGTGAAGTGGATTCTCAGGTATTTGAGAGGTATCACAAATCAAGCATTATTCTTTGGTGGTTCAAGCATTGTTGCACATGGATATGTTGATGAAAATATGGTAGGTGATAGATATAACATGAGGAGCACCATAGGGTATGTGTTTATTGTAGGTGGAACAACTGTCAGTTGGGTTTGAAAATTGAAAAATATTGTTGCACTTTCAACAACGGAAGCAAAGTATGTTGCTACTACAAAGGTTAGTAAATAAATGATTTGGTTACAAATTTTTATGGGTGAATTTGGAAATAAGTGGGAGACTGGCAGGTTATATAGTGACAACCATAGTGCCATTAATCTTGCAAATAACTAAATATTTCATTTTAATACTAAACATATACAACTCATGTACCATTTCATATGGTGAGTTTTGGAAGATGGAAAATTGAAGCTGGAAAAGATACACACCAACCATAATCCTGTAGATATGTTAACAAAGGTTGTAACCATGGAGAAACTAAGTTTCTTATCAGTATCAATTGGTCTTCAAGTAATATGATGCAGATGAAAAATAACCAGTTCCAAGGTGGAAGCATTGTCCAACAAGTAAAGCAACAATGGAGTTGCTATAATCAGTATCCAAGTGAAATATTGTTGAGTGTGGAGCTTGATTATCTTCCTAATTCAAAGGTCTTGTTTTAGCCGAGTGAATACCCTAGGAAGACTATACACCCTTTCACGCAAGGCTATTGGGGGGGGGCTTGTAAAATATTGTATTTTCGTAGTCAATCTCGACCATTTATTAGGTGTATTATTTGACGGTAGAAGTTATGTTAATTTAGGGTTTTTTCCCTAGAAGGAAACCCTTGGTTTATACGATGGAATTGTATTGCGACTGTGAATTATTATTCTGAGAGAGAAAGAGAGAGGATATTATGTGAGAGTGAAGAGGAAACTACAATGGATCTGTAGGTTGTATCTCTTCATTTTGTTGGATACTATAAAAGAAAGGACTAATTTTTTCTCCATGTGTTTCTTGTTTTATGCATTTTTTTGTTTTTGATTCCACAGTAATGCATGTGTTTCATTACTCTATTAACTATTTTCTAACATCTAGTAGGTATTGGTAAGGGATAGTAGAGACCTTTCTTCTTGTTACTAGGCTTACCAATACAACAAAGTACACATCCTCTCATATATCATGCTCAATATATTTTCATTCTAGCCCAGTACAAAGGCTTTTGTAAGTTGGAAATTATCTATGTCTCTCTTGTTTTATGTGTTTCTTTGTTTGTGTTTCCACAATATTGTATGTGTTTCATTACTCTATTAATTATTTTCTAACATTTAGTAGGTATTGGTAAGGGATAGAAGAGACCTTGCCTCTTGTTACTCGGCTTACCGATACAACAAAGTATACATCCTCTCATATATCATGCTCAATATAACTGCATTCTATTCTAGTACACATGCTTTCGTAAGTCAGAAACTATCTTCCCAACACCAAAATTTATTGCAACCTTAGAGTTGTGAGACTTTATGATAAGCTACAATCATTCCTCTTTAATACCATAACACTTGTCAAGATTGTTGAGTTTCCCATTTTCGAAATTATAACCAACCTTGTTATCACGGTTTTCCATGTAGTTTCTAAAACATCTCCTTAAATTCCTCATATTCCATGTATGCCTCTCTGTATGCATCATGGGTAAAAGGATCCATGTGCGTCATAATTCCCAAAGTTATAATATTACGGGTGGCCTTAAAAGAATGTATGTTGACCTATTTTTTATATCTTTCTTTCACTTCATGACTATATGAAATTTTTGTAAATGCCCATACACTTGAAATGTTTGGTTTGTTGTAGCTTATTCTAGACCTATAAATATTTTAGTTATTGGTGTTCTATGTGGATTATGGTCTCATTTCTCATCAAATAATGCTTCCACTTCTTGATAGCTTAAATCAAGGCATATAGTTCCTTGTCATAGGTATGGTAGTTGAGAAGAAACACATGAAATATTTCATAATGATAGCATGTAGGCATTTCCCCTTGCATCAAAATTTCTCCCATGGCATACCTACTTTCATCTATCTCCACTTTCAAAGGATTTGTAAGTTTGGTAATGTGAGAATTCATGATTGAATGATGCTTATTTTCAAATCATCAAAAGCCTTATGTTGGTTCTTACCCCACCCACTAGATACACTCCCCTCTCATTTTATGTTGTGGAGTGGTAGAGCTTCTACTAAAAAAGAAGCTATGAACTTCCACAAGTACTTTGCTACCCCAAAAAATCTCGCAATCTAAATTTGTAAGAGCAAGCCATTTCATTATGGCCTCCATATTTTTTGGGTCTATTTTGATCTCCCATACATCAATAAAATTAACCAAATACATCAAATACTATTGAAAATACTCATATTTGTTGAGTTTAGCCAACAACTAGTGTTTCTTCAGAGTCTCCAACACCCACATGATATATTAGATATGCTTCTCCTAGGTGGCACTATAAACTGATATATCATCAAAATATATTATAAAAAAAGAATATATATATATGGGTGTAATACACCATTCATCAGTCTCATAAACTTAGTTGTTTCATTACATAAAACAAGTGTCTTGATTAAACATTCGTACAAAGTTTTCTTTGTCTTGAAATTAGTCTTCCAGGTGTCTTCTTCCTTGACATGTACTTAGTGGTATTTAGATTTGAGATTCAACTTGGTGAATTACTAATAGATCATAAATACTTTGCAAAGGGTACCAATTCTTGAGTGCAACCGTGTTCAATTATATATATTTGATACACATTCACAAAGACCCATTCTTATTTGGTAAAATTATGTTAGGTAACCCATAAAGTGAGGTGCTTAGTTGAATCTCACATTTTTAAAATGGCTAATGCAACTGCTTCTTCAATTGATTTTCTTCCAAGACAAACTCTCTATATAACCCAATATTCATAAATTGGGAGTTGTTAATAATTGTATTTAATTCTCCACTTCCATCGTGGGTGGTATCCCTTTAGGCTCCTAGAACACTCCTATGTATTCTCATAGAAACTCCTACAATTGATTTTTCTAATCTTTAGTATACCTTTTCAATGATGCCTTTACACTTACTATTTCAACATCAAACTAACTTTCTCTTAAGAAAACATATTTCTTACTAGAACTAAACAAATTCTTAGCTTTGTCGACACTTACAAATGAGATATTTGACTTGGATTTATGCATATTGATGCTGTGGGACTTCCCATAATTAATTAGGTAGTACTATTTATCTCTCTGCATGAATATTGCATCCATCATAAACATGTAGGGGCTTCCAAACATTACACATACATCAAGGGGTACTACATCCAATTCCACTACATCAATAAAATCAATACTTACAAAAAAATTAATCGTATATTATTTTTCTACCTTGATATAGTGATATTTGTTTACCCATCCTAATGGATATGGGCTAGGATGATCATGAACGTCCAATCCAAAATTGTTGACCAAATCCATCACTATGAGATTAGCCTTTGAAGTGGAGTTGAAAAAAGCATCTATCTTGGTCTTCTTGACCTAGACCTTGACATGGAAGAGTTTAGCCACTATCCATATCTTCTTGGTGATGAAGGCTACTAAGATTTACCTTCTTCTACGCTGATGTGCATAAAATATTTTCATCCACATAGTACCTGATTTAGACATGATTACTTGAATCAATGGCTAAAATATTCCCTTTCTTTGCATCCTTCTCATAGTTCTTAGGGTTCAAATATGGATGTATTTTCCAACACTTTTCCTCAATGTGACAAAAAATATTGCAATGGTTACAATGGTTGTTGTGATATTTACACTAATGTGTGGTGGTTGTCTTCTTCTTATCCTCATGTGCTTTATACTTCTTCAGCCCCTCCTTGGAACCTTTATAATGGTCTCTCTACTTGAAACCACTTGGTTTCCCTTTCTTGTGGAATTTTCTTTCCATATAATGTGGTTTTACACATGCCTCATCCAATGTCCTTGGCTTGAAAATCATCATTTGGTTTCATAGATGACTATGTAGACTACCCAAATACGTGAGGAGTAAAACTTAGTTCTTGAGAGAGATACCCTACATGATGGCTATCTTTCTTAAATAGATGATGTACCCATGTATACTTTACCCTTTCCTTTTCCTGAATTAGTGCCATAAGATCCATTATTCCTCTACATGCCCAATAAGGTAGAATTGACAGTTAATTATGGTTTTCAAGTCATCCCACCTAGTTACTATAGGATCACCCTCTAGCTTAAGTGTTCAAGATATATTTTCCACTAGGTTAAAGAATGGTCCTCTAACTTTAGTTTGTAAAATGATAGCTTTTGTTCTGTCATTTATATGGTGAAAATGATAGCATAAGTGTCCTCAGACACACAAATTTTATTAATCAAGGGACAAAAATTTACATAATATATGCAAGAGCTTACAAAAATATCTCAACACTCTTGCATGAGGAAAAAAATAACCGTATGTCCTAAACTAAATTTGTTATGAACAACTTACCACAAATGACAATTTTCCACTTACAATAAATGTAATACCAAAAATTTTCCTTTTTTTTGTATGAAGTTCATCTTAATATTACTATAGTGTGGTAGGATACATTTTTTGGGATGATACGTTTGGCTTGCCCATGGGGAAACCAGACCATGCATACATCCATGTTTTCTTTAAATTATACACAATCAGCCTAAGAATGACATCCAGCATGAAGAAAATTCTAGTCTCACGTTCTTATCTCTAATATTTGATGTAACACATTCAAGATTTAGAATTGGTACTAATGTTAAACTGACAATCCAGGTTTTCACAACCCTAAGCCTTTAAAAACTCAACAATTCGAAGAGAACATTAGACCTCTCAAATCCTCCAAGATGTGGTGAGGTTCAATTTCTGCATCAGGCCTCTCAGGGAGGTTTGATCTTTCCATCATCATTGGTATACAATCATTAGGTTTGATTTCATCACACGTTGCCCTTAGCAGATTCGGGATTTTCCTTGACCATCGTGTTCCCCAGAAAATCTTATTCAAATCCAATCCTATGTTTGATAGAAAATCTGGCATCTTATTCCCTTCACGCTTAATATGCAACAGAGGAGTTCCCTCTATTTGTGTTAGTGCCTTGACCACTCACTCAATCCTGCATAAGCCTCCAACTATTAACAATTTTTTGAATAATAGTGTCAGATTGAATTTTTTAGGATTGTTATGATGAGCTTTGAGTCCCCCTCGATTACGAGCTGGTGGAAGTGACGTTGCTTGGCTAATTTTAAACCTTGTTCTAATCCTCAAAGCTCCATTGTGTTGTTTTTTTTAACTCTTAATTTCTCCATATATATATGAAAAATGTCTCCTTGCTCATTCTTGAAGGTGCCTCAATTTCTATTCGGGCCCAAGTTCCCCTTAGAAGCTCCATCGAAATTATGTTTAACAAAATCAAAAGGCAGTGTGGACCATTCAACATGACTTGTCTTCCTTACCTGAGCTTGTTTGTTAGCTTTCCTTGTCTCTAAAGCCTTCAACCCAAGGTTGGATAAGATGAAATTTTTAGACTCAGTAGACTCCCAATCCTTGGAATCCCAAAGGGTAAGATCAATATTTTCATTCAACATCTTTAGATTTTGATCCCAAACTACTCCTAGCCCTCTAGAGGGGTAATTGAAGATCATGTAGTTCCCTTCCTTCCAAAGGGACCAAAGGATAAAAACCAGCAATAGAGCCCAGGCCTTGTTTAAAATAGGAGTGGAGTGTGAAGGTGTTGGTTAATTAACCAGAAGCTCCTTAATTCTAGACCAGCCTTGAGGAGGAATTCCAAAGGCATTGTGGAGATTCATCCAGATTTATTTTGTGTAATCACTATCAAGAAAGAGATTATCATAATTCTACTCTTTCAAGAAGAAAATATGGAAAACCGAGGGTCCTATGAATCCTTGCTGCTACAACTTATCCCAAGTGAGTGTTTTCTATTTGAGCAGCAACCAAAGGAATAGAGAAATTTTTGGCCAATTTTTTAGTTTCCACAAGTGCTTCCATTGATCGATGGCCTTTGGGAGAAGATTTATAATTAACAGTTGGCTTTCTTCCTCAATTCTAAATTTACTTGAAGGCCGATATCCCCACCTGAGCACATCATTTCTCTCATGCATCTCAATGTTGAGATTGGTTAAATGTTTTGAGATAAACTTATAAGACTCTGCGAGGCATGGAGATAGGAGGGGGGTGAAATCACTCCATTTTCTCCACCCAATGGGAGGGTCCTGCTCGGTCCTATAATCGCAAAGTGCTAGAGGTCCCCTGCTAGCGAGATTATATTTTAGAGAGTTTATATGGAAAAAAGAAAAGAGTTTTCGCCACAAGTTCTAGGAATCCTCCCAAAATAAAGTGTATTTTCCATTATGTTCCTCCCAGAAGCTATGTTCCTGTACCAAAGTTTTTTTGTGACATGCCGAGTTCTAGATGCGTGAGCCTAGAAATATATTGAAGAATCTAACTAATTGATTAGTTGTGATTCCAGGAGCATACTTGTTAGACCAATACTACCCCCATTGAGAATCAGGACCTTTTATCCATCTCCACTAAACTTTGGCAGAGAGTATATGAATCATAATTTGCGGATCTCTGAGGCCCAAGCCTCCATAGTGTTTGGGAAAACATAGCTTATCCTAGGTCACTAAGTCCCATTTTTTTCCCCTGCTGGGTCCTCCCCATAGGAATGAATGTTGTATGCTGTAGAGTTTGCTGAGAAATACCTTTGTAGTAGCCAAAGCAGAGAGAAAATAACTAGGCATAGATTTCAAAACTGAATTTAGAATAGTCATCCTGCCTACCAAATTGAGAGCCCTGAAGGTCAAGGATGAGGGTTTTGATTCAAATTTCAATATGAGGTTTTCCCAGATTGAAAGTTTTAGGGGGTTGACAGTTAATGGAGCCCCCATATAAGTATAAGGAAGGGAGCCTATTTTGAAGCCCTTAAGGCAGGAAATATGGGTATGCACTTCCACTAGGGTATTGAAAAATAATATTTGGGATTTGGTTCCATTGATATAGGTGATAGAGGCTAAAGAGAAGAGATCCAAAGTATTTTTGAATTCTAGCACTTCTTTAAGTGAGGGTTTTCCCATTAGCATTGTGTCATCCACAAATTGTTGATGGGAAGAATGCACTAAATTATAACCCACAGCGATACCAAAAATTTTACTAGAGGCTAAGGCTTGGTTGAGAGACTGACCTAGTCCTTCTATAACTAACTGGCAGATATAAGGAGAGATATGATCCCCTTTCTAGATCCCTCTAGTGGGTGAGAAGGTGGGGGAGGGAGAACCATTTATAAGGACAGAGAAGAAGACCTTGTTTATTAGAGACATGACCTAGTGGATCCAAAACTCATTAAATTGAAAGTAGAGAGAATATGATAGATAAATTGCCAACTAATTTTGTCGAATGCTTTCAACATGTTAAGTTTAATTAACATACCTAGAATTTTTTGTGGCCTTTAGAGTATGGAGATTCTATTGAATGAGAATTAAGTTGTCTAAGATTCGATGCCCCTCCACATATCTAGTCTGCTCTACGGATATGATGGTAGGCAGGACCAACTTCAACCTATTTGCAATAGTTTTAGAAACAATATTATAGATTACATTTTTTTTTCCACAGAAAAAAATCGAACCTTCTATTAAAAAGAGGGTTACATAGCATATGCGTTGCATTCCTTTCCCTTTTCCAGGGAAATAAAACTACGCTGCTGTGTGATTGATTGTTTTTTAAAACAAGAACCACCCAACAGCTCTGTCCAGAAAAGCTGAAAACAAAAAAACCAAAATCTGGTGTAAGCAATCCCCGGCTTCCATTAAGGAAAGACACCGAAACAGGATTTTCTCACCACCACAACTGTCCACATACCAGCTAGTAAATACTGTGCTGGCTGAAGAGTGCTGATTTGACAAAAAGAAACATCATCTCAGGCCTCTGAAACCGGAAAACAGCACTGAGGATTTTACAGTTTTACCTTCTATTTGTTTTTTTTCACAAGTTTTTTTTTTTTTTTTTTTTTTTTGAAAAACATATACAAAAAGGATTACAAAAACTGGAAAGTATAAACATGAAATAAGCAGTAAAAGAAAACGAGCTGTTGGCAGCTCCCGGACTAGTCAAAAACAGGGGGAGGGAGTCTCCTTGCTCTCCCTTCAGCTACTTCTTCTACTGACCATTGGTCCAAAACCTGCTCAATGCCTTTTTTAGAAAGGCTGTCTGCTTCTGCATTTCTTTCCCTGTAGATGTGAGATATAGTTAGATCAGAAAAAATACTTTTAAGACGTATAATTTCGGACAGCAAAGGAAGTAAAAGAAAATTTCTGCAATGATGTGATCCATTAGCCCACTTGATTGTATTCAGAGAATCCCCAAATATCTGAACCTCCCTCACGTTGCGCTGCAGTAACCAGCACAGCAGTAAATGTAGTGCTTTGAGCTCGGCATAGTTATTTGACCCAGTACCCAGTCCAATGGAGGCTTTGAGCGAAAGTCCTGTGGGATAGTTAATAACCAAACCAGCTCCGCAATTTTTGTTTAAGTCTGAGGCTCCATCGAAATAAGCCCACGGAATGGACCCTTTAATTTCTTCTACCTGCACCGGTCTTTCACTTCTAGCATTTGAAGGCTGTGGAATGCTTTCAAAAATGGCTACTCCTTCGGCTGCTAGTCTGGCAATGGGAAAGAGAGAGTCTTTGAAAATTTGGTGGTTCCTGGCAAGCCATACTCCCCATACAACCAGCAGAGGCAACATTCTGACTTTGTCATTTGGGGCCTGCTGCCACCAATTGTTCCAGGCTTCAGCTATGTCCTCCCCTCCCCAACAGTGGGGGACCTTTGAGAGTCTTAGCATTTCATTCCAGAGACTTTTAGAGAAAGGACAGGCAAGGAAAAGATGCTGGGGTGTTTCCTCACTCTCTTTACATAAAGAGCACCAGCCTAGACCTATCTTCCCCCTTTTTTGGAGTGCATCCCAGGTAGGTACTTTTCTTTGTAGAACACACCAGAAGAACAGCCTAGTCTTTGCTGGCCCTTTCAGCTTCCACAAAGACTTTGCCCACCAGATTGGTTCCCCCCACCCCTTTTGTAACATAAGCCATTCATATCCCATCTTGGGAGAGTAGAAACCAGTTTGGGCATACACCCACCGCAACTCATCTGACTCATTTGTAATACGGATGTGGGATTGCAACAGTCCTGTGCGAAAGGTCCCCCACTCATCATGCCACCTCTCTTCTAGTGCCAGATCAGTCGCTGTGAGCCACTCCTGTCTCCAGATAGTAGAATTTGCGCTATCAGCAATATGGCTGAGTGAGAAAAAGCCTCTGGTGTTTAAATGTTCAAGCAGGCCTCTTGAGAGAGCGAAAGAGTCCGAGTAGCCCACCCACGGGTCCCTTCCTAGCCTTATTGAACTCCCATCTCCTACTCTCCAAGCCAATCCTTTTTCAATAATCTGGACTGCTGCCACCAATGCTTTCCAGACCACCGAGGAATTCCTTGTAGATTTTGTAGGCTGTCTTATCCATTCAAGGGGCGTGGCTGGGTCAATGTACTTCCTCCTAGTCACAGCGGTCCATAGGTTATCAGAAACAATCAGCCTCCACGCAAGTTTAGCTGCTAAAGACTGAGAGAAAGGGAACAAATCCTTTATCCCCCACCCCCCCCATTTTTTCGGGCGGGCAATTTTCTCCCAGGCAACCCAAGGAGCAACATAATCCTTCTTCTGTCCAGCCCATAAGAATCTGCTACAGATTTTCTTTATTTTCATCAGGATACATTTAGGCACCCATATAAGGTTGGCCCAGTACACTGGGATGGCTAAAATCACAGATTTAATCAGCACAAGCCTGCCTGCCCTTGACAACCATTTAAAACTCCAATGTTTTATTCTATCCTCAATTTTCGCCAACAGCCAATTCTAGTCTTGAACCCTGTAGGAGTCAGGTTTCAGCTTAAAGCCAAGGTATTTGAACAGATCCGAAAGAGACTTTAGATCAAAAGAGAGAATCTCCTTTACTCTATTAGCTTCAATAGGGGAGAGCCCTGCAGTTGTAACGGAAGATTTCTGATCATTTATGGCCAGTCCCGTAGCTTTCAGGAAGAGGTCAAGGAGCCTTTTAAGACAGCAGCAGTCCTCCCGGCTCCCATCACTAAAAATAAGAATGTCATCAACAAAGAGGAGATGTGTCACCCATAGGTTTAGGCCTACTTCTATTCCTTTCAATTCACCCTGTCTCTTCGCCGTTTTGATCAGTAAGCTTAGTCCTTCAGCTGCTAGCAGAAAGAGAAGGGGGGAGAGAGGGCAACCCTGGCGAAGACCCCTCTGCGGTTTAAAAAAGGCCGAAGCAGCACCATTTATCAGAACTGCAATCGAGGTAGAGGTGACACACGCCATGATCCACCTTACAAAATCATGCCTGAACCCCAAATGAGTTAAAAGAAGCCTTAGATATATCCAACTGATTCTGTCATAAGCCTTTGAGAGATCAATTTTAATGATAGCCCCTTTTTTCCGGCTTCTTTTTAAACTGTGAAGGGTTTCCTGGGCCACTCCCATAGCCTCATGAATTTGTCTCCCATCCAAGAAACCGAACTGTTCCTCGGATATGCTTTTGGAGAGGAAAGGTTTCAGCCTGGAAGCAACTATCTTAGCAATAACCTTGTATAAACAAGTGCAGAGAGAGATGGGGCGAAAATCATTGAAAGATGAAGGTTGGTCCGACTTTGGAATGAGAGTCAGGAATGTGGCATTAAAGGGCTGATAGACCAAGCCTGAGACCCTTGACTCTTCCACCACCGCTGTCAGGTCATCACCCAATAATTCAAAGAAATGTAGAAAAAATTCCACAGTCCAGCCATCAGGGCCTGGGCTTTTCTCTTTTTGCATCGATTTAAGGTTTGCTTCCACCTCATCCTTGGACACCGGAGCCATCAAAAGGTCGTTTCCTTCATCTTCAATGTACCTTGGGAAAAACTGGGCTACTCTTATGACTTCAGCAATTGAAACTTTTGCAGGGGCCTTAAAAAGGTCTTTGAAGTGATCAACTCCAAGGGATGCAAGCTCTTCGAAGGACTGTGCCTTTTCCCCATTTGCTTTAGGCAGTTCCCATATGGTGTTTATATTTTTCCTCCCTTTAGCGTAGTTTTGAAAAAACTTTGTGTTGTCATCCCCCGCCTGAAGCCATATGGCTCTGCTCTTCAATCGCCAGCTTTCCTCCTTTACTTGAAGTAACTTCCTTCTGGCTGCCTCCAAGCACCGAATTCTGTCACGTGATTCCACTGTGGCATATCCCCTCCCATCCGGGGCTTCCAGGAGCTCTACTTCAGAGTTTATGGCCCTTAGTTTTTCGTCTTCGAGAGATGCCTTGTGGGAGGCCCAGATTTTAGTTTCAGCTTTCAAAGCCTTCAGATTATCCATAAAATCCTTGCTTCGACTTAATACCCCCTCCTCCCTTAGTTCATCCCTCCTCCAAGTGGAATGTACCAAGGAAACGAAAGAATCATCGGACAGCCAAGAGGCATTGAATTTGAAGGGGGACCCTGGTTTTTTGAGAGTTCCCTTTGCCTCCAGCAGAATCGGGAAGTGATCGGACAGGCCCCCTTCCCCCACCCAATGTCGAAAAATAGATAGTTTCTCAGATAGGGCTTCTCCCAAGAGAAAGCGGTCCAATTTCTTCCCAACCCAGTCATTTCCAACTCTTTTATTGCGCCAAGTAGGCCTAGCCTTGATAAGAGAGAGGTCTATCAAATGGGATGAGGCAATCTGAGAGATAAAAAAATCAGTTAAAGGATCCGGTCTGGCATTTGCTCCCCACGATTCCGAAACCCCAAGGGAGAAATTTAGATCGCCTCCAATGATCAAGTTTTGGTGGGTCAGAAAAGACTTTTGGAAGAAAGAGGACCAGAACTGCTCCCTTTCCTGACAGGGCCCGTAAACGTTCATGAGAAGTAAGGGAAAACAGAATTCCTTGGAGTAGAGCTCCACCGCCAAAGAGTGTTCGAAACCCCAAGAGGAAATTTCTTTAAAGTTTCCAGCTCTATATCCGGTGACCAAGCCACCAGATCGGCCATCTGCATCTATGGCCCGAAAGAGCCAACCAGGCAGCGATTTTGAAAGAAAAGCTATGATTTCTTCTCCTTTACCAAGGGTTTCTTGCAGCATAAGAATATCCGGATTATACTGTCTGACTAAGCTCCTGAAGGCTAGTTTTTTGGGTTGACTAGCTAACCCTCTACAGTTGAAAGAAAGCAGAATCATTTCAACGATACAGAGGGTGGCTTTGCTGCTCTAAGCACCCCAGTCAAGGATTTTTGCTTCCCATCAACAATATCAATGATTGCCTTCTGCTTGGCCTTAGACATACTGGATTTCCTACCTCTGGCTTTCCTAGGCCCTATAGGCACTAAGTCCTGCTCAAGACCTCCAGGAACAGTCTCTTTCCCATTACGAAAAGCCAGAGATCTCAAGTTATAGGGAGGAGCAGTCAGAGGAGGGGCAGGGTCCAAGGAAGAGCAGGGATGACTCGAAACAGGCAAGGAGGGCGGAGGATCTCCAGAGGGTGAGGGAACCGAAACCACAAGACTATCAACCGGTTGAGGGTTCAAATTTAAGCAAGAAAACTCCTTCTGAAGACGCCCAGAAGTACAAGACATCATAAAAGCAGAGACATTTTCCATATATGAAAAACATAAAGAAGAGGGGGATAATTGTGGCATGCCCGTCTGTGGCTCCGCCACAAACTCAACAGTCGAAGTAACCTGAGAGGCTGCCTGTACATGGTGCTGCTCGTGAGGCTCCACTGCTAACCCAGCAGTCGTAGAAATGTGAGAGGCAGTCTGCACAAAGGGTTGCTCGGTGGACCGGGCGGAGTTGAACTGCTGCGAAGGGGCTTCAAACATCACCTCCTCCGACCCATCCTTTGCCTCCTCCTCCATTGGTTCATGAGAGGGATCCGAACCAGAATTTGACTCAGGAGCGACCACCGACTTTCGGGCCATCTTGAGAGGGTTCCTTCGACGACGATAGCCCAAAGGGCATTCTTTGGCCAGATGCCCATAAGTATGGCAGCGATGGCATCGAAAAGGCAGATTTTCGTAGTCCAGTTTTTGCACGAACTCCAGCTCCCTGTACCTTAAGGTCATTGCCTCTGCAAGCCCTTCACGAGGGTTTAGACTGACTAAAATCCTCGCCACACTCATATCATCTGATTGCTCAAACGAATGATCAAAATCCAAGAACTTCCCCAGAGTATCTCCAATGGACTTAAACACCGAATCAAACCAAAACTGAAGGGGTAAACCTGGCAATTTTACCCAAACTGGAGATTCGTTCAGCTTCTCAGTCTGAGCGTCAAACAAGGGCGTCCATCGCTGAAGAAAGAGTGGTCGCTTTCCAAAACTCCAGTTCCTATCGAGCACCCAGTTTACATGGTCTTTATGGGCAAAATGCAGGGTAAACCATCCTCTTTCCAGTTCTTTAATCTCCACAGGCTTCCCTGGTGCATTTTCCCATTCCGAAAGAACCCATCTCCGAATGTAATCTGCCGAAAATTTTCGACCTCGCACTCTGCCTACAAGCCTTGTCTCTGAGGCTTCCATAGCCTCTTCTACTCGTATGTCCACTCCAACGATGCAACAAGGCTGGGGCTCCTTCTTTTTTATGGGGCCCTGCTTCTTTCGTTTCCCCCCCACCTTAATGACCAGCACCGCGCCTTCTCCAGAATCAGAGTGGTGTCGGTCTTCAGGCGCCCCTCCCCCTGCCGGGCCTTGACTCCTCTCTTCCGACCCTCTGATAACACCAGGATCGCAAAATTTCTGACTCTCGACCGTTGAAAGCTTTTCAGGATGAGCCTTCTCTTTCTCCCTGTCACCTCCAGAAACAGGCTCCTTTTGCACGCACCCCTTCCACCCCTTATCCAGCAATACCGGCTCCTTTGGGTGCTCTCCTCCGTCGCCCAACACACCAACCGAGGAGTCGGTCAGAGGTAGAGCGCAGCTCTTCGTCGCCGAGAGCCCAATGTCAATATTGGGGCTTAGATTCAAGCTTTTCCTTTGAAATGGGACCCTGGTTTCACTTTCAAGAGCCCATGGGAAAACTACTTCAGAGACAGGCCTTTTCTCCGTCTTGTCATTCACTGTTCGAGGCCCTTTCGAGCCATGCAAGCCGCAATTGGCCACCACATCCGCAAGCCCTCCAGATAGAGGCGGAAAACTTATAATATCAGAGAAATATGGCCCCGAGTTTGAGAAAAAGGGCCCGGATGCTTCAGAAACGTTCTTCACAGAACTTTCACCTTCAGAGCGAAGCCCCTGAGAGGGAAAAGCAACGCAATCGCCCTTTTTAGACTTTACCCCTTTGAGAGGAGCAGATCTGAAAGAAGAAAAGTTCGCCTCATGTTCGAAGGGTTTAACCTCTTGCTTCACAAATCTCAGAGGGAAGAAACGCTCCAGGTTTTGGACCGAGACATCGTGGCCCCAAACAGTTAGCAGGTCCTCAGGTGCCGGCTCCAGATCAACCAATTCGCTTTCAAGACCCATTCCTGCAAATAAAACACAAACCCTAACCCGTCGCCCAGATGCTAGAAACCCGTGACTTCTCCGATCCGGTGGAAAAACTAACGGAAAAGAAAACGCTTACAGAAAAAGGTTGAAAAACAAAACCTATCGCAGTAAAACCACACAGTAATTTTGCACGGAGGAAGAATCGGTGGGATGGGCGAACCTCGACGTAAAAGGACCGTCCCCCATCACCTATCCGCGTGGCCTCGAGGTGCCTAGCCTCGCGTCACACGGTCCACCATAGCCAGAAACCCTAGCGCCAGAGCTCCAAAACCTCCCCACACCTATCAGTTCCCAAAGCAAATTTTACTAAGCAGTATATTATAGATTACATTACATAGAGGAATTGGTCTATAATCTGTTGGAGAGGCTGCTTTCTGATATTTAGGCATAAGAGAGATGAAGGTGGCATCTAATTGTAAGAGGAGAGAGAAGGTACAATGAGATTTTTGTACAACTTTCCAGACATCATACCCCAAGATGTGCCAACAATCCTGATAGAATTCAATTGTTAAGCCATCAAGGTCGGATGCCTTGTTTTTTGGCATGCTCATAAAAATATCTTCTACTTCCCTAAAGGACACTTTCTGAGATAAGAGTGTGTTCTACTCTTCCGACACCAATTTCAAAATATTATGAATAATTTTATTAATTTCAGCCCTTCTATCATTAACTGGTTCCGTCAGCAGAGTTTGGAAGTAATTGACCATTGTTGCTCAGATTTCATCCTACTCTTCCAATATTTGTTGAGAGTAATCTTGAATGAAATGGATCTTACTTTGTTGCCTATATTGTATCATAGATCTAGGGAATAATTGTGTGTTTTTTTCACCTTCTTGCAGCCATGTTATTCTAGATTTTTTCTTATAAAAAATTTCCTCCTGTTGTAGCCTTTCCCCATGTTGTTGTGCTAATTCCTTTTCTTTAATCTCCTCTGTTCCACCCTCTACTATAATTATTTTCTACACCTGTCCCATGTCATTCTCAATATTTCTTTTTGCTTCTTCAATGTTCCCAAATTCCATAATGTTCCATGCTTTCAAGTTTTTCTTGATTAATTTCATCCTTTGTTGAAAGCGAAACATTATTCCTCCCTACATGGCTGATGATTCCAACCACCATTTTTCCATGTTTGAAGCAAAATTTGGATTTCGAAGCCAGAACGCTTCAAACCCGAAAGGTTTGTTGTGGGGAGTGCTAGATCATTTTAGCATAATTCTAATGGGCCAATGGTCAGAGTCGTGGCTAGGAAAAATGATTTCTTATGCACCCAAGTTTGTCAAATATAGGGATTATGATGCCAAGAAGTGGTCCAATATGCAAGCCACTTGTTTCCCCCCCCCCCCCCCCCCTTCAATTGTTCCAAGTATGGGAGCCATTTTGGGTAGGGATATCCACCAACTTGGGATCCTCTATGAAGGATTTGAACTGAGTGGCTTCTTCATCTAGTCTTCTGACACCTCCCTTTTTTTTCAGTCAAAGACCTGATCATGTTGAAGTCACCTCCTAGGATCCACTTTGCTTCTCCTATTAGTTGGGCCAAAGATTGCAATTTTTCCAAAATATGCCTCTTATCTTGAGGCGCATTGGGGCCATATATATTTGAGATGAATACCGCTTGGGAGGAGCCCATGGGATTAAAAATAGTAGTAATAATTTGGGGGAATGAAAGAGAGTCCTTCAAAACCATTATGGATGGATCTAAAGGATGGCCAACCTACCTGATGCCCCCATTTCACAATGAATTAAGAATTCACAGTTCTTCCAAAATGAGGACACTATATTCTTTAGTGTTTCAAAGTTTCATTTAGTTTCCTATAGTAGCATGATATATGGATTTTCTTGTTGGAGTTTACTTCTGAGGAGCCTTCTTTTGATTTTTCCATTGAGGCCCCAAATATTCGAAGAAATAATATTCATCATTTGGGGGTGGGATGAAAATGTGTAATAATGGGAGCTACCATACCCATATTAACAAGATATTCCCCCAGGTCTAGAAGATGTTTCCCATTTTTTTTTCGCCTTTTTTTCTTAAATATTTTAGAACTACTAATTGATCCTAAAGAGAATTTTGTTTTATTCCTTGCTATGAACTAATTGTCTTGAGAGAGGAATCATTACCTTGATTTTTGACTCAGTTTAGCAGGAGATCTTGATGTCTCATGTATGCCCTTTCTACCATTTTCACTTGATCCTTTGGGAGAGAGAGTCTGGGTCCTTGGATTACCATTCCTATGCTATCTGCTGAAATTTTACATCGTGCAACTCCGGATCCAAGATGTCCTCTTCCTCCATTGGGGTTGGGGATTCTTCATCTTTCATTGAGGTACCATCCCCAAACTTGTGTTGGTGTTCTGTGATTGTACTACATTTCTCATTAGTAGTTTCCCCCTTGGCTGCATCGTGTTTAGAATGATTCTCCTCCTCTGTTGGGGCTTGAGGATTGTCCTCTGGGAGATTCTGTAGAATGTCAAATTGGTTCTCCTCTTGTTGTTCTTTCTTCTGTTGTTCTAGTATGACTTGATAATAGTTGTATAAGTGGCCATATTCATGGCATTGTATGCATCAGAAAGGTATTTTTTCATAATCAATGGCATGCTCCTAGATGATTTCCTCACAACTCAGTAAGATACTTTCCAAAAAAGTCTTAGTGAGATCCATGTACACATAAATACGTGCATACGAAGAGTAACATCCTACCTTAGTGGTTTCTGAAAAAATTATATGATCTCCTAATTTCTTTCCAATATAAGCTAGAATCTATGGATCCCAATACTCCTGCAGCAACGAATATAAGCGAATCCACACTGGAAGGGTTGATAATTCTTCTTTCTCAGGGTTAAATCTAGGCATTATGGTTTTAAGAAAAATCTTGTTGCATTCATGAAGTAAGGGCCTCCTTGGAAGATTTCATCTTTATCCTTTATATCATTGAAAATGACTGTAAAAAATCATTTTAGCCCAAGCTTGAGCTCTAGATCTACCTTTAGGCACCATTTTTTCCTTATTTGGTTTATTAGAACCCTTTCTGAAGGCCATGACCCTACAAATTTTCCTATCAGGGTGTATCCCTTCATGTGAAAAACCTTAGCACAAAGCTTTTCCCCCTAGATTTCTAGAAGGGTTTTAGCCTTAGTTGATGGTCTACACGACCCATTTGACCCCTTAGTTAGTTTTCCATTCTTGTTAGCTTGAGATTGATCATCGACCCCCTTCTGTGCCCCCTCCAGGGAAGAAGAGATGGTGGGTGGGTCCTTTCTTGAGTTTCTTGGCTGTGGGCTTGAACTACAAGCCGAGAGGAGAGGAGGTTTCCCGACTAATATGTTTTGAAAGGAGGGGCCGCCATCCCCTCTGGGATTGGCCATACCAATCTCCAACTATCTGTAGCACAATCCAAGTTGTCGGGGTTGAAGAGCCAATCTATAACAAAAAACCTATTGGGGAAAGGAAAATAACTTTGTAAACACCTTTGATTACATCAATATCACAATTTTATTAACTTTAGTACCAAGCAACAAATTACTTTCTAGATCTACTAATAATATATAAGATCTACTAATAATATAGAAAAAATTAACTACATGAAAATATATTTCTAATCCAAAGTATTTTTTAATCATACTATCTAACTTTCCCCCCTTTGATCCAAAATTACTTTGAAAAAATACCAATTTCTTCTCTAAACTTAATGAATTTGATCTTTCTAAGTGGTTTTGTGAATATTTATGTGATCTGATCTTCTGAAGGACAATAATTCAGTTTTTTGACACCCTTTACAATGAGTCCTGATGTAATGATATTTGGTGTTGACATGCTTCTTTTTCAAATGAAAAAACTAGATTTTTTGGAAGCTTAATGGATATTTTATTGTAAATAAATAATGAGGTGGATTCTCATAGATGAATTCCAAAATTCTATAAAATTATACGTAACTGGAAAATATCAAATGTCGCTTCCCATGTTGAAATATATTCTTAATCTCATGAATAATTTTATATTGTAGTCTGCTTCGTACAACTCCAAGAAATTGTTTTCGATCCCATATTCATCAAACAACATGATGTTTATGCCTTATCATCGAATTTCCCAACAAAATCTACATTTGAATATGCAACAAGTGCAAAACCCTTACTCTTTTTGTATAACGGGCCATAATATTTCGTACCTTGGATATAACTAAGAACCCGTTGTGCTTCATTCTAGTGACTCTCCATTCATTCTTGCATAAATATTGAGATAATATTGAATACATTTAATAAATTTGGATGATTAGTTGGAAGTTTTAAAATTTTCTCCATTGGGGTCAGAATATACTTGTAATCTATCATGCAAAATCTTTTCAATAGTTCAGATGCATATTTTATTGACTAATAAAAATTTTATTTGAATGTTGGAATACTTCAAATCGAAGATAATAATGAAACAATCTCATATGTGTCATCTTGAATCCAACCTATAATTCTTGTTTCACCTGTAAAATATGATACTAATTATTTCGAGAAAGGATCAAATCATCCACATACATTACCAATATCACCATATTTTCATCCTATTGATGCACATATAAAGTATCATCTGATTCACTTAGTTTAAATATTACTTTATGAAGATAATCATCCATTTTAGCATACCAAGCTCTGGAAGCTTGTTTCAATCCATATAAATCCTTGATTAATTTACACATAGTATGTTCCTAATATTTAACCTAAAAAAAGGACCCCAAGTCATATAGACTTATTCCAACAAGTCTTCATTGAGTAAGGCCCTTTAAACATCCATCTGATGTAATTTCCATCGTTTTTGAGTTTCCAAAACAAATACCATTATGATTGTATTCCATTTTGATTTTGGTGCAAATTTTTCTTCATAGTCAATCCCTTCTTGATCTGAAAAACCCTTTGCCACGAGTCTTGCTTTATAGTTTCCAATCATTCCATCTGGTTTATACTTGATTCTGTAAACCCATTTGCAATCGATGAGTTTGACATTTGGAGGAAAACCAAAAAGTTTCCAAGTACCATTTTCAATCACTGAATTATATTCATCAGTCATTACTTTTTTCCATTCTTAATGTTTTACAACCTCTTTGAAAGTTGATGGTTTACAAAAATTAGTTGTTACTAAGGAAAATTTTTATTCTACCCTAGCACCACTTCCTATTTTGTTAATTTCATATGGATGAAAATATTTCATAATTTCTTGGCCCCACTTTGGAAATTGATGTTGACTACATTGAGGATTTGAACCATTACCATTGTGAAAAAAATGATTGATATGAATGGAAACTATGCATTGTTCTGAAGTATCAATTTCCTTCATTGGAATGCTATGAACTTATCTTTCATGAAGAATCAAAAAACTTTTTGACGAATATTTAGAGAAATTTTTTTATGAAGAATAATCATCTGTTGTTGGTAAATTCAAATCAATTTCAAACGATTATTCTTTTTGTATCATGTTTTTCTCTTTATTGACTTGTTTTTCCATTTTTCAAGAAGGCTTTGAATTTGTGTAGCACTTTTCTTTCTATTTTTTTTAATATGGCATCTTTACTTTAAATAAATTTACCATTGGATTAAATATGATATATTTTATTCTCCTCAGAATATCCAATCATCATACACTTCATGTTTCTTGAGTCTAGCTTAATTATGTTTTTCTTACAATCTAAAGCATAGAGAATTGAACCAAAAACTTGAAGATGTTTAACTTTTGGTTTAAACCTATGTTATTCTTCATATGGGGTGATTCCATCCAAAGAAGCAATGAGAGATCAATTTCTTAAAACAACTGCGATATGTACTGCTTCATCCCAATATGAGGCACTTAAGCCTTTGAAATTAAACAATGATCTCACCATTCTTAACAAATTTATGTTCATCCTTCTTGTTACTCAATTTTTCTATGAAGTATAAGAACTTTTGAATTTCCTTCTAATCCCCTTATCTATACAATATTTTCAAAATTTATTTGAAGTGAATTCCCCACCATTATATGTCCTTAATGTTCTTATCTTTTCTTTGCTTTTTTTTTTCAACCAAATTATGAAAAGTATAATAGTTTTCAAATGTTTCTAACTTTTATTTCAAAAAATACACCCAATTCATTTTATTAAAGTCGTTAATGAAAAGAAAAAACTATTTGCATACACATGTTTGCTCTCCATGATCCTATAGGAAATGTACCTCTACTATGTTTCCCATAAATGCAAGCTCCAAAATTTGTATTATCCTTTTTAAAAATAGGTAGTCCTTTAACCATACACTTTTTTTGTAGTTGAGAGAGACTGTCAAAGTTTAAATGCCCATAGCGTACATATCTTAATCTAATGGGTGAAATATATGAACTTATAGGTCTTGCAAAATATTTCTTTCCAGGAATGACTTTTCCTTTTAATATTAGAAGCCTCACATCTTCATAACATGTCATGATTTTCACTAGTCCATATTCCATGATAATTTGATGTCCTACTTGGTGAACCAATACTAAGGACAACAAGTTATTTTGAACGTTCGTACATAGAAAAAATTTGAAATCATTCTCTCTCCAATGCTAAGAAGAAATATTTTCACAATACCTTTTCCATGAGGTGTATGTTCTGCATCATCAACCAATAAGATTGAGTTGATCTTAAATTCTTGAAATTCCCAAAATAATTCATTTCTAAATGTCATGTGCTGAGTGGACCCTATATCCAATATCCATGCATCTTTATAATCACTATTGAAAGATAAATTGGATACAAAAACACTCAATTTTGTATCTTGAAGAGAAGAGAACATATATTAAGAATTATCATCCTCCTAATCATTCGCATATTGTGTGGAAGTAGAAGGTTTCTTAAATTTTGAGATCCTATCAGTTGGTGTCAGACAATATTTTGCATAATGACCAACTCTGTTGCAACGTATGCATACAACTTGACTTAAGTCTCAACACCATCCATATTGATAATTACGATTAGGAGGCATTTAAGATTAAATTCTTCTAAAATTATTTGATCGTTGTTGAAACTTAATTCTTGCTCTTCCTCTTTCTTGACTGTGTCCTCTTCCATAAATATTTTCTCTTCTGTGATTGTTTTCTCTACCATGATTCCTTTATGTTCTTTGACTTATGCCTTTACCTTGTCCTCTATAATACCATTGATTTTTTATTTCCTCGTCCTCTATTATTCACTTGAATTCCTCTTCCTCTTGAAATTTTAGTTGATGACTTACTTGAGCTTGTACCTTCCAAAGGAATACACCTTCAATTGTTTTTTTCTTATTTCCAAATTTTTTATCATGTAGAGATAACATGTCACACAATTTATCAAATTTTGTCTTGTCCAATATTCCTGTCAACTGTAAAGTCTCCAAAAAGTGTTTATAAGAGGATGTAAATCCTACAATTAAAGTTGTTACCATCAAAATATCTTCTATAACAATAAATCTCGAATTATTGATTTCTTCTTAAGTCTTGAAATGTATTCAAGTACATATCATCATTCAAACAATTGTTTTTAAAGAACCTTTAATTTAAGATCCACCCAAATGTTTTTAGGTTGTGTATCAAAAGGATCTCTAAAAAATT
This sequence comes from Pinus albicaulis, assembly GCA_034641835.2. NCBI lineage: Eukaryota > Viridiplantae > Streptophyta > Pinopsida > Pinales > Pinaceae > Pinus > Pinus albicaulis. Next base: position 678,969,845 of record CM076583.1, read on the forward strand.
TCCAAGCATCTAAAGCATTCTCTATATGAACATATATTTTTTCATTTACAAAGGATTTTATTAATGCCAATGTTTTTTCATCCTTAAGTTTCTACTTAGCTAGAGAATCAATAATAGTGGATTTACTAGGTTTTACATCACCATTGCATATGTCTTTCCATAACTCATTATAAATTATATTTTTTTCTATATGATTTTTCCATGTTTTATAGTTCTTTGAGTCTTGAAGATTTTCAGTCTCATAAAACAAATTAATAAGCTTTGACATTGTGAATGTTGTGCGATAAATCAAGAAAAGAGGCAAGTACCACACAAGGAAAATAAGATGAACACACCACAAATTGCACAAAAAAAAAGACTATTGGGGCTTGGCCTTGACCCTCATATAATCACTTGAAAAAAAAAAAAAATTGATTGAGTTTTGCACATGGCTCTAATCAATTAGTATTTTTTTTTACAATGATGGCTTCTTGAAACTTTCAAAATTTGACCTTAAAAACATGTTTTTTCCTTCAATTACATAAATTTTTATAATTTTCCCCTCAAAAGGAATGCTCCACATTAAAAAATATATATATATTCTCCCTTTTGAGCTAAATCAAATAAAATAACAACTTGAAAAAAATAATACTTTCATACATTTAGCACTAGATGAACACTCCCTTTTTGGGAGATCACATTAATGACAATTCCCAATAATTAGTAACATATCCTTGTATATTCGTGACTAGTTGCATTTTCAATTCCAAAGTGGAAAGGAATTCGGTGCAACTCAATGTAATGACCGCATATATCCTTGAAAGAATTTGGTGCAACTATGTTCTTCAAAATTGTTTCGATCAAGCTGTGGTGTTTCCTATGTGGAGTCCTACTTTCATAATTTCAAGTCAAAATTACCAGGAAAGTGTTTAGAAGTCAAGAAAAATAGTGTTGTTCACCTTTCCATTGAACAATGAAAATTAGATATTTCATGCAGATTATTTAGAAGATGGTCACTATTCAGTCCAAAGTACTTTCAACACAAGGCACCTTTCAAGAGACCAATGGGAATATTTTCATCACAGTTAGTTACTTTTAAGAAACAAAAATTTCTATCTGTTGTTTCTCCTGAAGAACATGCTTCATCTAGTGGTTTGAAAGAAGATTAAGAACTACAAGTTCCTACAAAGGACATTGTTAAGGATATCAAAGTTTCTTATAATCATGAGGTATTACATCAGACAAATAATTTTGATGGAATATCAGGTTTTCTTGCTCTCAGTGGAGGTAATCACAAACATATCAAAGAAGGGGAGTTAAGTTCGACATCATCTGAGGAAGGGATTGCAATAATCCCCAAGGTGACAAAAATATTGAAAAATCATGCCAATAATCCCTATCTAGGTTAATGTATGAACAACAATAGTGAGACGAAAGTACACAGGTGGGACTAAGTATAGATTTCAAGTGAAATTTAGATCGCGTTGACATATTTCTCTCTACGTTCCTACACAGTTTGAGTTTGATGCCCAGAAAGAGTTATATTTTTCTATTATATATTATTTTGGGCCATTATGCATTAATTGAAATGCTTAGAGGTTTCTAGATCATCGCGGGATTAAATCTCAGCACCTATAGATGAGCAGAGTTTGACATCGCGAAATCAAATTAGCAAGGGAGGTTTATTTCATATCATGGTAAATAGTAAGGGAAAACAATGGAAATTCATAGAGACAATTGAGTTATAGATTGGCCTTAAGAATTATGATCCTGAAAAAGGACAAGCAATTCAATGAATCTGTGAAGTTGTGGTAATGTGAACGAAGCTAGCTAGGCAGATGTTAGAAAAAATGATCCCAATTTTGAATAGAGGGCCAAAATGACACAAAAATTTTAATTTTCCTTTTTTTTTAACAAGAATCTTGATGGTGTTGGACCTGCCAACATTCAGGGGATCTCCCTGATATGAAGTCCCAACTAGACCTCACACCATTTGGAGTAGGAGTTCCAACAGTGGGGTATTTAATGATATCTCTTGGATTGTG
>CM076583.1:678971968-679178660 GCA_034641835.2 Pinus albicaulis
TTGACAGAAGCACAGAAGCACAGACTAGAGCAAATTAATGAACTGGATGAGATCAGACAAGATGCAGTCCAAAGAACAAGCATATTCCAACACCAAAGGACTAGGTGGCACGAAAAATATATCAAAGAAAAGAAATTTAAAGAAGGTGATTGGGCACTCTTGTTTGATTCAAAATTCAAGGATTTTCAAGGTAAATTTCAAACCCATTTGCTTGGGCCATATGAAATTGAGAAAATCTTTGAAAATTGAGTAATAAAGATCATAAAAATAGATGAAGGAAAGGTATCATTTCTTGTAAATGGGCACATACTGAAATTGTATCATAAACCACTTTCAAGAGAAGAATTTGTCAGAAAATTCCAAGATAAGATTGATATGAAGTTAGTGAAGAAAAATCATTTTTCTTCACTAACTTAGTTTGTATTTTTCTTCAATGATTAAAAATAATAAAATAATAATAATAATAATAATAAAGTATAAATATGAAAACCAATCAGTGATTGGCATATTTATGCAGAAAGTGCAGGGTGAAAATCATAATTTTTGTGACACCCTATACTTTCAATTTTTCTTTTTCTGCAACTAAATATTCATAAAATTACAAGTTGCAGGTCCATTTTTCACTCCATACTTCACTTCATTCATATTTCATTCCATTTCATGCTTCCATTTCATTCCATTCCATACTCATGTTCCATCTCATTCCATTCCATATCCATATTTCATAATCTTTTGACAGGTACATTCTGCAGTTGTTTGTTCTGTAGCCAATTCTGTTCTGCAACCTATCTGACTCTGCAGCCTACTTCAATAAACAAAGGATGATATTCAAAGGAGACTATGGAGCTTAAAAGATTAAAATTCCACAAATGAAGGACAAACACAACAAGCAGCAAAGTCAAGAAGGTCTGAGGTAAATTGTGCAAAGTTATTTTGATAGCAAAAATATAAAAACATGAAAAAGATACCATATGCTTAATCATATGTCTCCTAAGTAAATATATCATTCGAATTGATCTTACTTTATCATAAAACACCTCAACCATATCCCTTACCTACGCTCCATAATAGTTCATCATTAATTAAGTGACTAACGGTCAGAATCTTAGACGTGACCTATTAGGCCACGTCTTTAAAAGATCGTATCACTTAGTTATGATTCCGAAGATCATCATCAATCTCTTCGCACCTATTTCATTCCATATCAAACCCTCAAATTAATTTCATCATTTTCCCATGACCTTGTGCGTTCACCACCTCATTCACTCACTACCATTATATTTTGTAGCCAATTCATCTGTGGGAACATAGAAGTCATTTTAATGGCAAGATATCCTTCAGCAGCTACTCTTTCTTCAGAAACAGGATTAGAAACAGAGCATCAGACCCTACAGCTAAGAAAATGAAGAAATCTGTACAGAGAAGAAATGGGGTTAATTGTGAGAACAGAACCAATTGGATTCAAGTACTTAGAAGTGTAGAAATTATATGCACTAAGCATGCATATGTCCAAGATCCACCTGATCTCACACTATTTATCTTTATGCAAGATACTGAATCTATTCCACCTGTTAATCTTTTGCAGAAAAATTAATTGCACACACATGTGAAGCATAAACAAAAATTATCAATCGCACATAACACAGTTTTTAACCGGGAAAACCTGAAGCTGAAAACCCCAACTATATATTATGTAACATGGAGATCATATGACAATCTCATACAAATATACAAATCTTATCACAAGCCCTCAGTACAGTACAATCGTCATATACTAATCAAGCCTAATATTGCAAATCCATGCACTGATCTTTGCCACCTGCTAGCCTGCCTCCACTGTGGAATCTCTGCTGAAGAATAGCTCTGAATGAATTCGAATTACTCCAACCTTGACTGCACAATCCTCATTGGCATCTCCACTGAGTGTGTGATGCAATCAATGCATCACTATAGTCACAACAGATAGTCTATCTTGCCCTTTCACCTATCTCTCCATTGGTCTCCATTGAAACTGCCATGCACTGTAGTTAACTGATGTATTCTTCAGTTGATTAATGAGTTATTATTTGTGAATTAATTAACTAATTAATTCACTCCACTCTCACTAGTGTATCAATCAGTTAGACTAGATACAACTAGCTCAACTGAGTCTAACTGAGTTAAACTGAATACAACCCCATAACTACTTCTTCCAAGCTGATAATCACAACTCTACCACTTGAGTTCTGCGGAGTCCTCCATCCATTAGCTCAGTAAACCCTGAGATAAGCGTAATTCCTTAAATACAAATCTAACATTGCCACCTCATTGCAGGCCCCGGAAGATGCTCAAGAGCCGAAGTTGTTGTTTAGAGTCTGATTATTATTAAGAGCTAATAATAATTGACATGCATCTATTTTTAGATTGACGATCTATAAATAGACTTCGCCCAATATTATAAAAATAGAATTTCATCTATTTTTCAAACTTGATCAACCATCCACAAATAGCATCCTGCAACTTCTGAAATATGATCACCATGTCTAAAAATAGACATAGTCTAAAAATAGACTTGCGCCAAAAATAGCCTGTGGGCCCACTTAGTGAAGGCAACTCTTTTCACTAAGCTCATCATCTTGTTGAATCTCAACACTCCCTCTCAACAAGATAGGGATTATCTTTCACCCCAATCCTGCCTCTATGGTATTCAAATTTTCTCCTGGTGAGCGCCTTCGTCAAAATATCTGCATCCTGATCCTCCGTGGGAATGTACTGAAGCAACATGATCTTCCGCTACACACAATATCTGATATGATGATACCAGATATCAATATGTTTAGATCTATCATGAAACAGAGGATTAACCGAGATTTTAATGCAACTCTGATTATCACAATGAATCACCTTGGGATCTAAATGTGAACCGAACAAACCAACCAGGATCTTCCTCATCCAGATAGCCTCACATGCAGCTAAACTTGTTGCCATGTATTCTGCTTCTGCTGAAATGAGTGCCACAGATCTTTGTTTCCTACTGTACCAAGAAACTGTCATAGATCCGATACTGAAATTCCCTCCTGATGTGCTCTTTTTGTCTGTTGGGCTTCCTGCCCAATCTGCATCCGTGAAGCCATGTAACTTCACCTCATTCATCTGTCTGTACCATAAACCATACTCAGATGTGCCCCTGATATATCTCAATACATGCTTGCCTGCCTTCCAAAAGAGCTTGGTAGGCTTAACCATCACTTGTGAAAGCTGGTTCACCGCATAGCATATGTCCGGTCTTATATTGACTAAATACATGAGTGAACCCACCAACTGTCGATAAACAGTGGCATCCACTACCTCTGCCGATGTAGCATCCTCTTTCTTCCAATTTCCTGGAAGAGGAGTGTCAATAGGCTTGCAGCCTTGCATGTGAAACTTCTCCAGTATCTCTCGAGCATACTTGCCTTGAGACACAAACAGTTCACCTTCCCGCTGCCATATTTCCAATCCAAGGAAATAATGAAGGAGGCCCAAATCCTTCATCTCAAACTCCTTTGCAAGATCTGCCTTGCATGAGTGTATCAACTGCTCATCACTTGTTAGTATTAAATCATCAACATAAAGTACAATGATTAAAAGCTTACCCTCCACGACAATCTGGTACAGGTTTGCATCCGCCTCACTCTTGGTGAAGCCAAGTCCGGTGAAATAGTTTTGTCAGAGTGTACTATGCATAGGGTGCTTATTCCATCCATACATCGCTCTTTTTAGCACACTTTTATGCGACTTCATTTGTTGAATATCTCAAATACTTAGGTTGCTCAATGTACACCTCTTCCTCAATGATCCCATTAAGGAACGCAGTCTTCACATCCATCTGATGAATGTGCCAACCCATCTGCGCTGAGAGAGAAAGGATGGTCCGTATGGAAGAATACCGTGCGACAGGTGCAAAGGTTTCTTCATATTCAATCCCCTCAATCTGTGAGAAGCCCCAGGCAAAAAATCTTGCCTTATACTTCTTGACACTCCCATCAGCAGCTTGCTTTACCTTGTAGATCCATCTTGATCCTACAACTGATTTTCCCACCGGTCTTGGAACAATATCCCAAGCACTATTTTTGACAATGGAGTCATACTCCTCCACCATGGCATCTACCCATGTGGGCTCCTGCACTGCTTCTTCAAAAGAAGATGGCTCTGTCACAATACACTTGCTCATAAGAGCCATGTATCCAGTATATCGGTCAGGTGACTGTCTCTATTTGCGTTGTGATGTAGGAACTCCTACATTGTGTGCCACATCCACCTTCAGTCTCTAAGCTTCTGTGGTACACTTCCTGCCTTTTCTGATGTTTGGTTCTGCATGAGTGGACTCCTCCACTCCATGAATCTCTTCCTGTGGCTGATCCACATCCAGAGGCTCATCTTTAGGAACAAGAAGTTCCTCTTCTGCATGCAAGTGTAGCTCCCTCTCAAGCGACAACTTCATGGCTTTCACCTCATTGAATTTTATATCCCGTCGCATAACAGTCATCCAACTGTTTGCAAAATACACATGATATTTATGGGGTGTTTCTGTGTACCCCAAAAATATCCCAACTTCTGCAGTCGACTCCAACTTCTTCCTGGAATCCTTCGTCAAATGAATGTAAACAGGTGAGCCAAAAATATTCAAATGATAAATATCAGGCTTCTTACCAGTAAAATCTTCCTCGGGTGTACTCATGCCAAGTACTCTATGAGGACAACGGTTTTGCACATAAACCGTAGTGTTGCATGCTTCCACCCACAAGTGCATCGGTAGGCCCTGGTCATGCAGCATCGCTCATGCAGCACCCACGATCGTTCTGTTCTTTCTCTCTGTGACCCCATTATGTTGTGGGTTATGAGGTGCTATGAGTTCTCTTCGAATTCCTTCTTTGCTACAAAAGTCTTTGAATTCGTCCGAGATGTATTCACCACCATTATCGCTCCTTAGAGCTTTCACCTGCTTCCCCGACTCCTTCTCCACCAATGCCTTGAACTCACAGAACTTTGAGAACGTTTCACTCTTCTTCTGCATGAATAAGATCTAGCATCTACGAGAATAATCATCAACAAATATCACATAATACCTGTGTTTTTCTGTTGAAGCAACCGAGAATGGTCCACACACGTCTGTGTGAATTCTCTCCAGGATCACTGAAGCACCGTTCTCCTTCTCATGAAAGGTGTTCTTCACAAACTTACCCATTGTACATCCTTTGCACTGATCTGACTGTGTAAGAGTACCCTTGGGAAGTCCAGTAGAAATTTGCTGCAAAATTTTCAAAGCGCCATGGTGAAGATGGCCCAATCTCCTGTGCCATAATTCGCCCTCATCCCGGCTCACCACTTCTTTTTCTTTGCCCACCATTGCAGTGCAGTCATCTACCTCCAGCTTGTAGAGATTCTTAATTCAAACCCCTATCTTCTTTGTTTGACCCGTTGTTTTATGTCGAAGGAAGGCTTTTCCCTCACTAAAAAAAACATCATAACCCTTGTCTTCCAGCATTTCGTCTGAGACCAAGTTCTTCTTCAGACCTGGAACATGCATGACATTCTTCAACAAGAACAGATTACCGGACTCCCTCTCAAAGGTAATGGTCCCAATTCCAATCGCACTGTACCGACCATCATCGCCCATCTCTATATGCATCTGGAGGTCCTTCTCCTCCAAGTCACTAAACAACTCTTTGTCTCCCGTCATATGGAAAGATGCACCACTGTTGAGATACCACACCGATCCCATGCAACTTGAAACCAAGCATGTGATCAAGGAAAAATCCAGCTCAAATTGTGAGTCTAAGGCCTCTCCAGCTGAAAATCCAGCAGCCTACTTATTCTTCTTCTTCTGTGGACAGTTAGTGGCAAAATTTCCATGCTCGTGACAGTGAAAACACTTCACTTTGGGCAAGTCCTGCTTCTTGCCTTTCGCATCGGATTTTGAAGAAGATTTCTTCCCCTTCCCTTTCCTTGCTTTGGTAGCCAAAGCACAATTCTCTTCATCTTCATTCTTCGATTAAGATCCATCCCTGGTACCCCGCATTATCTCCTCCTGCACAAGATCCGACCAAAGTCGCTCCCATCCTAGCAGTTTCTCCCGTCCATTGACAGAGTCTTTGTAGCTATGAAAACTCTTCGGAAGCCCAAGGAGAGCCAAGCTCACCAAGTTTTCTTCATCAACAATAACCCCCACACTTCCCAGCTCATCCTTGCAGTGGACAAACTTCGTGAGGTATTTTGGAATACTGTCACCTTTCTCCATTTTTATTTTTCTGAGCTTGTCTTTAAGGGCCAACTTCTTCTGGTCACTTCTGATTTGGAACAAGTCCGTCAAAGCCTTCCACATTAAGAATGGAGTGGCTTTCCCATGAAGGCTGGACACAATATGGTCCTTCACACCTTCCAACAGAATCCTCCTCGTCTTTGCAGTCTTCTTTTGCCATGCATCAAGTAATGCAACATCGCTAGATCCCGGCTTAGGAACATCGCTATCGATGAAATCCTTCAGCCCATTATCCTCTAGCACCACCTCCATCCTGTCCTTCCAGGCTATGTAATTCGATCTCCCATCAAGGGCATAATCCAATCTCAACCCGTTGAAAGACATTTCAATGTATACTCGATTTCTGCACCAAGAATCTTCTGTAGCAAATTCGAATTGTCCACCAACACAAACTCACTTCACAATTGCAATCTTCAATAAACAATGCTCTGATACCATGTAGAAATTATATGCACTAAGCATGCATATGTCCAAGATCCACCTGGTCTCACACTATTTATCTTTATGCAAGATACTGAATCTATTCCACTTGTTAATCTTTTGCGGAAAAATTAATTGCACACACATGTGAAGCATAAACAAAAATTATCAATCGCACATAACACAGTTTTTAACCAGAAAAGCCTGAAGCTGAAAACCCCAACTATATATTATGTAACATGGATATCATACGACAATCTCATACAAACATACAAAGCTTATCACAAGCCCTCAGTATAGTACAATCGTCATACACTAATAAGGCCTAAACTTGCAAATCCATGCAACGATCTTTGCCACCTGCTAGCTTGCCTCCACTGCACAGTCTCTATTGAAGAATAGCTCTGAATGAATTCGAATTACTCTAACCTTGACTGCGCAATCCTCATTGGCATCTCCACTGAGTGTGTGATGCAATCAATACATCACTATAGTCACAACAGATAGTCTATCTTGCCCTTTCACCTATCTCTCCACGGACCCTGGGTTGGCGCCATGCAACGCCAGTTAAAGCGTGTATTCTTTAGTTGATTAATGAGTTATTATTTTTGAATTAATTAACTAATTAATTCACTCCGCTCTCACTAGTGTATCAATCAGTTAGACTAGATACAACTAGCTCAACTGAGTCTAACTGAGTTAAACTAAATAAAACTCCATAACTACTTCTTCCAACTGTGTCATAACTCTGCCACTTGAGTTCTAAATGAGTCCTCCATGCATTAACTCCAATAAACCCTTAGGAATAGCGTAATTCCTTCTGTCAGCTGATGTGCCACATCTGTTCACTGAACTGAAGTGCTCCAAGAGAATAAGTTGTTGTTTAGAGTATGATTATTATTAAGAGATAATAATAATCGACATGCATCTATTTTTAGATTGACGATCTATAAATAGACTTCGCCAAATATTCTAAAAATATAATTTCATCTATTTTTCCAACTTGATCAACCATCCACAAATAGCATCCTGCAACTTCTGAAATATGATGATCATGTCTAAAAATAGACATGCGCCAAAAATAATGCAACGGGCCCACTTGAAGTGAAGGTGACTCTTTTCTTCAAGACCATCATCTTGTTGAATATCATGAAGGATACCCACAAGTTAAAGGGCTATTACAGCAATTTCGGTGGTTGAGTTTTGTAGAAAAATTCAAAGGGTTCCATAAAGAAATTACAAAATCATTTGCTAGATCATTTGATGGATCAGAAGTGGAAATTGGAGACATTACGTTTACCATAACAGAGTCCTTTGTAGTTGAAGCCACGGAATTGCCAAGACAAGGAGAACGTTGGTTCAAGAATAAGGAGTTTCATAATGAGTCTTGGAAACAAATGTTGAAGAACCCAGGTATGGACATTAGAATGTTTAGAAAAGGAATTCCGAGCACATGTTTAAAAAGTAAATGGAGAAACATGCTATTAATTTTGCAAAAAATTATAACATGTGAAGGTAGATTTGGTACAATGTATGTTTATCATATCAAGCTGTTGATGAATTTCTTAAATGATGGAGAAATAAATCTACCTTTCTTCTTGCTTAATAGCTTGAAAAGAATGGCTTCCAATGTTCAGAAAAGGGTACAATTTCTAGAAACCATTTTATACCACCATGGTTTAGTTAAAGTTTTGATTGAATTCCATTTAAAGAAAATAGGAGATAACTGGGAAGAGTTTCTTTTAAGAAATCATTTTCAAGTGCTAGAGGAAACATCATCTAAAGAAGAGACTGTTAGAAGAAGCAAGAGAAGAAAAATTGATAAATCTGTTGAAAATATACATGATACATCATCACAAGAAGAGAGTGAAGAATTGATTTCTGAAAAGTTGGCAAAAATTAGGAAACAGATTAGGGTCAAGAGAAAAGATAATATAACAAGTAAATATACTGATGAAGAAAATGAAAATCCACCAAATTTAAGGAGAAGTTCTAGACTCAAAGGGATAATGAAAAAGACATTGGTTAAGAACACAAGAATTATAAATATTGAATATGAAGAAGACCCTCATGAAGAAACTCCGGTTCAGACACCAGTTGATAGATCTCCTTTACATCAGTTTGAAGAAGACCCTCATAGAATAACTCCTGATATCGACCCATCTCAACAACAAATCTATGATTATGTGGAATCTCTGGAAAGAAAGGCCTCAAAAAATCAAGGAAGATCCCTCAGTCCACAAGAACCTCCAATAGAAACCTTAAGAAAATATAACTATGAATTGGAGATACTGAACAGACATATCAAAAATGAGAATGAAATCTTGAGAGAGAAAATTAAATTGAAAAATGCTATGAATGATACTCTCACTCTACAATTGGGTACACTACATAAAGAAAACATAAAGCTGAAGAAGAGAAATAAGAAACTGAACAGGGCCCTCGTAAATCTTAAGTTCAAATTATTCATGAGAAAACCGAAAGTGGCACTGACCACCAAAAGAAGCAGAAAGATAAGGGTGGATGTTCTATTAGAAGTTTCAAAGCACATGGAATAAAGTTTTGATGGAATTGCATGAGGACATGCAAGAGTTTTGCAGTGGGGGTATGTTGAGCCCCAAAATTGTCTTCTCTGTTGTATAACTTCACTTCATTTCATCACTTCTTTATCACTTCATAAGCCTAAAAATCAATGAAGAATGATTAAGATTGCTTAAAGGTTACATACAAATGATTAACATGTTGTATTTTCGTGATTTTTGATGTTTTAATAATTTTGAACAGTTTAGCCACAGAATAAAGGCATTATGTAGCCAGTCAAGCGTTTCGCAACTATTTTTGTGTTTAAGTATGATTTAGGTGTCAATTGGAGAAAAGGCGCACATGGGTAGTTCTGAAATCTTCCTTACATGATTCCTTCCTATCCACGAGGATTGAATCGACAACTGGAGGTGTCTAATCCAATGGTCAAAGCAAGAGTCAAAGAAACTATTTTCTACAGGAATTAGGACTCCTGATTTGCTTTGCAGCAAATCACGAGTCTCAAAAGAGTCTCAATTCAATTTCGACTAGAATATTACACCTGTACCTATTTTTGTTCGAAATTAGTTATGAATTTTTATATAAATTAAGCTCTGTAGAACCGAGAAAGGATGGTTGATAACACATTCAGAATCACAGTGATACTCTATTTTTCAAGCACTGTTTTAATAAAAGGAGATTAGCCTTGATGCTATTCTAATTACAATTTTAAGGAGCTAAAAGATTACACCAAATTAGTAGCAGACAGCCCCTGCTATTCGAGGAGGTTTCATATGTTTTCTAGCTAAGTTTATTTTAGTTTCTGTTTAACATTTCTCTTTACTTTTTGCTTAAATTATTGCTTTCATAATTTGCAATTGTTGGATCAAACTAAGTAAAAGCTATTGAATAATAGATAAGTGAATTATAAGAACAATGATTTCCTAGGTTTCATTTCTTGCCTTTCATAGTTAACAGTTACTGTGCTCAACCAAGTAAAGACCATTTAAATCTTAAATTAAAATGGTTAGTGACTTATAGATACAGTAATTGTCCAGCATTTTATTTCATGTCATAGGAGATCCTCATTACACTACAATTAATATCTTTCAAAAGCTATTCCAATAAACCTTGATTAAATGAATAAGATTTAGTTGTTATATTTTTGAATTATTGATTGTTTCAGCATTTTATTTCATGTCATAGGAGATCCTAATTACACTAAAATTAATCTCTTTCCAAAAGCTATTCCAATAAACCTTGATTAAATGAATAAGATTCAATTGTAATGATTTTACTTGTTTTCATTTCTTGAATCTTCAATTAAGCTGCAATATCCATGGATTAGGATTTCTAGTTTTCATCATTTCTTAATTAGAAAATAGACTCCAAAAACTTGTAAATAAAACTATGCTTTAATTCATTTGACAACATTTCCCTTTCCTTCATTTTTAAATAGATTTAATCTTATCTTTTTATTTTAGAATAGGATGCTAAGGATCAAAATATAAAAACTCCTAAAACATCAACAAAACCTTAAAACAACGAAGTAGGAAAAAGGGATAGTTAGGCACATATAGTGCATTACACTTCATCTATTTACTAGCCCTAGTCGATAATTTGTGTTAACAATTTAGGACACTAAATTGGCTAAGAATTTTGGCATCGTTGTCGGGGAAGTGTAGCTAGGTAGCCTTATTTCTTACATCCCAAAAACAATGATATGCGTAGAGAAAGAGACTCCAGGGGTATATTTATAAGAGGCAAAAGCTTAATTCCCAAAATGCCACTCACATCACCAAGACCAAGAAGTAGCACACCTTCATCTCAAACCCATATTCCATACTATACTGGTCATAGGCTTCCAGAAGTTTCAAGATAATATATCCAATTAGCAAGATCTCCCACTTCATCCACTGAAACAATTCTAGAGGAAGAAGATCAAAGGACTCCTGCAGGAGGAATAACCTTTTTCACTTCTACAGGAGAATATATTCCAACAGAAGAATTACAAATCCCTAGTGAAGAGGAAGAGGAGGAATCTTTTTCAATATACCCTTGATAGAAGAACCAGAAGAACAATTAGTTCTCCATACTGAACCTTATATTAGTTCAGAAGAATCTATCATTGCAAGAAGGGGAGAAGAAGGAGAAGGGGAAGGAGAAATCCTTAATGGAGAAAATTTTCTATTTGGAGGGGGTAGAGGTAGAGGAGGAGATAGAGGAAGAGGAAGAGAAAATGTAGAAGGAGGTAGAGGTAGAAGGGGAATTGAAAGCTCCTTTGGATTCCCTATAATAGATGAAGAAACAAATGCTACCATGAAAAATATCTCACCCTCTATTCTTCCAAATTTTCATGTACTAAAAAGTGAATACCCTGAGACATTCTTATTTGAATTTGAAGTTCTATGCAGAACTTATGATTATCTTCAGGATGCTCAAAAACTTAAACTATTCCCTTCAACATTGAAAGGAGTAGCACTAAAATGGTTTATGAGTCTAATCACTGGGTCTATTGGGACATGGAATGATGTGAGGAAAGCATTTCTAGACAGATATCTAGATTACTATATACCAGTGAACCATAAGGAAGAAGTGTTCAAAATGATGCAAAAAGAGGATGAAAATCTGGAAGATTTACTTGAAAGATTTAACTATAACATTAAAAGGGCAAAGATGCAAAACTTAGATCAAGACACTTTGAAAGATTTTTTGTTGAAAACAATTAGAGATGAATGGATAGATATCCTTAACATGATGGGGAAAGGAGATATATCTCAACTTTCATTACATGATATAGCAGAATTATATATTAATCTCTCAAGAGGAAAATCTATAATCTTGAAAGGACCAAGAGACCTTGCTCTTGCAAGGGAAAACAAATCTGAAACTAGAATAGTAAGTAAGGAAAAAATAGGAAATATGCTTGATGAATTCAAAAATAATATTCTAGGGAGTCTTAATGAAAAAATAGATACTCTTAAGCTACAAAACAAGCAGAAAGTTGAAACTGATGCCTTAGCAATATTTTGTCCCAAATGTAGAAAGAAGCATGTGTTAAGAGAGTGTCCTCTTGATGTAAAAGTAATAGAGACCTGTGAAATTTGTTCAGAAAAGCATGAGACCAAGAATTGTCCTTCAATCCCTGGCCTTAAAGCTATCTTTCAAGAATAAAAAACCACAAATTCCACAGAAACTCTTAATTTTGTCTCTAGAAGACCTTGGCAGGGACCTTAAACACAAGGGTTTAATAATCTGATGTATAATCAACCCCCACCAAATTGGATTTCTTGGTAGCAACCTTGGCCCCAATTTCAAAATCAATCTCAATATTGGGCTCAAGGGGCACAAAATCCTTATGGTAGGTTCTTTCATTATTATCAATATCCACCATCTTATCGATCTTATCCATCATATCCAAATTTTTCTCCTCAAAAAAATCCTCAGTTGAATCCACAACCTCAAAATCAGAATCAAAATTCACCACTTCCATTACCATTTCCTCAGAAACCAAACCAATTACCTGCCCAGCCAATACCAAACACCAATAATAAAAATCCTCAGAATACATATATGATAGAAGGACAACAATTTCCAACTTATTTGATTACTCCTTTAGACCTTAATGATGTCCAAGTTAGGTTTGGAAGAATACTTGAAAAGAGGAAGCCTTCTGTAATTATACAAGAACAAAATAATTTTGAGGAAGATTCTCTACGGGCGAATAAATTTTTTGAAGAAAGCACATCTCTTCAAAACCAAAATATTGAAAAAGAAAAAAAAAAGAACTAGTGATTTCAACTCCTATGTTAGAGCAACCATCAACATCTACTACTACACCTCCTTTTACTGAAATATTACAAATTGATAAAGGTGTAGAGAAAAAAATTATGATGCCTAACTATGATTTCCTAGATGAACTGAGAAATGTGTGTATTAAGATTCCATTATTACAAGCCATCAAGGATATCCCAATATTAGCAAAAACAATAAAGGAGTTGAGTATGGAAAAACCAGGAAGAAAAATAAAAGAGATAAAGAGAATACAAATGGTAGGAAAAATAGCAGACATAATGATGGGAAAGATTGATATTCCAAAATATCTAGATCCCGGAAGTCCAATTGTCAAAACACATATCAATAGAATTGAAATACCAAACACATTAATTGATCTAGGAGTAGCAATAAATATCATGAGTAAGCAAATCATGGAAAAACTAAAGCTTCCTAATCTTCTTTATACACCCACATTACTACAATTAGCAGATAGATATGTAATCAAACCAGATGGAGTATTAGAATATATTTCAGTGTCCTTAGATTCTTGGGAGTACCCTATGGATTTCATGATCCTAACTCATAAAAATGATCTATGAGGACATCCTATTATATTAGGAAGAACTTGGTTAGCTACAGCTGATGCCTTCATTAGCCGTAGATCCGATGATATGTACATCTCTGATGGTAGTTCAACCAAGAAATTTACTTTGTATCCTCCAGCAAGAACAATCACAGAAATAGATGATAATCAATGGATTGATGATGAAGAATATATACAACCTCTCTTCACTATTTCAAAAATTAGTGAAGATAATCAGATTCTAAATGTTCTAGAAAATCATGAATCTTCTTTAGAATACAAACACGAACAATTTCAAGAAGAATCCGATATTGAATTTTTGTCATCAAGACAAATGTCTCTTTACTCCATGGAAGAAATTGGTAGCTCTACAATTGAAATATTTCCAAGAAAAACCTTAAACATAAATAAAAACCTGGGAAAATCTCAACAAGAGAAGCTAGTCAAAATATTACAAAGACATTCCTCTGCATATGCATGGGAATACACTGATATGAAAGGGATTAACCCTAAGACTTGCACTCATCATATCTACATAGAGGAAAATTGTAAACCAATCAGACAGCCTCAGAGAAGGATGAATCCAAAGCTTAGGGAGATTTTTAAAGAAGAGTTGTAGAAATTGTTAAATGTCAACTTTATTTATCCCATTTCATATAGTCAATGGGTTTCTCCTTTGGTGATTGTACCCAAGAAAAATGGTAAATGGAGGATATGCATTGACTACCGAGAATTAAACAAAGCTACTCTTAAATATCATTTTCCTTTACCTTTTATAGATCAGGTATTAGATACAATAGTAGGCAAAAAGTACTTTTCATTTTTGGATGGTTTCAGTGGTTATAATCAAATTCAGGTTGCACTTGAGGATCAAGATAAAACCACATTTACCTGTCCTTGGGGAACTTATGCCTACTGAGTATTACCTTTTGGATTGTGCAATGCACCTGCAACATTCCAAAGGGCAGTATTGGGAATTTTTTAAAATCTAATACATGATTGTGTAGAAGTATATATGGATGATTTCACAGTCTATGGTTTTACATTTGAAGAAGCCTTAGAAAACTTGGAAAATTTTCTAAAAATGTGTAAAGAATCAAACCTTTCATTACGTCATGAAAAATGTTTCATGATGTTTACTGAAGGGATTGTCCTAGGACATCATATCTCAGGATATGGGATTAGAGTTGATGAGTCGAAATTTGAAGTCATCTATAGACTATTAGTTCCAAGTTGTCAAAAATATGTTAGGATTTTTCTAGGATTTATAGGATATTATAAAATATTTATAGAAAACTTCACCAAGATAGCATCTCCACTTTTCAAAATACTCACCAAGGACTATGAATTCAAATGGAATTCTGACTGCTAGTTAGCATTTGAAACCTTGAAAATAAAAATATCTGAAGCACCTATTTTAAGGGGACCTAACTAGAAATTACCTTTTCATATCTCAACAGATGCCTCAGATACAACCCTAGGAGATGTGTTGGGACAAAAAGACCAGATCCCTTATGCCATATATTATACAAGTAAAAATTTGACTCCTTCAGAGTTGAATTATACTGTAACTGAAAAACAATTCTTAGTTGTTGTTCATGCTATAAATAAATTCAGACATTATATAACAGGCTATGAAACCTTTTTTCACACAGATCACTCTAAAATTAGGTATTTAATGAATAAATCAATCACTAATGGCAGAGTCATAAGATGGTTATTGCTTTTACAAGAATTTAACATCACCATTCTAGATAGGCCTGGAAAAACACAACAGGACACACTCCTTATGTTAGTATGAATCCTTCGTCGAAGTGTACGAAAAAGGACCACTTTAGCTACGCATAACCATAGCCTTAAATCAGTCGTTAGAAAGTGGCTCTGCCAAATATCTCAGATCACAGTTGTATAAAATGTTAAAATGTCTTATTCATAAATGAAGATATTATAGTGAAATAGTATTTGCTTCTTACAAAGACCCAATGTGACAAAATGGTGTGAACCCAACAATTTTTTGAAAGAATTTTTATATTACAGGGCACCTGGGAGGAAAACAAGAAGGTGTATCCAGCTCTCCTCAATGGAATGGGTTCTTTGTAGTCCTCAGCACTTCAGATCTAAGCTTTCTCTCTCTAGTAGGTGTAGAAAACCCAATGCAAAAATGAAGCTCAATGGGAGCAAATGATGAAAAATGAGACCAAGTGTATAGATCCAGAGTGATCTAATAGGCAACAAAAGGTGAGGAATGGTAGGAAAAACCCTCCTATTTATAACAAAATATTGGGTCATTCTAGATCTTGGTGCATGGGTTAACCAGATCTAGATCCACTTTTTACGGAATATTTTATTATATTTGTTGGAGGGAAAAGGTATTTGACTTGGGTCAAATCCCTTAATTTGTCAAAAATAAATAAATAAATGATTTATTTATCTTTTTAAGGAAGTGGTTAGAAGATAATCAAATAAATAATGATTTATTTAATTATTTAAGGAAGTGGTTGAAAGATAATTAAATAAATAATGATTTATTTAATTATTTGTGGGTGATTTGGTCATATTTAACAAGGAATATTATCTAAATAAGGTTTAAATAATTATTCCTAGAAAATAATAAGATAAATAAAGGTTTATCTAATTAATTTCTTTTATTTTGGGTTAAACATGACTGGGAATAATAATTAAATTATGGTTTAATTAATTATTCCATGAGGAAAATCAAACAAATATAGGTTTGTTTAATATTTCCTTTTGGGGTTTCCTGTTTTAACATAGTGAAAGCAGTTATACTTAGGGTAAAACTGGTCTTACATGGTGTACTTGGGTCCATCTAATGATAATAGGTTAGATGACCAAAAAATGGTGTAACACCTTATGAACTTGTTTATGGAAAACAAGTCTTGTTTCCCATAGAGTTTCAGATCCAAACTTTCAAGATGGCAGTCCAACTAGGACTTGATTTGACAGAAGCACAGAAGCACAAACTAGAGAAAATTAATGAACTGGATGAGATCAAACAAGATGCAATCTAAAGAACAAGCATATTCCAACACCAAAGGACTAGGTGGCACGAAAAATATATCAAAGAAAAGAAATTTAAATAAGGTGACTGGGCAATCTTGTTTGATTCAAAATTCAAGGATTTTCAAGGTAAATTTCAAACCCATTGGCTTGGGCCATATGAAATTGAGAAAATCTTTGAAAATGGAGCAATAAAGATCAGAACAATAGATGAAGGAAAGGTATCATTTCTTGTAAATGGGAAAAGACTGAAATTGTATCATAAACCACTTTCAAGAGAAGAATTTGACAAAAAATTCCAAGATAACATTGATACGAAGTTAGTGAAGAAAAATCATTTTTATTCACTAACTTAGTTTGTATTTTTCTTCAATGATTAAAAATAAAAATAAATTAAAAAATTAAAAAATAATAATAATAATAATAAAGTATAAATATGAAAACCAATCAGTGATTGGCATATTTATGCAGAAAGTGCATGGTGAAAATCAGAATTTTTGTGACACCCTATACTTTCAATTTTTCTTTTTCTGCAACTAAATATTCATAAAATTACAAGTTGCAGGTCCATTTTTCACTTCATTCATATTTCATTCCATCCCATACTCATATTTCATTCCATTCCATACTCATGTTCCATCTCATTCCATTCCATATCCATATTTCATAATCTTTTGACAGGTACACTCTGCAGCTGTCTGTTCTGTAGTCAATCCTATTTTGAATCTTATCTGACTCTGCAACCTACTTCAATAAATAAAGGATGATAGTCAAAGGAGACTATGGAGCTTTAAAGATCAACATTCCACAAATGAAGGACAAACACAACAAGCAACAAAGTCAAGAAGGTCTGAGGTAAATTGTGCAAATTTATTTTGATAGAAAAAATATAAAAACATGAAAAAGATACAATATGCTTAATCATATGTCTCCTAAGTAAATCTATCATTCGAATTGAGCTTACTTTATCATAAAACACCTCGACCATATCCCTTACCCTACGCTCCATAACGGTTCATCATTAATTAAGTGACTAACGGTCAGAATCTTAAATGTGACCTATTAGGCCACATATTTAAAAGATCATATCACTTAGTTGTGATTCCTAAGATCATCATAAATCTCTTCGCACCTATTTCATTCCATATCAAACCCTCAACTTAATTTCATCATTTTCCCATCACCCTGTTTTTTCACCACCTCATTCACTCACTACCATTACATTATGTAGCCAATTCATCTGCGAGAACAGAGAAGTCATTTTAAGGGTAAGACATCCTTCAGCAACCACTCTTTCTTCAGACACAAGATCATAAACAGAGCATCGGACCCTACAACTAAGAAAATGAAGAAATTTGTACAGAGAATAAATGGGGTTAATTGTGAGAACAGAACCAATTGGAGTCAAGTACTTAGAAGGATACCCACAAGTTATAGGACTATTACAACAAGTTGGGTGGTTGAGTTTTGTAGAAAAATTCAATGGGTTCCACAAAGAAATTACAAAATCATTTGCTAGATCATTTGATGGATCAGAAGTGGAAATTGGAGACATTAATTTTACCATAACAGAGTCATTTATAGCTAAAGCCACAGAATTTCCAAGACAAGGAGAACGCTGGTTCAAGAATAAGGAATTTCATAATGAGTCTTGGAAACAAATGCTGAAGAATCCAGGTATGGACATTACAATATTTAGAAAAGGAATTCCGAGCACAACTTTAAAAAGTAAATGGAGAAACATGTTATTAATTTTGAAAAAATTTATAACATGTGAAGGTAGATTTGGTACAATGTATGTTTATCATATCAGGCTGTTAATGAATTTCTTAAATGATGGAGAAATAAATCTACCTTTATTTTTCTTAATAGCTTCAAAAGAATGGCTTCCAATGTTCAGAAAATAGTCCAATTTCTAGAAACTACTCTACATCACCATGGTTTAGTTAAAATTCTGATTGAATTCCATTTGAAGAAAATAGGAGATAACTGGGAAGAGTTTCTTTTAAGAAATCATTTTCAAGAGCTAGAGGAAACATCATCTAAAGAAGAGACTATTAGAAGAAGAAAGAGAAGAAAAACGGATAAAGCTGTTGAAAATAAACATGATACATCATCACAAGAAGAGAGTGAAGAATTTATTTCCAAAAAGTTGACAAAGATTAGGAAACAGATTAGGGTCAAGAGAAAAGAGAAGATAACAAGTGAATATACTGATGAAAAAAATGAAAATCCACCAAAGTTAAGGAGAAGTTCCAGACTCAAAGGAATAATGAAAAAGACATTGGTTAAGAACACAGGAATTATAAATGTTGAAGATGAAGAAACTTCGGTTCAAACACTAGTTGACATATCTCCTTTACATCAGTTTGAAAAAGACCCTAACAGAGGAACTCCTGATATAGACCCAGCTCAACAGCAAATTTATGATTATGTGGAATCTCTGGAAATAAAAGCCTCAGAAAATCAAGAAAGATCCCTCAGTCCACAAGAACCTCCAATAGAAACCCTGAGAAAAGATAATTATGAATTGGAGATATTGAACGGACATATCAAGAATGAGAATGAAATCTTGAGAGAACAAGTTAAATTGAAGAATGCTATGAATTATACTCTCACTCTGCAATTGGGTACACTACATAAAGAAAACAGGAAGCTAAAGAAGAGAAATAAGAAACTAAACAGGGCCCTCATAAATCTTAGGTTCAAATTATTCATGAGAAAACCCAGAATGACACTGACCACCAAAAGAAGCAAAAAGATAAGGCTGGATGTTCTAGCAGAGGTCTCAGAGGACATGGAATAAAGTTTTGATGGAATTGCATGAGGACATGCAAGAGTTTTGCAGTGGGGGTATGTTGAGCCCTAGAATTTTCTTCTCTTTCGCAAACTTTCACTTCATTTCATCATTTCTTTATCACTTCATAAGCCTAAAAATCAATGAAGAATGATTAAGATTGCTTAAAGGTTACATACAAATGATTGACATGTTTTATTTTCGTGATTTTTTCTATTTTAGTAATTTTGAACAGTTTAGCCACAGAATAGAAGAATTTTGTAGCCAGTCAAGCGTTCCGTAGTTCTTTTTTGTTTAAGTATGATGCAGGTGTCAATTGGAGAAAAGGCGCACATGGGTAGTTCTCAAATCTTCCCTACATGATTCCTTCCTATCCACAAGGATTGAATCGACAATTGGAGGTGTCTAATCCAATGGTCAAAGCAAGAGTCAAAGAAACTGTTTTCTACAGGAATTAGGACTCCTGATTTGTTTTGCAGCAAATCACAAGTTTCAAAAGAGTCTCAATTCAATTTCGACTAGAATATTACACCTGTACCTATTTTTGTTCGACATTAGTTATGAATTTTCATATAAATTAAGCTCTGTAGAACCGAGAAAGGACGGTTGATAACACATTCAGAATCATAGTGGTACTCTATTTTTTTCAAGCATCGTTTTAATAAAAGGAGATTAGCCTTGATGCTATTCTGATTACAATTTTAAGAAGCTAAATGATTGCACCGAATTGGTAGCAGAGGGCCCCTGTTATTCGAGGAGGTTTCATATGTTTTCTAGCTAAGTTTATTTCAGTTTCTATTTAGCATTTCTCTTTACTTTTTTCTTAAATTATTGCTTTCATAACTTGAAATTTCTAGATCAAACTAAGTAAAAGATATTGAATAATAGATAAGTGACTTATAAGAACAGTGATTGCCTAGGTTTTATTTCTTGTCTTTCATAGTTAACAGTTACTGTGTTCGACCAAGTAAAGACCATTTAAATCTTAAATTAAAATGGTTAGTGACTTATAGATACAGTAATTGTCCAGCATTTTATTTCATGTCATAGGAGATCCTCATTACACTACAATTAATCTCTTTCAAGAGCTATTCCAATAAACCTTGATTAAATGAATAAGATTCAGTTGTAATGTTTTTGAGTTATTGATTGTTTCAGCATTTTATTTCATGTCATAGGAGATCCTCATTACACTACAATTAATCTCTTTCAAAAGCTATTCCAATAAACCTTGATTAAATGAATAAGATTCAATTGTAATGTTTGAGTTATTAGTTGTTTTCATTTCTTGAATCTTCAATTAAGCTGCAATATCCATGGATTAGGATTTCTAGTTTTCATCATTTCCTAATTAGAAAATAGACAAATAGAACTCTGCTTTAATTCATTTGACAACATTTCCTTTTCCTTCCTTTTTAAATAGATTTCATCTCATCTTTCTAGTTTATAATAGAATGCTAAGGATCAAAATATAAAAACTCCCAAAACATCAACAAAAACTTAAAACAACGAAGTAGGAAAAAGGGACACTTAGGCACATACAATGCATTACACTTCATCAGTTTACTAGCCCTAGTCGATAATTTATGTTAACAATTTAGGACACTAAATTGACTAAATAGGCCTCCACCATAGAAAAGAGTATTGTAAGGATCCCCAACACCATTCAGTGATTATGTGTGTTCCACCTTTTGGATGATAATGATGCACCTGGATCACCATGCCCATTTGGCTTCACACTTGTACCACACACTTGGCAGAGGTTCCAGGGTCCAAATGAGAATGTGTCTCATTGCAGGAGACAAAGGGAGGGCTTATGTCATTAACCTAGCCCTTACAGATGGTTTACAAGCATTATCAGTCCACTTGGACACCCATGAGGATGTCATGGTTCCCCCACACCCACTTTGGTACACCACATATGACTTGCTTGGATATCAGGGGGTATGTTTGGAGTCCATTCTCTCACCATGGCACACTTTGGACTCCACTAGGTATTCTCAATGGACCAACAACTCATTACGTTGATTATTCTGCCCTCTTGAAAGGCTTATTTTTATTTTATTGATTTATCTTGGTGGGATTATCACCAATGGATGTTATTATTGCACATTATTTTATTACTTTGGGTTTATTAGGCCTAATTAGTAAAATTGAATTCCTTAGAGACGATATAAATTGGTGAGAGGCTCATTCATTCCTCTCATCATCACTTGTTTTGGATTAGTAGCTCATGTGAGAATTTCTCATTCCCTTTTGGAGGACGAGTTTGGTTTTAGGGGTGAATTTTGATGTTTGGATACTACTCTTTGGTCTTAGAGCTTCACATTTTTCTTAATTGATAATTGGATATATTCATTGTAAACGTAAGTGCTCTTTTTCATGTCTATTCTTCACTTTTATCTTGTCACATGAATAATGTATGGGATTTTCGATCTCTAAATCTGAAATTTGCCCTAATTTATGTGAAATTGTGGAAGTTTTAGACTTTTGTAGTACTACATATGTTACATGTGTCATGTATAACAAATGAATGTTCTTATAGGTTAATTTTACTAAATACACCTTGATAAGTCATCATTTTTTTCACATCGAAGTATAAAATATTCTAGTAGCTGCTCTCATACCCTAATTTCCATGCAAAGTTTTCTATAAGACTCCTTCATCAGGTTAAGTCCCTCCAAATCACAAAATGAGCTTGACTCCATCTCTCCCAAAGGAAAGGCACTGATCTAACGGTTTTCACTTAAAGGAATAATTTTCTCGCCATTTTTTCCTCCTTTTAGGCCCAACCCTAGTAGGTCACCTAGGGCATCACATGAATTTCATTGTAGCCATCCAAACCCTTTGATTTTTAGTTCACTACTCCAAAGGGATTTTCTCTAGATGTCCTCCAAGTTTGAGGAAAATCTGATGGTGGGATCTCGAGATAGAGCAACCCCTAGCCATAAGACCAATTCTTTCCCTAGGTTGGGTTGGGTTAGTGTCCTCACTTGGATCATTGCATTCAAATCCCAAAAGAAAACCAATCCTTTGATCTTATTCTCTTCCCTAATTAGGTTAATCCCCTCCTTGATCGATCAACTCCATACCCTTAACTTAGTTTAGGTTCACATGGGTTCTTTGTGGTCCGGCAACCCTACAAATAAAAATCCAAAAGGATTACGTAGAATCCATTTTTCCATAGGGAACCTTAAGTCTAGGAATCCCATTGTCAAGGCATATCCTTTAAACCTAGGCTCAAGCATCCTCCTATCCCTTCCTATAGAGCCTATCACCTTGCCTCTCAAGCAAGTAATCTATTTGTTTGAGCCTCTATTGAGAATAGGCTTTTAGAATCACTCCTTATCTTAGCATCCATCCATTCATATCATGATTCCATTATATTGGGCCTCCTCCCATTAGTGAAAATTTGTAAAGTGTAGGGAGCTTTAGTTGAGGTGACAGTAGGCTATTTTTCCATTCTGTTAGCTCCCTGTAATTAGCAATATTGGCAAAGTCCAACTGCAGGGAGAAAACCATTTCAACCACTTTGGGATTCTAGGATCTAGCCCTCTTGAATCCGGAGAGGGATCTCTCCAATAAGTGAAAATATGGATTTATCTTTGACGTTTTGGGTAATGATATTAGGCTAGTTATGAAGTACGAGGGTTTTTTTTTTGTTTTGGATGGTTGAGCATGATTTTTATTTGAGTGGAAAGTCATAAATGGAAAGAGTTTCAAAGGTGAGAAGTTGCAAGAAAATAGAACAAGCTTTGGCTAAAAAGATGGACGTAATGTTTTAGTCCATTGGGCTATGGAGTCATAATAGGGTTTATTTGAAACAATCAGGTTCAAGAGTGGTCAATGGGGCAAGTCATCTATGTCTAAGGATCTCTTTAAAGTTGATTTTATACAACAAGAAGGATAATTAAACAAATTAAGAATAAAGAGCAGCCCAAGATCTGGTAAGTACTTTGAAACTAGCCAGCTTTTGACATACACTTAGAAAGACATAAATTAATCCAAGATCTGGTAAGTACTTCGAAACTAGCCAGATTTTGATACACTTTCAATAGAGAAACATTAAAACACAAGGGAAACACAAATGATAACAAAGAATAGTCTAAGATCTGGTAAGTACTTTGAAACTAGCCAGCTTTCAACACACTCTTAGGGAAACTTTCAGACAGTCTTTGGGGATAAAACTAAAGGACAGGGCTCACCATAAACTTCTTTAGTTCATCTCTACTTAACATAAACTGAAAATAACATTCAAGAATAAAAATTAGCCTAGACAGTAGGACGAGGGAACGCCATCATTCCTAACTGTTTAAACTGAATTAAATCATTCCTAAACAACACAATTTGGAAGAAAACATGTAGATAAAGCTTATCAGTCAGAGAAGGGTACTGATATACAATAAATCCTAACTCTATGCATGCTTTTATTTATAAGAGAAGATGGAAAAAGTGAAAACAGAAATAAATAACGATTCACAGTAAGAAAAACATCACCGTCGACATAGACCAGGATCCCATAAATCAGCTTGTATTGATGCTTCAAACCAGTTACAGCTTTAAGTCCAGTGTTTCAGGTTAGCAATCATATTCACTTCTCGGCCTAAGTATTCTATCACAAGCATAGCTTCAAGAGCCTTTGAACACTATTTACAATCAAAAGTTTCGAGCACAAGTGTATTTCAAAGTTCTGCAACCAACATTTTCTCATCTTCTACAGGAGTATTTATAGAAGGAATGAGGAGGTGGGATCTGATAAAAGATCTCCTAGGTCAATTAATACAGACTTTAAGACTTCTCGGCCTTTGATGGGCTTGATGGATAAGTTTACAGATGTTTTCACTGTATTAATTGATTTACATTTAAGATTTAAGATCGGTGGGAGCTTTCGTTGACTTTAAGGCTCTGTTTCAGGATGTAATAACTCTGCTGATATTTTTTGCATTAAGTTCCTTTGGCAGAATTAATTATTCGGCTGCGCTGAGGCAAATATCTTCTTTTCTTGATCATAATTCAGCCTCTGTTGAATGCTCGAGGCTACAGGTGGCATTGGGTAGCTGAGAGGAATAAATTGGCCTCTGTTGAGGAAGTGGAGGCCTTTCTGTCTGATGATCTTTTGATTTTCTTTAATCACTGTGTTTAATCCAATGGATTAGGCTTTTGATAATCAATCTTAGCCATAATCCATTAAACTACGGAATTCATCTTCGATATTTAGTTCTATTGTGGTATGTCTTCAACACTGATACTCTTTTGTTGTGATTTCATTCACTGTGTCTTGTTGATGAGCAGGGCCGCACAGGGCCCATATGGCATCAATGCCCATGAATCATTGATGAAACGTGGAGGTGAACCCTGTGAATGGCTTTTCTTTTATGAATCAAAGGCACGGGAATCATCATACCCGGCCTTCGGTTTCCCTTTGACGTAATGGAAAAACCATAAAACACCTGCAAAATACAAAAATAATTAAGAAATCATGCGTTATTGGGTAAAACTGCTTCAAAGGTTGTGGGGAAGGAGCGAGGCCGTTGGATGGCAGCATCCGACGGTGGAGATCTGCATAGAAGCCAAAAGGAGAATGGGGGAAAACTTTAAGTCGGAACCGTTGATCTATGATTTACCGAGAAAATCAACGGTTGGGATTGGCCGTGAAATAATAATGTGAAGGGGTCACATTATTTTGGAAAAAGAAGAAAATGCGAAGAAATGGCGCAAAAAACCCTTTGGCGGAGGAATTCGCAAAGGAAATGCAATTGGGGCTTCGGGATGATCATGGGTCATCGGATGAGATCGGCCCACGCGATCAATGGCGGAGATCATGCGTTGAAAACCTTTGGCGAGGGTGGAGGGCGATAGTGTAAGGCCAGATTAAATCTGGGCCGTTGATCTGCAGAGATCAATGGTGGGAGTCGCACACGATAAAACATAATAAAAATGGGGAAATGTGGTTTCGGGAGGTAAAACCACTGTTTTCGCGTGAGAAAAAGGCGGGGAGGCGGTTTTTCCTTTTTGAACACGATATGCGTTCCTGCTCGACACGTGGCTTTGAAAAACACCTTATATTGCGCGGCTTTTGGGAAATTAACTTCCGCACTGAAAGTTATGCGAAACTCTGCGTGCACCGTTGGATCTGGGGTCTCAGATCTAACGGTAGAGAACGAGCGCGATAACGAATAGATGCATGGGCAGAAGCAAGGGGAGCGGTTTTACTATGGACCATCTGATCGAGAGATCGATGACGGAGATCAAACCGGAGAAAGGCAGGACCCACAGGAGGCAGGCCTGTTGGGTCAAATATGAGCCATTGGATGGGACAAATCAACGGCTGAGATGTGATCTGGGGTATGATCGAAAATAATACAAGGGCGGAGAAGGGTTAATGAGGTTCGTTGATCTGCAGAAATCAATGGCTGATATTTGCCGAAAAACATTATGAAGCGGGGTATATAAAATTTA
Source organism: Pinus albicaulis (assembly GCA_034641835.2). NCBI lineage: Eukaryota > Viridiplantae > Streptophyta > Pinopsida > Pinales > Pinaceae > Pinus > Pinus albicaulis. The sequence goes on from CM076583.1 coordinate 678,997,823, forward strand.
ACCAAAGTCAGGAGACGCATTCTGGACCGTCCGATATGGACACGTGGGTGGTCCAGATGCAATCGAAGCCATGCAATTGGTGAGGGAAAGAAATTGAATGGTGTCGATGCAATTGAGTGCTAGCCGTCGATCTGTAGATCAGATCGACGGTGGGAAATAAATCAAAGGGGTTTGAAGGCGGAGGAAAGATTAATGATCGGAGCGAATGAGGGCTGTCGGATCTGGAAAGGCGGGGAGGAGATCGACAACTCATGATTTATCGGGGAACCGCCAATCGGGGAGAGGTAAATACAAAGTGAAATGTGCCCTTTGAAAATTTCTGATGCGATGTTGCATTGATCGTTGATCGGCTTTAGATCAACGGTCGAGATTTCTTTAAATAACGAACCGGCGGAACCCCTTTATAACACATGAAAACCAAAAATTAAATAAAAACAAAGGTTTTGGCTGCTCGGAGCGGGATATGTATATATGAAATGGTCTGGCGCCCGACTGCGGGGCCCGTGGTTTATATGAAATGAGATAGGCCCAGGGCTTATATATATGGGAGCTAATCGCATCGGAAGGTCGGGCTTGGTCTTTCAATCTACCCATTTTGAATTTCTCCGATGCGATTAGCGCTTCGGGACTTTTGACTCTTGGTCCCGGGCGTAAGTTACATGGAGTGAAGCGAAGAGCGGGGTTTATACAATCGGGCTTAATCGCATCGGAACTTTCGTTCAGGTCTTTCAATCTACCCATTTACATTAAAATCATTGCTCCGGCGGGTTTTAGACCAAAACTTAGGAAAATGGGTTTTTTGAATTAACAAAGGGAAATAGGCATTGGAGATGGAATTATACAATGTTTTAGCACCCGATTGCGGGCACAAGGGTTATAAGAGGCGATAATAAGATCGGGGGTTATAAAACGAGGGGCTAATCGCATCGGAGGCTCTACCATAAGAAACAGAGTTGTGCACCCAGATTTTTCCGATGCGATAAGCGCCGAAAGGCTTAGCGCTTGGTTCCAGCACCAAGGCATATGGTGGGGAAGTGGTGTAGGACTTAGCCCAAGGGGCTTAAGCCTTTAATACAAAAATTGTATTTTTTATGATTTTTTCAGAGTTTTCTGATGGATTTGGGGGTTTCGACAAAGTTTTAAAAAAGGAGTTTTAAACTCTGTAATGAGGTTTTTATGAAGGGGGAAGTGAGGAAAAATGTAAAATAGAGGAATTTTATGAGGAAAAGAGGGAGGCAAAATGAAGGTTAGTTCTGAGGTGGAGGGAAGGGGAAAATGGTGTTTTGCAGCAGTCTTTTCTCTATGAAATCAGCAGAATTCCAGAGTTCAAAGTGGAAACAACAGTGAAGATTTGGACAAAGGGCATGATGTCTTCATGAGTCTTCAAGAGATAACACTTTTTTGCAATAAAATTTTTTCCTTGAAGGCTCCAAAAATGATTTAGCCACCATTTGATATGACAAATTTTATTGGTGGCTAACACATTCTTTCCCCTTCACCTAGTAGTTGCTCCATTGGATCCCTGTTAAGACCCCTATTATTTTGAACGATAACATTTTGGCATTGTTGTCGGGGAGGAAGCAATTTCACCTCCCTAATGAATAATTGAGGAATTGATTCATAAGATGACATTTCAAATATTCCTCTAGCGACTCCATTAATTTTCCAATCCCCTAATTTTCTTGATGGTGACAACATTCCTCCTTTAACTAAGGCCATTGAAAGAAGGGGAGAACAAACTCCATCACATGTCAGAACAACCTCTCTCTATGCGTTTAAAGAGGTCAGTGATACTACCCCCAAGATGGCAACAAATTCTAGCATTGACCTAAACCAAGACAAACCAAAGATGACATGAAGTGAGAGGAGTTTGGTTAGTGTCTTTGCCCCTCTAAACTTGAGCAATGATCCTAAGCCTTTACCTAAAAAAGATAATAAGTGGTTGCTCAAGTTCAAGGGTGATGCTACCATAAGTGTCTGTGACCATGTTGAATAATTCTATTGGGTCATTTACCCTAGGTTATTATTTGACGAAGATAGTATTATGATGTTATTTGCTTTATCTTTTGAATGAAAAGCAAGGGAATGGTACCTTAGTCCTCCCCCAAGATGCATAGAGAAATCTGACGAATTTGAGGATATGTTCACAGGAATATGGTCATGTGGTGCACAATGATCCTTCAACATTAAGAAATTTTACAAAATACACAGGGGAATTGAAGAAATTATAGATTTTATCAAAAAAATTGATAGGGTAGTTAGGGATATCCCCTACCATTTGAGACCCTCTAAAACCAATATACTTGAAATATTTATCAAAGTTGTGGGTGGGCATCTGACGTATGCATTAAGGGATAAGAAACCTAAGACCTTGGTTGAGGCCAAAGAGGTGGTCATGGAATTTGAACAAAACCTACGAATTTATAAAATGGATGTTGATGAACACCCAAAAGCTAAAGTTGATGTCAAAAAGGGAAAATCTAAAGACCATACAGAAGAGACCCTTTTAGTGCTCCTTAAGAAAGTTGATCAGATAAATGAGGAGATGAACTCAAGAGATAGACTCTACATGAACAAGCTCGCCACATTGGAAAGAGCCCAAAAACCAAATTATATTCCTAAAGGAAAGACTTTCCCTAGGAAGAAAAATGATAAGGAAAAGCCAAGCTCGTCTCAAGTCCCTAACACTTTGGTTCCAACAAATATTGTGGAACAAGACTCATTCTCTGAGCATGAGAAAAATGATGATGATGAGAGTGAAGATGAAGAAATAAATGAGCTGGCTAATATCATAGAATTCAAATCCTTTAACATTTGGCTAGGTGGTTCATATACTCATCCTCCCATTAGTGACGTGAAAATCAAGGAAGAGAAAAAAGATTCAATCCTCAATGTCGATGATAGTGAAAGATTTAAAAGGATCCAATATTCATGAAAGAACAATAATAAAAACCCCACAACCTCCAAGGAAACCAACAAGAATGAATATATTGCTAAGCAGGCCCCTCACAAAGAACCTCTCCTTAAAGGGCCCCCTAAAAAGGATACCCCAAAGTAAGTCAATCCCAAAATAAATCCTCAATACGAAGAACCCAAAAAAAAAGGATAAGGGAAAAGAGGTCTAACTTGATGTTGATTTAGAGACTGCTAGAAGAAATATGATCATACATGTTCCATTAAAGGAGATTGCGAAAATTCCACGACAACGTTGGAAATCTAAGAAAACCCTAGAGTTTGAAGAAGAAGACATAACTGTGGAATTGCAAAATATCCAACTTCCTGATATGAACCCAGGGCATGAGCCATTTCTACTCACCTTAGCTATCAAGGACCTCCTATTGCATAATTTCATGTTAGATTCAGGGGCTTCCGTGGATATTATGCCATTAAAAGTCATGAAGCGATTCAATCTTGAAATTACTCGTAGGTACAAGGCGGTATGTGGGTTCAATTCCCAACCCATTGAAGTAGAGGGCCTCATAAAGGATCTTAAGATTTCTTTGGCTATGAATCCTGATATATCATTTCTTATGTATGTTGTGGTCACAGATATTCTCGATGTCCGTGGGATGGTGTTATCAATAAAATGGAGATCCACTGTTGGTGGTCAAATTCAAATGGACCTATCATATGTCACCATTATGCAATCTGATGGGACTCCTTTTATTCTTTATAGAGAACTTGCATACCCTACTCATGTGGTCAAGCCTGGTCCCATCCCTTATTATAAGATGCCCGAGATTGAGAAACCTTCTCCCATTCTTATTTCTCAAGAAGTTCATATTCTTAAAATACCAAATCAAAATACGAACAAGAAGTGGAAGCCCAAAAGAGAATACAAGGTTGGGGATGTGGTCTTGGTACATAAAAACCCCATGCCTGTCAAGATTCATGAAAGGTTAGAGAATATTATTACTACATTGCCAAACTTAACGACAGGCTTAGGTCGCAACCGGTCAAGTTGAGTCATACCAACCATTTCGTTGACACTTGACATTGTATCATATGCACGTTAGGGTATGATCCATTTCATGTTGATTTACTCATTAAAACTAATTTCATCTGATATTATCATGATATATTAGTTGCATTTAGATTAAAATTTCTTTTAGAATAATTTTATTTTCTTTTTTATTTTACGTCCCAATACTGAGCATGGGTGATCATAAGACACCACAAAAACATGTTTCCCTATGTACTTGGTCTTTGATATGTGTAGGTAATAGATCTGCAGTCCCAATATATTTTTGGTGTCCTCATAAACTCACGTTTGAGTATGTTCATGCACTCCCCCGAGAGCTCATGTCCCAGTTGGAGCCAGATGTTACCTACCACATGTGGGTAGCATGCATAGGAGAAAATTTCCTCCTTACTGGTCCTTAGCTGATAGCCAGCAGCCCCTTGCAGCCACCAGATAGCTCGATGTGCCACTATCTCCGCCACCTGAGCCAGCCATGTGGTCCCTCGCCCATCTATTATGTTCGTATATTTTAAGGTGGGCCTCCCAACCCCGAAGGTATGGTTTTTCATTGGTATAGTTGATTAATTTTTCTTACTTCTCATAGACACTTTGGGGCATAGATTGATGGGGGGATTCGAGGGAAAGCGTGGGCTAGGTATGTACTCTTGCCTCATATACCTAGTTTGGTGGTTAGCCTTGTATCCTAGTCTCGTGGTATCTCCTTTACTGGCTATTAGCTTTAGGGATGACACTACATGCGAAATCTCGATTTTGGTTGAATGGTCACTCTTCTGGACACCATATACATCACTCCACTCAGTTCATTGTAACCCCATTCATCATGTTTCCCATCCAGGTCCACATTTTTCTACTAGGTCCACAAAGGGTTAGCCTCCCCCTCCCCTTGTGCACACTTTGGGTTGGGCATGGAATGATGCCCTGGAGGTTGATGCAGATATAAAGAAAATAAAAAATAAAAATTGGCCACTATCAACAGGAAATGGACCACAAAATGAAAATATAGATGGGGCATACAAATTTAGCATGTGGGGAAAATCCAAACATGAGATCTACACCTCATTTATGGCCATCGCCCTAGTTCCTATGGGCTTTAGATGAGCCCCTTCACATTAAGGACCCTTGATTGTCCCAACCCCTTGTGGGCTTGTACTACCCCACCTTAAAAGGGGCTATCCGCTACTATATCTTTCACATCATACTCTCATCCCCTAGGGCCCCGAGAAATTGTGAAGAAAAATAAATGAAAGGCAAAATTCATATGAATAAGGGTGGATAAAGAAAGGTTGGCATAACTCATGTACTGTGATTTGTTCCCTCCTACACTCATATACCCAAGTGTGGGCTTCAATCATCATAGCTACCCCTTTACCATGACATGTGGCCTTGAGATTTTCCCAGTTTCCCACCATGTTCCATCTCCATATCAAATGCCACCTACCTGTTGAGTCTCAATTCTGCATCTTTTCCATACACTTTTCTATACCTTTTTCACTCACCTGAACCTCCCAAGTTGTCAAATATCATTGTATATCAATTGCAAACGAGCATCTAACATGGTTTTTAATTATATTTTTGTGTTTGCTATTTGATGTAGATTTTGTTCATCTAGCTGTGGAATCCTGCCACTTTCCGCAGTTGCTGCAACTTTCCGCAGCTATTTTGTGAAACTCTATGTTACATGTGTCTACAGGAAAAACGAGCCACATGGGCAAGTCAGGAATGATGTGGACATGATTTGTGTCCTATTGGCTCGAGAAAACTCATCTAAAGAAGCCGCGGTCAAAGGCGTCCACATGGAAGTCAACCATAGAGTCTTACGGTGACAGGACTCTGTTCCGTGTCACGTAAAGGTTCATATGGCCGTTTCTGAGTTGCGGAGGACAAGTCGACATCTGTACATGGCTCCATAGTCGAATTCAAGCATCCACTTCTCATAGATTTATTTTCCAACACGGCCATGATCCTAGATCCGTGGACGTAATGGTCTACGTGTTCTCCACCAGCATAAACTTTAGGAGACAGTTATATTTCTTTTGTTATATATAACGCGTTTGCATACGCATATAGAGTTAGTCTTGATTAGTCTCTGTTATCTTTTATTAAGTTTGCTCTGTAATGTAATTACGCTGCCTTAGTGCCGTAATACTAACTTACTGTTATGACTGCATTTTAATATAAGAAGACTCTGTTTTCCAACTTAATTCGTACTTGAAGATCGTTGCCAAGGCTGGTGTAGAGGGCCCCTGCTCAGCTAAGGTTTTGTGCATTAGTGTATAGTTCTTATTTCATTTCTTTAAATCTCATTGTGCCATAATCCATTCACATGTTTATACATTGCATTTTTCATGATACATATGCTTCATTTCTGTTTATAAACTTTCATGCTTTCCATTTCACTTCCGTCTTTCATGTTTTATGTTATTAATCACTGATCAGTGTTCTTGTTTCAGGTTATAGATAGGCAGCCCGGGCATTTTCATAGCTTTTTGACTAATGACATGGAATTAACATTGTTCATTGCCATCGTGTTTTTCTTAGTTTCGTTTAATTTCGCATCGCTTGTTTAATTCAGCTTTGCTCATTTGTTTCAAAGAGTTAAATTTAGATATATTAAATCAAGCCATAACATCTTTCATGAAACAAAGCCAAGCTGGATCGATGGTGAGGGATTGTATTATGAAATGTGTAGTTTAGTATTAGTTTTTCATAAATTTAGATATATTAAATCGTCATAAACCTTACTATGTTCTCCAAAGCAACAAATTTGGATCGATGGTGAGGATTGTATTATGAAATGTGTAGTTTGGTATTAGTTTCCTTTCTGCAAATTTAGATATATTAAATTGTGCATGACATCTTCAGTTACCTCCGAAAGCCACAGCTGGACTGATGGTGAGGGATTGAATTATGAATGTATGGTTTGATATTAGTTTACTTTCTGCAAGTTAGATATCAGTTACTCAGGTTGTTTATGGTTACTTCCGAAAATCATAGCTGGACTAATGATGAGGGATCAGAAGACAAGTTGATGTAATCTGATTTAGATTTACTTTGATGCAATTTTGGATTTCTTTCAGCATAGTTTCTTTTGTGTTTAGACAGCAGCAAGAATAGTTTGGTTTCATGCTCACTAGTTCACTGTTTTGATTTATTAGACTAGCAGCACCTTTTCATTTCAGCAGCACATTTTCCATTTTCTTTCAAGTTTTGTCATTGTATGTTTCAAATTTATTTTTCAGTTTCAAGTTGGTAAATCATTATAGAGGATATCATTTCCTTGAACAAATATAACCATACTTGTTTTCATTTTAGAATTTCCATTTCATCTTAGAAAACCAAAAACGACAAAAAGTTAAGAAATAGGTTATCTTGCACATATAGTGCGCCGCACTTCGTCAGCTTACGAATCCCGGATTGACAAATTAAATGCAGCAATTTAGGACACACTAAATTGACCAAACACTACCCATTGATGGATGTACCATGGATATGTCACCCCCTTTAAAGGTTGAAACCACCTAATAGGGTCTTTGGTTAACCCCATTTATTCATATTGGAGGCACGTGTACATGACAAAGGCCACTATGGAAGGGCATGCCACCATGAAGAACCTAATTGATTCCATGCTTTGTAAACTCTTTTACTGGATTACTCTAAAGATTTGTTGTATTGGAGGGAAAGGGGACACATTAGATCTTATGCAGGATAGTAGGTGGGTCTCCATTCGGGGTTTAGTCTCCCTAAAAGGGGTATAAGCCCTTTAGACGACCACATTGGCATTTGTAGGGTGAGAATTGAGAGCCATGGGCCTCCACCATAGCAGAGAGTAATTCATGGATCCCTGACACCATTCAGTGATTGCTTGTGTTCCACCTTTTTGATGAGGTCGATGCACCTTGATCATCATGCCCAGTCGGCTTCACACTTGTACCACACACTTGGCACAGGTTCCAGGGTCCACATGAGGATGTGTCTCACTGCAGGAGACAAAGAGAGGGCATATTTCATGATCCTATCCCTTACAGATGGTTTACAGACATTATCAATCTAGTTGGAGACCCATGAGGATGTCATAGTGCCCCCACACCCACTTGGGGACACCACATATGACTTTCTTGGATATCAAGGGGCCAACCCCTTTTCCACTATGTTTGGAGTCCATTCTCTCACTATGGCACACTTTGGACTCCACTAGGCCTTCTCAATAGCCCAACAAATCATTATGTTGATTATTCTACCCTATTCAGAGGCTTATTTTTATGTTATTGAGCTATCTTGGTGGGCTTGTCACCAAGGGATGCTATTATTGCACATTATTTTATTGGGGATTATTAGGCCTAATTGGGAAAATTGAACTCTTTAGAGAGGATATAAATTTATGAGAGGCTCATTCATTCCTCTCATCGTCACTTGTTTGGGTTTAGTAGCTCTTGTGAGAATTTTTCATTCCCTTTTAGCAGACGATTTTGGTTTCATGGATGAATTTTGATGTCTGAATACTACTCTTTGGCTTGGAGCTTCACATTTGTCTTAATTGATGATTGGATATATTTGTTGTACATGTAAGCTTTCTTCTTCATGTATATTCTTTATTTTTATCTTGTCACATAAATAATGTATGGGATTTTCGCTCTCTAGATCTAAAATGTGCCCTAATTTATGTGAAATTATGGAAGTTTTAGACTTTTGAAGTACTGCATATGTTACATATCTCATGTATAATGAATGAATGTTCCTAGAGGTTAATTTACTTGAATACACCTTGATAAGACATCAATTTTTTCACATCGAAGTATAAAATATTCTTGTAGCTGCTCTCATGCCCTTATTGCCATGTGAAGTTGCATAGAAGTCTCGTTGATTGGGTTAAGTCTCTCAAAATCACAAAATCACCTTGAATCCATCTCTCCCAAAGGCAAGGCATTGATCTAGCCATTGGTGGTCAATTAAAGGAAAAATTTTCTCGCCTTTTTCCTCTCCTTCTAGGCCCAACCCTAGTAGGTCACCTAGGGCATCACATGAATTTCATTGTAGCCATCCAAACCCTTCGATTTTTGGTCCACTATTGTGTTAGTCTTTTCTTTAGTGATCAAGAGTTCATAAATTTTTCTCAAAATTCAAAATGCTCGAAATTGTGTTGAACCTGAGCAACCGAGTAGATCTCGTCTTCCTGATTCCGGTGTCATGAAACATTCGAAAATCTGATGTCGTATGAGGGAGATATCACATTCTGATTGATTTACCAAATAGCTAAATTTTGCGACAAGTTTTAGTGGGATGCCCAGTCAGCATAAGGGTGCATAGTCAGCAAAAAAAATAATATTCCTAAGAATATTCCTTTTTCTCCGAGCCAGTCAGAGGCTAACAAGTGGTGATATGTGATTCGTTGGATGGTTTTATGAGTTATGTTTTAGTGGCCAATTGGAGGGTGCCACATGGCCAACTCTAAGGCTGCCACGTGTCCCTTGGATGGTGGAATAAAATTTTGTGGAGGTTTTCAGGTTCGACCACGCAACCTTCGGCAGAACAACCACTCGCCACAATCGTTCGCGCTACGTATGAGTTTTAACTAGTAAAGGTCGCATGTAATATTTAAAGTTTAGCAATGTTCTTATTGGGGCATGGGACCGCCAGCGGTCCAAGTGTTATGATCACATGTTATAAGCCACTCACCGCAACAACAAATGGTAACTCCGACAGCTCATAACTTCGTCGAATAACCATCCGCAAACTCTGCCTCCAATGCTATCACATGCATCTATTGCATTAAAATTCTCCGCGTGGTTAAGGTTTTCCCTCCGCAGTTTTTACTCTGACCGTTACGGTCAAGCGAGGTTAGCGGGTGTGCATGTGGCCACCCCTACCATAGCATTAACTTTAACGGTTTTCGCTGGCGGGAATTTAGAGTGCGCCCCTAAATTTAAGGGTTTTGGCCTATTCTAACTGCACTTAAGTGTATTTCACCAAACTTAGAGGAATATTTCTAGGAGTTATTAGGAAAATTACATGGAGGGTCATTTTTTTCCCAAATGGAGTGCATGAGGATTCTATCTACACTAATTGGAGCATTCTAGAGGCCATTAGAGTAGAGAAAATAGCCATTAGAGGCATGTAAACACATGTATTTGCAAAATTTTGAGCATAATGAAAGATGGACATGCCATTGGGAGCTGTGTAAATGTTATGTGTGGTTATATTTCTCTATTATACATTGTTGTTCAATGTTATTTGCTCTTATTTCATGCTTCTAATTCACTAAAATCACTTATATTTCATGGGTAAAATCCTCAATACTTAAAGAAAACTATGGAGACAAGTATGCACATGTTTATTAACTGAAAAGAGCACATAAAAATAATACAGTCCTTTCAGATCAAGTTGGTATTAGAGCGAGGTTTATTCTCTAGTGTTGTTGTGTGAAAATATTTGTTTAACTGTTTGCTAGTTTTCACATGCTTACTAGGCTCAAGCTCAAGAGAGGAGAAGGAAAATTGGTGGAAGAAAGAGGGTCTCAAAGTGAGCCACAACAAAGGAGGGCAAGATTGCCATACTCTCCACCACCTAGTTCACCTCCTAAGGAAGCAGAAGCAACATTAAGCATGCCTTCAAAGGAAGAAGAAATCCATGAAGAAGTGGATCCCAAAGAGGAAGAAAGAGTGTTTAGGAAATCATTTCTTGACTTGACTGAGATGATTAGAATCCTTTATCAAGAAAGGAATGAGAAACTAGAAGGAGAAGTATCCAAACTTCACAAGGAAGGACAGGGATCATCAGGAGGTCACAATGATTAAGATAAGTCAAAGAAGGGAAATGGAGGAAATGGAGGAAGTGGAAAGTCGCAATCCTCACCCTCATCATCATCATCCTCTACTTCATTTTCAGTACATCAACCACACAAGCCAAAGAAAACTAGTAAAAGTCATTTTCTAAAACTCGATGTTAAGTTTGAATTGCCAATGTTTAATGGTGAAGTCAATGCAGAAAAGCTTGATAATTGGATTAAGCAACTGGAGGTCTATTTGAGAATCCAGAACCTTCAAGATGATGATACCAAAATCCAATTAGCTTCATTAAGAATGGAAGGTGCAACACTTGTTTGGTGGGAAGCCAAGACAAAGGAGGAGATCAAGAAGCATGGTAAGATTATTCTATCATGGACTAAATGTCATTACTGCAATAAAAGGACAGTTTTATCCATTATCTCATATGCAAAAAACCATAATGAACTGGAAAAATTTTAGACAATTGAAAGGATAGAATGTGCAATTTTACACCCAAGAATTTTGGAGAAGAGCTTTGTTATTAGGGGTTGATTTGAAGAGCCAAGATACTTTGCTCAAATACATATGAGGCTTAATTAGCTACCTAAAACATACTATCCTCATGTTTAACCCTACAAGTATAGATGAGGTATGTGTTCATACCACACATCTAGAAGCTAGAGGGAAAAACATTGCTGATGAAGGTAGAAAAAAACCTTTCAAGGGTAAAAAAAAGAGAAGACCTCAAAAGGTAAAATAAAAAATAATGCATCTGTTAAGAAAGAGGGAGAAAAAGTGGTTTTTAAACATTGTTCAAAAGAATGCCATAATGAAAATCAATGTTGGAAATTACATCCTGAAAAGAGACCCAAGTATCTCAACAACAAAGGGAAACAGAAAACTACAACTACAACTCAACATGATTTAGGAGAGGATTCAGGTGATGAATCTAAAATTATAGCCATGGGATTGAAGAACATGAAGGGGAAAGAAATGAAAACTAAACCCAGTACTATTACATCAAATTGTCACATACATGCTCAAAATGAAGAAGAGAGAATTGAACGGTTTCATGTGAGGGTCATATCCAAACATACTAAGATTGACACACTGTTTGACAATGGGTCACAAGAAAACTTAATCTCTAAAGAGTTGGTCAAGAAACTTAATCTTGAGACCATACCACATCCAAAACCATATCCACTTGGTTGGATTTGTAAGGATGTAAATATACAGGTTTCAAAGAAGTGTATATTGTGGTTTGCAATAACTACACATTTTGTTGAGACAGTTGAATTAGATGTGGTTCCGTTGACATAACAGGTATTGTGTTGGGCAGTCCTTACTTGTATGACAGGAAAGTGTTCTTCCATCACCATGAGAACAAATACCATTTATTCAAAGATGGCAAGGAGTACATTGTCACAGCACATCACAAGAAGACAAACATTGCTATGGTAAATGCGGGACAGATAAAGAGCTGGTAAATTCGAGTAAGAATTTTGTTCTTCTAATGATTAAGCCTAAAGCTGATGTTAATAATGAATCATTTGAGGATTGTGATCCTAAGTTGAAATCATATTTATATGATTTAGTTGATGCACATCATGAGATGTTTCAAGAGCCAACGGGATTGCCTCCAAAAAGGGAGATTCAACATGACATTCAGTTGCAGCAAGATTGTCCTCTTCCAAAAATTAGCATGTATGGCATGTTCATAATGGAGAATTCTGAAATAAAGAGGAAAATCAAGGATATGTTGGACAAAGGACTCATAAGGCCAAGCACTTCACCATGTGTTTCACCCATAGTCTTGATTCCAAAGAAATATGGGACTTGGCTCATGTGTGTAGACTTTATAGCTTTGAACAAGATAACGGTAAAGAATCGATACCCACTCCAAAGGATAGATCATTTGCTTGATCAGCTGAAAGAAGAAAAGTTTTTCACTATGTTAGACTTACGAAGTGGATATCATCAAGTAATAATTGCAGAAAGTGATATATGGAAGGCTGCATTCAAAACCAAACAAGGACTCTTTGAGTGGTTGGTTATGCCATTTGGTTTGTGTAATGCACCGACAACTTTCATGTGGGTTATGGATAGTGTTTTGCGTCCATTTCTTGATGAATTTGTGATTGTTTATTTAGATGACATACTGATTTTCAGCAAAACAAGAGAATAACATGTCTTGCATGTGAATATAGTGCTTGATGTTTTGAAGAAAGAGAAATTGTTTCTTAAGATGTCAAAATGTGACTTAGGAAAGACTTCTTTGGTTTATTTGGGACACATTGTAGGATGAGGCGAGTTGAGAATTGATCCTTCCAAAGTGGAAGCCATTGTGGATTGGCCTACTCCCAAAACAGTAACCGAGGTAAGAAGTTTCTTAGGTTCAGCTTAGTATTGGAGAAAGTTTATTGCTAACTTTTCTGCCATTGCAGCTCCTATGCATGCAGTGACAAGTGTGAAGACAGGCTTCCAATGGGGAGGAAAACAACAGCAAGCTTTCGAAGCTTTAAAATACAAGATCAATTCATCTACAGTCCTTGCATTACCAAATTTGAGACAGCCATTCGAGATAAAAATTGATGTTGGTGATTATGCCATGGGCACAGTTCTTTTGCAGCATGGTAAGCCTATCTCTTTTCATTCTGAAACATTCAATGGTGTTGTAAATAATTATCCTACATATGCAAAAGAGTTGTATGTGTTGGTACAAAGCATCAAGAAGTGGAAACACTACTTGATGTGTAAAGAGACGATTATACATATCGATCACCAACCATTCCAGTACTTGCAGATGCAAACAAAATTGTAGAAATCACGACATTTTAGGTGGATGGTATTTCTTCAACAGTTTCACTTGGTTATAAGGTACAAGAAAGGTATTTTCAATAAATTTGTTGATATGCTTTCAAGACTGATTATAAGTGCTTCTACTTTACATAAAAATGATTCTATTGTACATGAGAGTTACATAGAACAATATGCACATGATGTTGATTTTCAAGATGTGTATGCTAGTCTGAGTGAAGGGAATCAAGTTGAAGAAAATGATTATCACATGCATAATAATTTGTTGTTTCGTTTGGGCAAACTATGTATAACACAAGGAGAGAGGCTAAATTTCATGAGAGAAGTTCATTCATCTCTTATTGTTGGACACTTTGAGGTAAGAAAAACAGTGGTGCATCTACAAAGGTATTATTATTGGCCTCGCATGATAGATAGTGTGTCGTGTTTTATAAGAGGTTGTTCTATGTGTGCAACAAGCAAGCCTAGCAATAGGAAGCTTGGGTTGTACACGCCACTACCGGTACCATCAAGGCCATGGGAGAGTGTCTCCATGGACTTTATTGGAGGTCTACCTATGTCAATAAAACAACAATATTATCTTTATGTAGTTGTGGATAGATTCAGTAAAACGTGTATACTTATGCCATGTAAGTGTTAGCCACCTATAAAATTTGTCATATCAAATAGTGGCTAAATCATTTGTTAAGCCTTCAAGATACAATTTTGTTGCCAAATTGTTAGTTCTTGAAGTCTTATGAAGATAACTTATCCTTGAATTAATCTTCACTGATGTTTCCCTTGCAATCCTGAAAAATATGTTGTTTTCCTGAAGAAAAAGACTGCTCATAAAACTCATTTTCCCCTTTATTTTACCCCTCCTTTCTCTCAGAATTAACCTCCATTTTTATCCCCTTTTTCCTCATGAAATTCCTCTATTTTCCCTCATTTCCTTTCCTTCCCTTCACAAATTCCCTTTTATAAGGTTTAAAACTCCTTTTTAAACCTTATCGGAACTCTCAAAATCCTTTGAAAACCTTCAAAAAAATCATAAAAACTGTCTTTTTTGCACTAAGGCCTTTAAGCCCCTTTAGCATAAACCCCAGCTCCTTTTTATCCGCATAAAACCAAAGCCATAACCCACAGTTAAGCCCCTTTCACGAAATCGCAATCGGGGTTTTCTATTCTTCTTGTTACCTTTTGCCTTTAAAAATTTCGATTGCGATTAAGCCCTTTGTATATAAAAACCCTTCCTGAAACTTAATTTTCCTTTGTATTCTATTAAAAACCCGAATTTCCTATGTTTTGTATAAACCGGATAGCTCAAATATTTTGGCGAAAATCAGCCGTTGATCTAAACCGATCAACGATCCATCCCTAATCGGATCGCAAGTTTTAAATTGCCCTTTGTTCTTTCTCCCCGCCGATGAGACCTAGCGATTGAATCCCGACTGTTGATCCACTCTACCAAGTCCAGATCCGACGGTCACCATCGCCCTGTTCCAAAGCCTGCATGTCTACCTTTTGCATTCATAACTTAATCTCCACCGTCGATTTAGTTCTAAGATCGATGGCTCTGATTCAATCGCATCGCAAAAATTCTTTGTGCCATTCCTCTCCCCTCCACCGACTGGCAACCCTGCGATCACATCTGGGCTGTTCATTTCACCAATCCAACGGTCCAGATCAAACCCTAAAATCTTTTGTTGTTTCATAAACCCCGCTGTGTAAAGTCCTTCAGTGAATATCCACCGTTGATCTCTGCGGATCAACGGTCCACATTTACCCAATCTCCGCCCAAGCCCCCCGTCTCACATTGCTTTCATTTCTCCGAGATTGAATTTGAGCCATCAATCTTGAAGATCTAATGGTCCATATTCAACCCGGTAGGTCCAACTCCTATGGGAACTACCTTCCCCATTGATCAATCCCGACCGTCCATTCCGACGATCTGACGGCCCAGATCAAAACCACCTTGGCTTTCCCAACCGTTTTCCACCCGCGCATCTTGTCCTTTCGCTCTCTCATCTCCACCGTTGGATCTCCCCTCCTTTGATCCAATGGCCAAGACTCCATATCGCGTAATTCTGAGTTCGATAGTTAAATCCTAAAAATTACGCGATATGGGCGGTTTCTAAAGTACACGTGTCAGCCGGAGACCTATATCGCGTTTTTTTTTGGAGAAATTCTAAAACCGCCTTTTGCCACGCGACACCAGTGCCTTTTATGGCCAAAACCACCTTTCTGATTTCCATTACATTTTCTTATAATAAACCTCCGCCGTTGATCTCTGAGATCTAATGGTCTCAGTTTAATCTCTCCATTAAGCCATCGCCCTCCGCCATTCTTCCAAGAGACTTCATCAACGAATCTCCACCGTTGATCTCTATTGCCTGATCTGATCCAACGACCCGAAATTATTTCAAAACCCCGAATTTAATTCAAACCCTTTTCGCCTTCGCCAAAGGTTTTCCACCCCTTTTCATTATATTTTCCTCCAGTTCATTACAATATTACCCCTTTGCATTATATAAATCCCAATTGATCTCGATCGTTGATCTTTGCGGATCAACAACCCGGACTTAATCTCCACCACTGTTTGTTCAACTGCCTCCCCATATGACCCCAGTGAGCAATCCTCGCCATTGGTGGCTTTCATCCAACGGTCACGATTTAACCTAAACCTCCAGAGCTGTTTAAATCTTTCCCCACAGGATTTTTTATAATTTCGCTTGTTTGTGCAGGTTTTAATGGTTTTTCCATTGTTTTAAAAGAAAATTAAAGGCCGGGGATGATGATCCCTCAAGCCATTATTCATCAAGGCGATCATTCTGTAGGGTTTCACGTCATGTTTTACCGGTGCCTCATGAACACTGGCGACATTATAAAACCCTTTGTAACGCCTTCGCAACAACAAAACACAGCAGACATTAATCAAACAAAGAGTATCAGTGTTAAAGGATCTAGTCACAGCAGAGATGGAGAATTAAAGATTATTAACGTAGTTTTGAGGGTTTACGACCTAAAATCAACTATATAAAAGCCTAATCCACTCAATTGAAGACAATTTGAAGAACATAAGACAAAAATTAGGCTTGATTAAGCTTGACACACAGAATTAAAACAAAATAACAGTGTTTTAAGGAAGAACAATCAGATCTATCAGTCCGAGAAGCCTCCACTAACACATCAGAGGCCAATTGAATCCTCTCTAGCTGCCCGAAAGACACCTGCAGCCTCAAAGCAATCAAAGAAAGCCTATTTATTTCTAGAACAAAATATATTAGCATAAAGACAGCTAAACAGTGATTTCGAATCAAAGAGACTTATTACATCTGTCAGCAGAGTTATTACGAGGATAAGAAAAATCCTTAAAGTCAAATATTTTAATCCACTAAACCTCGAAATCAGAACAGAGTTATGAAACAGAGATTTAGATCGAATTTATTCCTGCCTTATGCCTTGCATGGTTTTCAAGGCAGAAAATTGCATTAACTGTAGAATTTATGATACTTGAACCCTAGAAACTCTTCCACCTCCTCATTTTCCTATAAAATCTTCTTGAGGAGCACATTGTAAAGGGTTGGTTTCTGAACTTTGATGTAATACTTGTGCTCAAAACTTTCTACATGTAAATAGTTTTCAGAGGCTCTTGAAGCTCTGTTTGTGATCAAAGAATTTAGGCTGAGAAGAAAAGATGATTGTTGTACTGAAACATTGGACTTGAAGTATGTAACTGGATTGACATCAATATACAAGTTGGTTTTTGGGATCCTGGTCTATATCATTGGTGAAGTACCTCTTACTGTTATTTGTTTTCCTTTCATGTATGCCATTTTTTTCATCTTTTCTTTGATAAAGAACAGCAATTATAGAGCTAGGATTTACTGTTAAAGGTACCCTACTCTTACTGATAAGATTTATCTGTATGTTTTCTTCCAATTGTGTGTTTAAGAACGACTTAAGTTAAGTGTAAACATTATCAAGGAATGTTGTTTTGTCCCTGTCTTGATGTGCATAGCTTGAAATGAAGTTCTTGAATGATATTTTCATTATATGTTGAGTAAAGTTAGACTGGAAAAGTTCATGGTTTGCCCTGTCTTCTAGTTTCTTTCTCCAAATGTTGTTTTGAAGTTTTCCCTAAGAGTATGCTAAAGCAGGTTTAGATTTTAATGTATCTTACTTGATCTCAAGCTGCACTTTGTTTTCTTATCTGTTTTCATCCTTTTTGAAAGTAGTCATGTGGATTACTGGATTGTTTGTCTGATAAGTTAGCTTTAATACGAGCTTGTCCAAAGAAGTTTATGGTTAGCCCTGTCCTTTGGTTGGTTTAAAACAGTTGCTTAAAAAGGCTTTTCTTGTTTGGAAAGTTGATAAATCCTTGTTGAAATTATTGACTTTTTCCACCTTCTCAACATTTTTAATGTTCCATTCATCACTCAATCTAAAGGATCTTTTGATATAAATGACTTGCCCCTTGGATCACTCTTGAAATTGTTGCACAATTAAACCCTTTTATGACTCCATATCCCAATAGACTAAGTGTTGTTTCATATCTATCCTATCAGCTAAAACTTGTTATGATTGTTCACACCTTCACTCCTTTGAAGCTCTTTCATTTTTAGGACTTTCCACTCAACTAAAAATCATGCTCAACCATCCAAAACAAACAAAAACCCTTGTTCTTAATAGCTATCCTAATATCATACCCAAAAGCCTTAAAGATAAATCAATCTTTTCACTTATTAGAGAGATCCCTCTCTGGATTCAGGAGGGCCAGATCCTAGAATCCCAAAGTGGTTCACAATGTTGTCTCTGCAGCTTTAGTCTTACCAATCTACTGAAATTACAGGGAACTAATAGTAAGAAAACCATTATTGTTCAACAAACTGATGTACTTTATTTTCAACATTTATGGCTTCATTATGGATTTCCTACTTCCATTGTTAGTGACAGGGATTCCAGGTTCATTGGGAATTTTTGGTCCAATCTTTGGAGTATGATGGACAAAAAGTTGAAAAAGAGTACTTCTTTTCATCCGCAAACTGATGGCCAAACCAAGGTGGTGAATAGAACCGTTGTGCATCTATTGAGGGGATATTGTAGCAAACATCCTAAGTTGAGGGATGAGCAACTGCATTACATTCAACACGCTTACAATCGAGCAAAGAAATCTTCTAAAAATACATCACCTTTTAAAGTATGCTTTGGGTATTTTCCAAAATCACCATTAGACTTCATCTTTGAAAAGGATGTTGCAATTGACGGGCATAGTGATATTGACAAGGCTCGAAATTTCATTGAGAAAATTCAGATTATACATCAACAATTTCAAGAACATCTTGAGAAAATTCAAAGAAAATACAAGGAGAGGCATGACAAACATAGATTTTATCACAAGTTTAAAGAAGGAGATGAGGTATGGTTGCACATAAGCAAATAAAGGATGCAAGGAGAAGGTAAAAAGCTCAAACCCATTCGCTATGGTCCATTCAAGATCATAAAGAAAGTTGGTAACAATGCATTTCAACTTGACTTGCCTTCATATATGCAAATGTATTCAGTTGTTAATGTTGAAAACTTATGTTTTTATGAGCCACCTTTGATCGATGATCGAGGAAGTGATGTTCAACTGCCTTCTATTGAAGATTTCTAACCAGAATTTTTGGATGAGCTCAAGCAAGATACAATTCTTGACAGGAGGATAAGAGCATGCAAGAGGGGAAGTGTTGATTACCTTCAAGTTGGGCTCAAAGGCAGTAAGCCAAGCAAGACAAAGTGGATGAAAGTTGGAAAGGTTAGGGAGATGTAACCTCATCTATTGAACAGGTAATCAAAGTATTTTAGGGTCCAAAAGCTTCCCAATGGGGAGGTGTGATCAGGAGTTCAGAATTGTTCAAAATTCAAAATGCTCGAAATTGTGCCAAACTTGAGCGACTAGGTAGATCTCGTCTTCCTGATTCTAGTGTCGTGAACGCTTCGAAAAACCAATGTCGTATGAGGGAGATATCGCGTTCTAATTGATTTCCCAAACAGCTAAATTTTGCGACAAGTTTGACTGGGATGCCCAGTTATCATAAGGGTGCACAGTCAGCAAAAAAACAAATATTCCTAAGAACATTCCTTTTTCTCCGAGCCAATCATAGGCTGACAAGTGGCGATATGTGATTCGTTGGATGGTTTTATGAGTTATGTTTTAGTGGCTAATTGGAGGGTGACACATGGCCAGCCCTGAGGTCGCCATGTTTCCCCTGGATGGTGGAATAAAATTTTGTGGAGGCCATCAGGTTCGACCCTGCAACCTCTGGCAAAACAACCACCTGCCACAACCATTTGTGCTATGTATGAGTCTTAACTAGTAAAGGTCACATGTAATATTTAAAGTTTAACAATGTTCATGTTGGGGCTTGGGACCGTCGGCGGTCCAAGTGTTATGATCACATGGTATAAGCAACTCACCGAAACAACAAACGGTAACTCCAACAGATCATAACTCCATTGATTAACCATTCTCAAGCTCCGCCTCCAACGCTATCAAATTCATTTGTTGCATTAAAATTCTCTGCGCGGTCAAGGCTTGTCCTCCACAGTTTTTACTCTGATCGTTACGGTCAGGCAGGGTTAGCGAGTGTGCATGTGGCCACCCCTACCCTAGCATTAACTTTAACAGTTTGTGTTTGTATGAATTTAGAGCGTGCCCCTCAATTTAAAGGTTTTTTCCTATTCTAATTGCAATTAAATGCAGTTCACCAAACTTAGAGGATGATTTATAGGAGTTATTGGGAAAATGACTTAGAGGGTCAATTTTCACCCAAATGGAGTGAATGAAGAGTCTATCTAGACTACTTGGAGCATTATGGAGCCATTGGAGCAGATAAAACAGCCATTAGAGGCCTATAAACACATGTATTTGCAAAATTTTGAGAATAGTGAAAGATGGACATGCCATTGGGAGCTGGACCAGTAGATGTAGCCCAGGAGAGGTGAACTGCTTCATCATGCCTGTTGTGTTAATGTTATGTGTGGTTTTATTTATCTGTTATACACTATTGTTCAGTGTTATTTTCTCTTATTTCATGGGTAAAATCCTTAATACTTAAAGAAAACTATAGAGACAAGTATGCACATGTTTATTAACTGAAAAGACACTTAGCACAACAAACTAAAACAGTCCTTTCAGATCATCGATAGGTCCTCCAAGTTTGAGGCAAATTTGACTGTGGTATCTCGAGATAGAGAAATCCATAGCCATAAGACCAATTCTTCCCTAGGCTGGATTTGGTTGGTGTCCTCACCTGGATCATTGCATTCAAATACTAAAATAAAATTAGTCCTTTTATCCTATTCTCTTCCCTAATTAGTTCAAGCCCCTCCTTGATCGATCAACTCCATACCCTTCACCGTTTGCATCCGCCTGGAATCTATCTGGTCCCACAACCCTAAAAATCAAAATCCACAAGGATTGCGTCGAATCTGTTTTTTCATAGGGATCCTTAAGTATAAGAAATCCATTGTTAGTAATTTCCTCTAAACCTAGGCTCAATCATCCTCTTAGCCCTTCCTAGAGAGCCTATCACCTTGCTTCTCAAGCAAGCTATTTGTCTGAACCTTTCTTGCAAATAGGCATTAGGAACCACTCCTTATCTTATCATTGGTTTGTTCATCTTGTGATTCCCCCTATATCGAGTCTCCTTCCATCGGGGAAAGTATGTAAAGAGCAAGGAGATTTAGCTGAGGAGACAGTGGCCTATTTCTCCTTTTTTTCCCCTTGACCTAGTAGTTGCTCCATAGGATATCCTCCTAGGACCCCTGCTAGTTTGAGAAATAACATTTTGGCGTCACTGCTAGGGAGGAATCAGGCCCCTCCCTAGTAAATCATTGAGGAATTGATTCATAAGATGACATTTCAAATATTCCTCTGGTGACTCCAGTCATTGTCCAATCCCCTAGTTTTCTTGACAGAGACAACACTCTTTTAATTAGGTCCATTGCAAGAAGGGGAGAACGAACTTCGTCACCTATCAGAACTACCCTTCTCACTAAGTTTGAATAGGTTGGTGATCCTACCCCCAAGGAATCAAAATGATGAGGAAAATCCTTTACCTGAAAAATGTATTAACTCGTTGCCCAAGTTTGACTGTGATGCTACCATAAGTGCTTGTGACCATGTTGAAGAATTATTTGGGTCATTTCACCTAGGTTAGTATTCGGCAAAAATAATATTATGATATTATTTTCTTTATCTTTTGAAGGAAAAGCAAGGGAATGGTACCTTAGTCTTCCCTAGGATGCATAGAGAAATATGACCAATTTAACGATATGTTTATGAGAAGATGATCATGTGATGCACAAGGAACCTTAAACATTAAGAAATTTTACCAACTAAGTAGGGGAAGGGAAGACATTAAAGAGTTTATCCAAAAATTTGATAGGGTAGTTAAGGATATCCCTGACCATTTGACACCCTTTGATGCTAATATATTTGACAAATTTATCAAACCTGCCGGTGGGCATCTAATGTATGCATTAAGTGATAATAAACCTAAGGCCTTGGCTAAGGCCAAAGAGGTGGTCATGGAAGTTGAACAAAACCTACAAATTTCTAAAATGGGTGTGTATGAACACCCCAAAGCTAAGTTTGAAGTCAAAAATGGAAAATCTAAATACCAAATCGAAGAGACCCTTTATTTCTCCTTAAGAAAGTCGATAAGCTAAATGAGGATATGAACTCACGAGATAGACTCTAGATGAACAACCTCACCACCTTGGAAAGGGCCCAAAAATCAAATTGTATTCCTAAAGGCAAGCCTTTCCCTAGGAATCAAAATGATGAGGAAAATCCAAGCTCATCTTAAGTCCCCAACACTTTGGCTCCAACAAATGTTGTGGAGCAAGACTCATCCTCTAAGGATGACCAAAGTGATGAAGGTGAGAGTGAATATGAATAAATCAACAAGCAAGATAATATCATAGAATCTGAAGCCTTTAAAATTTTTCTAGGTGGTTCTTATACTCATCCTCCCATGAGTGAGGTGACTATTAAAGAAGAGAAAAAGGATCCAATCCTCAACGCCAATTATAGTGAAAGACTTCAAGGGATCCAATATTCACGAAAGAAAAACGATGAAAACCCCACAACCTCCAAGGAAATTGACAAGAATAAATATATTCCTAAGCAAGCCCCTCACAAAGAACCTCTCTTTAATGAACCCCCTAAGAAGGATCCCCCAAAGAAATTCAATCCCAAAAGAATACACAAAAGGAAGAACCAAAAAAAAGGATAAAGGAAAAGAGGTCGAACTTGATGTTGATTTAAAGACTGCTATAGGAAAGATGGCCATACAAGTTCCATTAAATGAGATTGTGAAACTTCCACGACAAAGTTGGCAAGCTAAGATAACCCTGGGGTTTGAAAAAGAAGACATACTCGTGGCATTGCAAAATATACAACTTCATGATCTAAACCCAGGGCATGAGCCATTTCTACTCACCTTAGTTGTCAACGACCTTCTATTGCATAATTGCATGTTAGATTCATGGGCTTCCACAAATATTATGCCATGAAAATTCGTGAAGAAATTGAATCTTAACATTACTCATAGCTACAAGGCAATCTTTGCGTTCAATTCTCAACCCATTGAAGCAGAGGGCTCATAAAGGATCTTAAGGTTTCTTTCGCTATGAATCCTAATATATCATTACTTATGGATGTTGTGGTCATATATATTCTCGATGTTTGAGCGATGTTGTTATCAAGAAAATGGGGAGCCACTATTGGTGGTCAAATTCAAATGGACCTATCATACATCACCATTCCACAATCTGATGGGTATCCTTTTATTCTTTATAGAGAACCTGCATACCCTACTCATGTGTTCAAGCCTAGGCCAAACCCTTATTATAATATGCCCGAGATTGAGAAACCTTCTCCTATTTTTTCTTCTCAAGAAGTTTGTATTCTTAAAAGACTAAATCACAAGACGAAGAAGAAGTGGAAGAAAAAAAGAGAATACAAGGCTGGGGACGTGGTCTTGGTAGATAAAAGCACTATGTCAGTCAAGATTCATGGAAATGTCAGAGAATAACTTTACTACATTACCAAAATTAACGATGAAATTTGATCGCAACCGATCAACTTGAGTTGTATCACGTCTTTCCTTGACACTTGACATTGTATCATATGCATGTTAGGGTAGGATGCATTGCATGCTGATTTTTACATTAGAACTAACTTTATCTAATATTATCATTATAGATTAGTTGCATTTAGATTAAAATTTCATTTAGAATAATTTTATTTTCTTGTTGATTTTATGGCCTAATAATAAGCATGGGTGATCATAAGACACCACAAAAACTTGTTGCCCTCTGTACTTGGTCTTTAATATGTGCATGTAACAGATTTTCGGTCCCAAGTGATTTTTGGTGTTCTCATGAACTCTTGTTCGAGTATGTTCGTGCACTCCCATGAGAGCTCACGTCCCAGTTGCAGCCAGATGTTGCCCACCACTTGTGGGTAGTATGCATAAGAGAAAATTTCCTCCTAAATGCTCCTTACAACAGCAACCAACCACCTGTTATGAAACCAACTCACAAAATAGAAGAAAATAGAGATCAACGAATTAGAAATCAACCTCTTCCACGGGGCAACCTCCTTTACATTACATAAATGAACAATTATTGGATGATACAAATGACAAAACCTCATTTATATATATAGGAGTCCAATGGGTCACTATATAATCCTAGCCAACATAACAATAACAATGTAAGGGCACAAAAATAACAATAGTGGGCTTTTATGGGATACAATAATAACAATATGGGGACTAAATGGGCACAACAATAACAATAAGGGGGTTATATAAACAATAAAAATAAGGGGATACACTAGTATTAGTATTATAGGGACCTAACACAACCCCTTGCAGCCACCAGATAGCACAATGTGCCAATAACTCCACCATCTGAGCCAACCATGTGGTCCCTCACCCATTTGTTATGATCATATGTTTGAAGGTGGGCCTACAGACCCCGAAGGTATGGCTTTTCAATTGAATAGTTGAGTAATTTTTCTTACTTATCACGGAAATTTTAGGGAATGGATTGGTGGGGGGATTTTAAAGAGTGGGCTAGGTCTGTACTCTTGTCTCCTCTACCCAATTTGGTGGTTAGCCTTGTATCCTAGTCCTGTGGGATCTCCTTTACTAGCCATTAGCTTTAGGGCTAGCACTACATATGAAATCTTGTTTTTGGTTGTATGGTCTTGCTTCCTAACATCATATGCATCACTAGGACCCATACTAGTTTGAGCGATAACATGCCCGAGTGGCTCTAATGGGTAGAGTTGGGCTCAAGCTTCAACTTCTTCGGTAGTTCGGGAGTTGAGGGGGTTTAGCCTTCGAGGGTGTTCGGCACGTTTAACAAGCTTGAAGTGTCGAAGTCCCAAACGTTGGGTAGGGCTCGGTAGAGTTCAGGGATCAAACTCGTTTAGGATAAAATGGAGTTCAGGGTTCAGACTCATTTAGGGCCTAGCAAAGGTTTGGTAAGTGTTTCCCTTTTTCAAAGTTGAATACTTGAAAATTGTTATAATGAAAATTCAAAACCAAACACGCTAAGGGTTGATCAAGTGTGACTAAGACAAAGTCTACTTGGCCAAACGACGTGAAAGGTAGTTGGTGTGTCATGCAAATGGCATGAAAAATGGCAGGTGCGAATGGCCAATTTGGAGGACCAAACAACCTACATCCATAAGACACGTGGCATCCTCGGAGAGGTCCATGTGGCAAAGGCAATGTCAACTTGACGTCATTCTCTAGCATTTGATTTTTATTGCCAAATGGGTTGATAAATGTGGAAGGTGTTTAGAAGCCCTTATGTGGGCCCAAGCCCAAAAAACTTCAGTAGTTCAGCATTCAGGGCCTTGGGTGTAAAGTTATTTGGTTTTCCTCTCAAGGGGCCAAACCCAAATAAATTATTATAACATATTTTATTTGCAAAACATGTTGTGGGGCCATCTATTGGGCTCACACAGAGAGCTGATGTCTCCAATGTCATGTTGGCATACCTGATCACTTAACAAGATGATGTGGTGGGGTTCGAGAGGACGTGGCTTGCCATGCAAGACACCCATGTTGATAGGGAAAGTCATGTGGGCCACCCAGTGAGTGCCATGTGGCATGCATACTTACCTGATAGGGTTTTAAAAAAGGCCAAGTTTCAAATGGCCATAACTTTTGATCCATAAGTTGGATTGAGACAAAGTTTATATCGTTGGAAAACTCTTCTTGAATCAAATGAAATGGCGGTATCAATTCTTAGCTTCGATAAAGTTGAGAATAGAGGAATTCAGTGACCCCATTTCCATGACAGGACTGTGGAGCTTGGGTTAAAACATAAGTGACACCTCTCACTCATCTTGGAATCTATAAGGGGGTGTGTGGGGGTGTTACAATCTCCCTCTTCATCCCCTTACTCTTCAAACCATTCCTCATCATCATACATTGGGTCATTATGAGTGAAACTACTAACATATTCCATTTCTCCCCTTTGATGCCTACCCAGTGAACATCTTGAAACTAAAACTAGTGTCATAAGCCAAAATAACACCATTTTTCTCAAAGCTTAAATGGACAACTTGCAATAAAATGATTAAGAAGAAGGAATGGGAAACAGTAGGAGAAGAGAAAAAAAAAACACAAACAAAATGGGGTTTGCACTTACCTCTTTATCTCTTGAGAAGTTGAGGTAGATGGAATAATTGGTTATTTCCTCCAAGTCCCCCCTTCACTCCTCCAAGCTCCTCCTTCACTCCTCTAATCTCTCCTCTGCTCTCACCTCCAACCACTCAAAAATATTCCCTCAAAAATTTGTTATCTCCATTGACTTTTTCTCCAAGCTCAAGAAAATGAAATGAAAGAATGAGGAAAAAAGTGAGAGGGGGGATATTTTTAACCTCATTCTCACCCTCGTCTCATCCCTAAAACCACTCTAGGTCATGCCCTTAACTCATAGTTAAAAATTCAAAAAATATAGATAACACTACCCTGCAAAATCATGTGTGTTCCTTTAGAACCCCTCGCAAACCATTATGGAACCATGCATGAAACTGAGGTTCCACTTGTGAAATCATGCCAGAACTATCACAACTCCCACAAAGGCTAAAACCATTTTTTTACCAGAAGCATGGTTCCAAAAAACTGAGACATGGTTCCAAGGGAAATTCAAGCACAAATACACATGGTGTGCAATTTCGGCATCTGAGCTAGGGGGGATGATGGTTTTTGAAACACACGGCCCATCATATATTATAAAGTTCAAAATTTTCCCCAAACTTGTTTTCCCCTTAATAAAATAAAATGTCACTTCTCTTGCAAGGAATAAAAACTAAAATAGCCAAGTGAACTTGCAAAAGATACGAAATAGCAGTCTCATGAAAACATGGGTACAAGTGCATGCTAGGAATGGATACAAAGTACCAAATACAAAACCCCATCGTAAAGAAATACATGCATGCATACAATGTGCCCAATACAAAACCCTATCATAATGAAATATATACTTGCATTACACGTAAGGAGACATTTTCAAATTTGCAAGAGAAGTGTTAAGATTAACATTTAAAATTGAAAGAAATACTCTATTAAAAGTGATCCTTACTTTTCTCTTGAAAATTTATGGGTGAAAACAAGTGTAACCCTCTTATTTACTCAATTAAAAAAAAAGGTCCAGAGCCAAAACTTAAAACCAAAGCAATATTGCTGAAACTACCCAGAATAAAAGGAAATTGTTGTCCAATTGCAAAACAAGTATCCATGGTTTAAGAATGAGTGTCGACATTTAAGGAAAATTCATTTTTAATTGAAAATTACATCTAACGAGTGCTTGAAGTATTCCTTGCACACAATAAAAATGTCAATCAAAAAAGGAGATCGCAGGCATTTTTATAAAGTCAAATCAAAACAATTATGAGGTTGCACAATAGGTTTATAATATCTTCAGATGATATATTTTCCTTTATTTTTAAATGTTTTATGGATGGAGTGGTTAGTGTAGAAATTATGTTGTAGATTTGCAATTGCTTATTAATTTTTAACCAAAATCACAAAGACACAAACCTACTCTACTATTTTGCGGGCATTATTACACAATTTAGAAAAAATTATTTGCATGCAATAAGAAATCACACACGTTCAACAAGTATTTTTATCTAGGGAAAGCAATCAACTAAAAAACCCCAATGCATCTTGCATTAATCAAATGAATACAAATGTAATACAATTTCTTTTCTCAACTAAGCTCATCCTACAAGTGCACAACCTATCTCTTTGCTCATTGAAGGCCTTTGACCCAGACATAGTCAATTTCTGCTTAGGCTTGAGCTCCTATTTCCTTGCATTGTTCCTTGAGGAATTAGCCCCTATTTATTAGGAATTTTCCTCCAATTGATTGCGCAATCCTTTAGGTTGATCATGTGACTACATGT
Organism: Pinus albicaulis; assembly: GCA_034641835.2. Classification (NCBI taxonomy): domain Eukaryota; kingdom Viridiplantae; phylum Streptophyta; class Pinopsida; order Pinales; family Pinaceae; genus Pinus; species Pinus albicaulis. The sequence continues at coordinate 679,025,847 of CM076583.1, forward strand.
AACACGTATACACTTAGAACTAGCCTACAATTGATGTTACACTACCTTGGAATCTCCATCTCAACTGGGAAACTCGAATTCTCTACGTGCACTAGTTATTTTGGGTTGATTGATCAATTAACTGGATGATCATTGAGTTTGACTGAAGTCCCACTTCACAACTTGACCCTCCACTAGTTCTTCAAACAGTTGGAAGTATTTTAACTGAAAACAACCTTAGATAACTAACCTTAATTGCTACAAATTAGCAATCACACATGTTAAACTGAACTCTAACTCTTCCAACCTGAATTTACTGAGTAAACTGGGTGACACAAGCCATGTCACTCAATTTAACATCATTCAAGTTGTATATTGATCTGGAAATTCAAATTTTCTCAATTTAATCAAGGAAAAATCAAATTGAGAATTTCTTGTTGCATTTTTCAACACTCCCTCTCAGCAAGAAAGGGATTATCAACCACCCCTATCCTGCACTTGTGGAACTCGAACTTCCCTCTTAACAAGGCCTTTGTCAAAATGTTTGCATCTTGTTCCTCTATCAGAATGTATTGCAACAACATGATCTACCTCTGCACACAATGTTGTAGATGGTGATAATGAATATCTTATGCTTGAATCGATCATGAAAAACAGAATTTTCATAGAGCTTGAAGCAACTTTTATTATCACAATAAATCACAGTTGGATCCATCATCTGACCAAACAATCCAACAAGTATCTTTCTCATTCGGATAGCCTCACAAGTCGCTTGACTGGCAGCCATGTATTTTTCTTCTACCAAGCTAAGTGCGGTAGATATTTTCTTCTTGTTGTACCAAGAAACTGTTGCAGACCCAACACTGAAAATTCCACTTGATGTACTCTTCCGGTCTGATGGACTCCCCGCCCAATCTGCATTTGTGAATCCATGCAACTTCACTCCCTCTATCCGTTTGTACCATAGTCCAAACTGGGTAATGCCTCTGAGGTACTGTAGAACATGCTTAGCTGCCCTCCAAAATAATTTGGTTGGTCATACCATAGTTTGGTTCAACTTATTGACTTTATAGCACATATATAGTCGTGTGTTCACAAGATACATGAGTGAACCCACCAACTGTTAGTAAATAGTAGAATCCACTTCCTCACATGAAGTGGCGGCCTTTGTCCTCCAATTGGTCGCTAGAGGAGTTTCCATGGGTTTGCATATGTCCATGTGAAAAAATTGAAGTATCTCATTGGCATACTTGCCCTGAGAGACAAATAGTACCTCATCTCCTTGCCACACTTCCAATCCGAGGAACTATTGCATGAGACCCATGTCCTTCATTTCAAACTCTCTTGCAAGGTCCTCCTTGCAATATCTGACTAGTTTTTCATCACCAGTTAAGATCAAATCATCAACATATAAGAAAATAATCAACAATTTACCTTCTACCAAAATATGATAGAGGTTTGCATTCACTTCCCTTTTGGTGAAGCCCAAACCGGTGAGATAGTTATCGATCATGGAGTACCAAGCACGAGGTGTTTTCTTGAGACCATGCAACACTCTCTTGAGTTTTCACACATGAGACTCTCAATCAAAAGTCTCTAAGCCTTATGGTTGCTCGATATACAACAGCTCCTCAATAACTCCATTGAGGAATGTTGTTTTCACATCCATCTAGTGGTTTTTCCACCCCATCTCTACAACCAGAGCAAGAATTGATTTGATGGACGAGTACCTTGCTACAGGAGTGAAGGTTTCCTCATAGTCAATCCCTTCAACCTAAGAGTACCCCTTAGCCACAAATTTGGCCTTGTACTTTTTTATGCTTCCATCTGCTACTTGCTTTACCTTAAAGATCCATCTCGAACCTATAGTTGATTTGTCTGCTGGTCTTAGGACCACTTCTCAAACACTTTTTCTGAAAATGGATTTGTACTCCTCCATCATTGCATCAACCCATACAGGTTTCTCTACCACTTCCTCGAAAGAGTGTGACTCATTCTCTACAATATTAGTCATTAGAGCCATGTAGCTAGTGTACCGATTTGGTGACCTTCTCTGCCTATGTTGATTTAAAGGAGCACCCACATTTTCCCTCGCATCCTGCATAAGTCTCTCAGCATCCCTGATTATTTTCCTGCCTTCTTTGGATGGTTATGCTTGAGTGGTGGTATACACTCTCTTCTCCTCAAATTCTGGTTGCTCCAAAACTTCTTAAGGTTCCTCCTTTGGACCTAGAATCTCCTCTAGTGGGATCTGAAGCTCCCTCTCAAGAGAGCACTACATCATCTTCTCTTCATAAAATTTTACATCCCTTCACACCACTGTCATTCTGAGGGATGGAAAGTACACATGGTAGTTGTGGGGAGTTTATGTGTATCCCATATATACCCCCAATTTTTTCGTTGACTCTAGCTTCTTCTTGGCATCTTTGGAGACATGGCAGTAGACAGAGGCTCTAAAGATCCTGAAGTGCGACACTCCCCAAGAAAGCCTCCTCCAGTGTAATCATGCCCAAAATATGATGAGGACTTCGGTTCTGCAAATAGACTGTTGTGTTGCCTTCTTTGGCCCACAAGTGTAGAGGTAGGCCTTAGTCATGCAACATCACCCTTGTTTCCCCCACAATGCTATGGTTCTTTCTCTCAACCACCCTATTCTACTATGGTTTTTGGGGTGTTGTCAACTCTCATCAAATGTCTTCTTTTGAACAAAAAATTTTAAACTCATTCGACACATACTCACATCCATTATCGCTCCTGAGAACCTTCACCTTCTTGCTTGTTTATTTCTCCACCAGTGCCTTGAACTCAACGAACTTGGAAAATGTCTCCTCCTTCTGCATGAAGAACATCCATCACTTCCGTGAGAAGCCATCAATAGAAATGACAAAGTATTTGTGCCTGGAAATGGAGGTTGTCAAGAAAGTTCCACAGACATCAGAGTGGATACTTTCCAGGACTGCATGCGCCTTGTTGTCTCAATAATGGAAAGTGGATTTTGTGTACTTCCCAAAAGTAAATCCTTTTCATAAATTATGTTGCTCAAGTGCTCCTTTGGGGAGGCATGTGGTTATCTGTTGCATTATCTTCAAAGCTCCATGATGCAAATGGCCAAGTCTTCTATGTCAAAGTCCATTGACATCGCAGCTCTGAACCTTCTCTGCCTTTGTGCTCAATGAAGCATAATCCTCCACATCTAGCTTGTATAGTTTCTTCACTCGAACCCCGATTTACTTCACCTGCCCTGTGGATATGTGTCTAGGAATGTCTTTCCTTTGTTGAAGATCACATCATATCCACAGTCTTCAAAAACTGCAACAAAGATGGGATTTTTCTTTAGGGCCGAAATGAACATGACATCCTTGAGCTTGAGGAGGGAGCCTGATTCCCTCTAAAATGTGAATGTACCAACCCCGGTCGTGTTGTACCTACAGTCATCCCCCATCTCTGTGTGCATCTGTAAATATTTTTCTTCCAAGTTGTTATCACTCCAATAATTCTCAAGGGTTGTGTATATTTTTGGTTTAAAGAATATTAGTGGTAACCACAAACCTACTTTTAAGCCATAGGATCTAGCCTTCCTAATGCTCAGAGAGGGCTCTCTCTATATGATTTATCTTTGTTCACTTTAGTTGAGTTTAGGCTAGTTATGTAGGATTACTTGGGATTTTGATTTTGGATTTGGTTTGGTAGTGAAATCACTTACTCAGATGGATAGATGTAGATCTGCTTACCATTGGGCTAATGGAGTCAAAGTGTCAAGCAAAAGAAGCAGGATCAAGGTTCTAAAGGAAAGTATTCATAGGGAAAGATAGTTGAGTAACTTCAGATCCTTAGGCTGATGGTGAAAATGGTTTCAATCGGGGTAAGAGAGCAATTAAGGGTTCTCAAATCCGTATAATGAGTGAAAAGACAGAGGTCAATCGAAACTAGGGAGAAATTAAGAATTCCCTAATCTAGATTTCATAAGAAAACATATAAATGATAAACAGTTCAAGACAGAGTGCAATTAAACATATTCTGCAATAACATTCTTATTATATCATTTAGATTTATAAAAACATACAAATATTTGTGAAAAATTCAGAAAGAAACAATTGAACAAGTAGAAAGTACTTCACTATAGTGGCCCAACACATGAATCCTGTAATATAAACTCTTTATTACTTTAATCCAGTCTCTAACTTGAAATGCTACAATCACCCTCAGGTTCCAAAATAGTACAACTATAGAAATGTTCAACAATTCATCCACACTCAATACTTTGAAATGTGAAGTATTTTTACAAAATATCCTAAAACAAATTTAGGAATTATTCATGGAAAAATAAATATCTTTATGCAAGAAGATAGAGACAGCTATCTAACTAATGCAAGTTGTCCCTACTTTTATTTAATTTAATGTTTGTTGTCTTTGATTTGTTGTTGATTTCTCTCTTTGTTGTTTGCTCAATGAAGGTTGTTTGTTAGGCAGTGGAGTGTCCTTTACGTTGGCAATCTTTATCTCTTCTTTGTAATTTCTTATTTGATTTTAACTATAACTTTACACTAATACTCTTTGAATCTGATACTCTTTAACCTTTTCACTTTTGTTTTACTTTCCATCAATCATTGTTCTATTTTAATTGTTATTGTTGTTCTGTAATTGTAAAAATTGTCTGCTCCTTTTATCTATTTTAACCTTTATTGCTTTCACAGTAAATCAGTTAATTTCTCCCAAAATTTTGCTTCTGGTAATTTTATCTTCATCATCCTTCTGAATATCTCGTCAGCCTCTTTGTGTTTTGAGAATGTAGGCTTGTTGACAAATAGGTGTTTTACCTCATGTTGCAGGTAAAAAAAAGTTCTCAAAGCTTTTGTAAAGTATCTTCCTTATTGGAATTCCCTGCATGGCTGAATTATTAGCTTGCTCCTTAGCCACTTCTTTCATATTCTTATCATAATCATCTTGTTTCATTAATCTGTCATGAATGACTAGCGGATTTGGAAGGCCTTTTTGTCTGAGAGTGTCAAAATTCATCATGAACCTCGTGATGGAAACCTCCATGTTTTGACATTTTTCTTCTAGTTGTATCATCAGATTCCTTTTAGAAATAACCTTCCTGACTTCAAGAATGGTTTATGTCCTATCACTAATTCCAGTTTCCTCTAATTCTTGCCTATTCTTGGAATTAATAAATTTTATGATCTCATTTGCCTCTTCTAGCTTCTTGCCAAGCTCTTCTTTGATTTTCTGGATGGCTTCACTTTTTGCTTTGACTAAATATTTTTGTTCATAGATAGCCTGTATGGATGGCCAAATATCATTGACAGATTCAATGATATTGGCCCATAGTTATTGCTTGGCTTGTGCCATTGGTTCTTTCAGTGTTAAATCTTTCTCTAACTTCTTCAATTTCTCATTCAACATGTTGGCCTTTTGTTCTTAATTCTTGTGCATAATCTGAGCAATTTTCTTTTCATCTTTTAGACCTTTTAGTTGTTCTTTAAGTATGTTGATTTCATTTGTCTGAATAGACATGTCTTGCATTTCTTTAACTAACTTACTTGCCTCATCTGTAGGTTGTACTACAGTTGTTGATGACTCTGTTGCTGAGGTGACAGGAAGTGTTGTGGCCATTGGGACTGTAGGGGCCAATGATTCTGTTAATGTGGAAGGGACAGCAATAGTGACTACAGGAATGACAGTGACAGGGACTTCTTCTGCTCTAGCTTTTTTCTCTTGGACCAACTTGTCCATTTCATTTTCCATTTCTTTGATTTGGGAAGTTAATTGAAGAATGAGATTCATCATTTCATCTTTCTGGTTTACATCCTGTAACACTTCCTTTGCCTGAGGATGTTCAGTAGAAGGTAGTTTTAGTTGCTTCTTTAATGCAGCAATGTCTGCATTCTTCTTCTTTATCAATTCATCTACAACTTTTACATTATTAGGATCATATCCTACTTCAATAACAAAATATTCCAGTGATTTGATTCTGTTATCCTTAGCCTGTGAGGATGCATTTTCTAATTTGAGATGATCTTTTATGTTCCCAAGAGTGTTTTGCAGCTTTTGTACACTCATGGCTTTATTTTTCATTGTGGAATAAAGCATTTCACCAGCTTGTTTGTCAAATTCTATCTAATCAATTGGATGAAGATCTTCTTATTGAACTTCATATGATGTCTTTTTGTAATCAACTGATGATTTGGGATGCTTTAATTTAGGCTACAGGAAGGTCATTTTCATCTTCCTAGTCTTATAGTCAAAAGCAGAAAGCAATCTTCTTTGGTCACTAGGTGACTTCTTCCAATATTGGTTATATGTATCAGTCTTCAAGGCTTAATTTCTCATCTTTATCTCTTTGTATTTCTGAATAATGTCCATCTCCTTCTCTGCTGGTTTGCTGGATGAGGATACTTCAACACTGTGGTGTTTATAAATTTGTTATGAAACTAGACCCAAAAATAGAAGAAAAGAGAGATCAACGTCTTACAAATAGCCACTTCGAGGGGGAAACATCCAATACATTACCTAAATGAACGATTCTTGGATGATACAAATGACAAAAACCTTCTTCTATATATACGAGTCCATGGGCCCACAATATAATCCTAGCAGACCTAAAAATAACAATGTAAGGGCACAATAATAACAATATTAGGGTTACAAGGGTACAACAATATCAATAAGGGGGCTACACTAATGACAATAAGGGACTAAACTAGTAATATAGGGACCTAACATACCCCTCTCCTTCAAAAAAGTGTTGTCCTCAATGCTTGAGTAACTCTGGGTGCTTCTGTATAAAATTCTCATCCTCCCATGTAGAATCTTTAGTGGGTAAGTTCTTCCACTTGATGAGATACTCTGAAATTGATCGATTTCGTAGCTGTCGAGTTCTTGTTTCTATGACCACTTCAGGTTCCAATATGATTTTTCCTTCCTCATCAAGTTCTGGAAATACTGTTTGAAATGGAAGATTTTTACCTATAACCTTCTTTAAGCATGAAACATGGAAAATTGGATGCACTCGTGAAGAAGCAGGAAGCTCCAATTTGTATGCCATAGTACCAATATTTTGCAACACCTTGTAAGGACCATAGTACTTTGGCGATAATTTATTATCCTTCTTAGCTTGCTTGAGGGAAATTTGTTTGTATGGTTGTAGCCATAAAAATACCCATTCTCCTACATCAAAACTTCTCTCGTTGCGATGTTGATCTGCCTGTCGTTTCATTCGATTTTGTGCCAAATTTAGGTTATCCTTTAAGAGTTGGAGAAATTCTTGTTGATGCTCGATGTGATCTTCCACTGCTTGAACCTTAGAATTTTCTCTTAAATATGATGTGATGAACGGTGGATGATATCCATAAAGTGCCATAAATGGGGTCATTTTTGCTGCAGTATGGAAGGAAGTGTTATACCACCATTCAGCGAGAGGTAACCACTTGACCCATTGTGTTTGTTTATCAAATACAAAAAAACGAATATATCCTTCCAAATATTTATTCATTATCTCAGTTTGACCATCAGATTGAGGATGATAAGATGAGCTATGAGCTAATTGAGTACCCAAACAAGAAAATAACTTCGTCCAAAAATTTCCAGTAAATATGGGATCTCTGTCGTTCACAATAACCTTTGGGTTTCCATGAAGCTTTTGAATTGTGTCCTTAAATGTAGTAGCAACTATACTTGCTTTAAATGGCTGAGATAATGCACAGAAGGGTGCATACTTGGTAAGTCTATCAATTACCACCATGATGACACTGGATAAATCGATCTTGTGGACAAGACCAATCTCCCTAGTATCAGAAGATAGTCTAGCAACAAACAGACAATTAAATTTTTCTCTAGATATATCACGATTTAAAAGTAAATGCTATAAAAGGTGTTACGATCCTACCTCGATCCAATGCTTTCTTGTAGTCGTCATCCTTCAGTCGCCCGAAAGAGTTATCTTTGAATACCTGCAATCACAAACAATCAAACATTAAATAGCACCTTCATATCATATATTCTAAATCATATCTATTATGGTGATCAAGGAATCCAAAAAGCAAACAATCGAATGACAGTTTATTGAGAAAAAAAACTTATTTGTATTAACTTTGAAATAGTAGAAGAACCTTACAACCTTTTCAACCTTGATGTTGAACAGGTCCTCCCGGGGTCCGAAGCAGGAATTTCCTCTACTTTGACAGGTCTTGCACTCTTCTAACTGAGACACATACAAGTATGTGATCTTCCCTCATAAAATCTCAGTTAAAGGAGTCTAACTTTCCAACATCACTTTACCTCAAACAACACTAAAGCTTGAACTCCCTTTAAGGCTGCCCAATTCCTCTTTTTATAGTGCAGAAGAGGAGGTTACAGTTCCAATTATGAAAGTATGGAGTCCTCCTTCAAAGGGATAAGCTCCTCACATCAAGGGGTTAGCTCCTTAAGGCATGGGATACATGAACCTAAAAGGAACGGATTTTCTACCGCAAGATTCCTTCCAGACGCTTCTAGAAATGACTGAAAGTGAGCTTTTTGAGTTTACTTGCGCCCTTTTAATCTTTTACAGGGGTCCGCACTCTTAACATAGAGAAAGTGCGGTCAGGTTTGCAGGAGACATGACCATTAGGTGTGGGACCGCAGGTAAGACAAAGAGAAAGTGTGATACCAGCGTTTTAGATATTTTCTCTTATTTTTAAGGCTTGATATGAGGAACTGATGTTTTTAGACTTGCAAAGGAGGATAGTATGAGTGATAATGAGCTCATACAGATAGCAGAATGTCAAAGTGACAATTTTCAGTGCAACAGATTGCCCCCTAAAGTGTGAAGTCTGTAATAGATGAAGATAGAGTCTGTCATGTATGAAGAGTGAAGTACTTTTTCATTTCAAGGATCATCCTGTGGACACCCCAGTCAGAATCTGTAAAAACATTCAATGCAAAATATATACATGTAGACATATCATCGTTGAGGTAGGAATTCCCATACTCAGATTAAAACTAACTAGAAAACTGACTTAAACTGTTTTGATACAGGAATGATTTTTCAATACATCAACAATATAAGATGTGTAGACACAGTATGGACGCAGCCATCTGTTTATGAATAGTCCACTGTATAAATGAATAAAAAAATTCCTTGCAGCCTGGATGGTAGAAACTAGATCCAGGGTCTTGATTTCTGCTTCTCGAACTAGTACGATTCTATCCATGTGAATGAATGTATTGAAGTCTAACATGGTAGAAACCACTTGATTACCAGTCAATGATGTGAACTGTTAACAAGTGTGAGAGAAACCACCAGTAATGTCAATGGCTCTCAAAGTACTCAGTACAATCCATGAAATGTGAATGAATGAGTTGAAGTCGAACATGTCACGAAATCATTCGATCGAAGGTCAATGATGCAACCTGTCGTCGAAGGCGAGAAACCTGCCATTGAGGCATGCGTATTTCAAGGTACTGACGATTTCTAGATCAACTTCCTAGATAATGAGTTGTCGTCGATAGAAAGTGATCCGTCGTAGGCAAGCCCACAACACGAAATCATAGATCAAGTTTTGAAGAAATATATTAACAATGACTGACTCAGGGATGGTCAAAATGAAAGACACATATTTTGCAGATGAATGGTTTGTTTGAACTGTCCTCTTGAACACATAATGACACTGCAGATGTCTTGGTGACAATTGACTCAAAGTTAATACCCAGAAACCGGCTAAAGACTTTCAATATGGTTTGACTAAATATTAGGCAAAAGATTTTCCCAACTCAGGTGAACAAAAGTGTCGTGTTCAAGAGTGGTTAACGGTTTTTTGAATAATCAAAATATAAAAAACAGGTTCGTTTTTCTCTTTTTTCCCCTACCATTTCTGGCAAGTACCTCTTTATTTTTTACAAGCTTGAGGAGGATAACATTTTCTTGTTTATAAGCTCATCCTTCGGATGAGTCCAACTTAGTTTAAGATTCAAACCCTAAGAAGGAGTGGTTTGTTCCTGTTTAAAATTGAACAGGTCCTTTACTGTTAAATTTTAACGAGTCCAATATAAGATAAACTCAATGTTTTTCAATTTTAGGAAGTCAGAAGAAAAAACTTAAGAAAACTGCATGGGTGTACTTTTTCATAAATTTAGTCTCTCGAGCCCGAAAAAGGATGAACTAAGGCGGGGGAGAACTCTATTCACCGTAATTAGTCAACGTATACCTTTTTCGTAAATAGTCCATTTCAGTCCGTAAAAGGGGTAAACTTATACTGAAAGGATGATCATTCATTTACTTTAACGAGTTCGAATAATCAAGTGCTCGGCAATCTTTTCAATTTTCAAGAGTCTGAAAAGGGCTTAAAAGAGGACTCTAGGTTTTTGCTTTTTCGTAAATTTTTTAAAGTGTCCGAAAAAGTGATAAAAGTATGCTCTTCGTCGAAAAATGATCAATTTTCCTGAAAAATCCAATTTTCTACACAAAAACTCGAAACATTACACATACCTGTTTAAGATAAATAAAAATGTTTTCAAAAATTACCTTTTTAAAGTAAAAAATAAACAAATTAAAAATTCATTTATTCGAAAAAACTTATATAAATGACTTTTCTAACTTCATTTTTACCATTTGAGTTCAGAGTGAAAAGTGAGAGCTTTTGGTTAAAAAAGTTCCTGTGAAGATTCTGGAAAATCCGTCCCTCAGAATCTGAAACCGTCAGCTCCAAGTAATCTACGTCCTCCTTAACTTGCATTTCATCCATTTACATTTTGTTTTTAGGCTTTAAATTTCATTTTTAAAGGAAAAATAGGTTGAAAAAATCACTTGCAGGGATCCGCAGGTGCAACACGCGGAACCTACGGACCCCGACTTTTTCTACAAAGAAAAAAGTCATGGGTTCGCACCTTTTGCATAGTGCTTGTGCATACCTATGCACTATGTGTAAGCAAACGGTGCGGACTCTGCGTAATGATTTTTAAAACTTAAATTTTTCAATTTCCGTCCAAAATTTTTCAAACAAGTTTGTTCTAATATGTCTTTTTGTGTATTATAGGACATTCAAAATTCTTATTTGGTGAGAATGCGAGCAAGAGGATGTAGATGAAGCCGCAATGCTTCATATGCCCACAATGCAGGCATTGAGAGCATGTGGATTGTACAAGTTCTGGGCCATACAGGGCATGAGGGCCCAAGTAGACCTCCTGACATGGTTGGTAAACAAATGGAATACTCAGGACCAGTGTTTTGTTATTGGCGGCCACCGGCTCGAAATTGAGCTAGAGGATATATACTTTTTGACTAGTTTTCCCAAGAGGGGTGAACAAATATCTTTGTTTGGGACTAGGCCAGGTGGCCAGTCTGTCGTTAGTCTTCGACTAGAGTTTTGTGATGATCGAGCAGACCCCAAGGATAAACGGATTGATATTAAAACTATCATCTGACCTGAGCTTAAATTTATTGCATTCACTGTTACCAGACTGTGCGGGAGTGCAGCATTGCATGTGGCTACTGGATCCCAGATGTGGATTGTAGTAGATTGTTTCCGAGGCACCATATTCAACTGGTACGAAGCAGTATTGGCCAATGTGAAAGGAAAATTGACCAAAGCAAAAAATGAAAAGCTAAAAAACTTTGGTTACGGATCCATTGTGGTTTCATTTGCTTTGGAGAGGATTCCCTTACTAGCTCCACAGCTCATTCCAGTTGATCTAGGCAGTGCCCAGGAACCTCGGATGGTTCGATGGATAGCTTTGATGGCCCGTCACGCTGAGGGTGTAGAGGTTGTTCGATTAACATTTTCATATTTTCATTGGTTGAACAACCAATTTTTTTCTATTGAGGACTTTCCATATGCCGGGATGGACTTCCACGGCGACCGAGACATGGCTCTTCCAGCAGGAGAACAATGGGATGATTCAGGTAAAAACAATTTTCAACATTTTCTAAGTTCTAAATTTTTTATTTTTTTTAATCGTCCAAAAATAATAATCAAAATTTTAAATGTAGATGTGGGCCCAAGACGACCAGCCACTCTCCAGCCTTATGAGAGGAGACACCCAGTTGCAGCAACACCAGCCCCACAGGGCCAATCAGCAGAGATCTTGACCGACTTGGAGCATCATCTAGACCGCTTGACACTAGATATTCCAGAGACTGATATAGATGATATTCCACTTAGGTTACAGAGATATGTGATTGGGGTCCCAGGACCTTTTAGGAGGTCCCTGTGTAGGGTGGCCCGAGCAGTAGTTTCTTATCGTGATCATCACCAGGGATAGGATGATCAATTTTCTAGACTCATAACAATTTTGACTTTTTGTATTATTATTTTCGCTGATCATAAGGTATTTTTCAACCTATGATCGAAGACGATGTATATTTTGAAACACACTTCTATGCTATGATATATAATTATTACAGGCTATCTGGTGTAACATGTTATCAAAGGTTGTGTAATTTACTGTTTTGATTATTGCAAATGTCTGTTTATCATACTAGAAGCAACTGCATCTACTAATGTATTTAAACGTCTTGGAATATGCTGATATTCAATGTAATTAAATTCACGTTCCAAGAGACGAACTCTCAAAAATAACCATAATAATACTGGATTTCTAATGGCATAAACCCTGTTAAGCTATAATACAACGAGTTCAGAATCCAACCTAACAACCAAACTCCGAATTCTAAACGATATGTACTCAGATAATAACTCAATCACTGCACTATACTCTGCAATGTTATTTGTTGTTTGACCGAGGCTTATCCCATGCATGGATACTAACTCATCAGAGGGTGAATAGATAACCCAAGTTGCGAAAGAAATATTCTGTGTACTACGACAAGCACCATCAGCAAAACCAATGTACGTTTTGTTAGACAGCTGTAAAATTTGTTATACCAAATGCTGGCTAAAACATTTTTGGAGCCTTCAAGGAACAAATTTTTACTACAAAAACTGTTGGCTCTTGAAGACTCTCAAAAGGCCTCATGCCTCTGTCTTAGTCTTCACTGCTGTGCCCATTTTACAATCTTGAAATTCTACTGTTTTCAAAGCCAAAATACTGCAGCAAACACCATTTTCCCCCTCTCCCCTCTTCCAAAACTAACCTCATTTTTATTCCTCCATTTCCCATGAAAATCCCTCATTTTCATGTTTCTCCCCTTTTCCCCTTCATCAAAATCCCTTTGGTAAGGTTTAAGACCCTTTCTTTCCTTATCGAAACCCCCAACAACCATTGAAAATCTATGAAAATCACATTTTTTATATATTGTAGACTTAAGCCCCTTGGGCTAAGTCTTTAACCCTTCCCCTCCATGCGTCTTGGTGCTAGAACCGAGCGCCAGCCTTCCAAGCACTTATTGCGTCGCTCGATTGCGATTAGCCCTTCCTCCATAAACCCCAACCATATGGTTTTCCATATAACACATGGCCCCGCAAACGGGCGCCGAACCTTATTTGAAATTTAATCTCTCGCCCCGAAGTTTAAACCTTAGTTTTATATAAATTTGTCGGTTTTATTATATAATAAAGTTTCCGCCGGTGTAAAGGTTCTAATCGCTCTCCACCATCGATCTGATCCGCAGATCGACAGTGCGTAATCCATCGCCCTAGTGGTCCCCGCCAGCCACTCACTGTTGCAAAACCGGGCAGAATTCATCGCACCGCTTTTGAGAGCGCGGCGGTTTTTTCTATTTCGCAGCGATTCCATACACTAGCCGACACGTGTCTTGAGCACTGTTCAAAATACTAACCTCATCGTGCGTTAAAGGTCGGATGTGGAGTGGGCGCAATATTGATGTGCGTCGTCTTATCTGAGGCCGCTCATCGGACGGTAGTCGCTCTCTGAAGATTCCTGTGCGATAACTCGGGGTACGGCGCAGTGGTAAAAGCATCTCCGTCGTCGATCTGATCTGTAGATCGACGGCCCAAAATTCATCGCCCTGATTCCTCGTCCAGTCAGCATTTCCGGACCCGGGGGTTTTATTCATCTGGATTTTATTGAAAATTTGATATCTGGGCATGTTTCTAAGGTTTATTGGCTCCTATTCTCCGTCGTTGATCGCGTGGGCCAATCTCATCTGACGGCCCACGTTTGTCCCGAACCCCGAACATGATTTTCGATCATTTTTCTCCAAAACAAAGGTTTTAAACCTTTGTCTCTGCTTTTATTTTTATTTTTCCGAATATTTTCACCCCTTCACGTTATTTATTCACCTTTGCTCCTGACCGTCAATCTCTGCGCGATCGACGGCTCCGATTTTAATTTTTCTTCCGCCTTACCTTTGACTTCTCCTAGTCAATCTCGACCGTTGGATGATGCCATCCGATGGCCATGCTCTCTCCACGCGCCTTCTGAAGCAGTAAACCTATACATGCAGGATTTCATAATGTTTTTTGTATTTTGCAGGGTTCAAATGATTTTTCCGCTATGTCTGAAGAAAATTTAAAGGCAAAGGGTGATGATCCTCCCGCCTTCGATTCATCTAAGAGAATCATTCGCAGGGTTTAAAATTCACGTTTCATCGGTGTTTCATGAGGCATTGATGCCATATCACCCCTGCGCAACCCTGTACACCAGAAAAACACAGCAAACCAAGCACAAATCAAAGAGTATCAGTGTCGAAGACAAAAATATACCAGAACAGAAGATTGAAGATAGATTTTGTGGGGATTACGTCTAAGATGGTTTTTCAAAAGCCTAATCCCCAATTAAAACACAGTTTGAATAAAATCTTAAGTGTTTTATCAACAGGAAAGCCTCCACCACCACATTTGAGGAAAATCAATTCCTCCCAACTACCACAAAGCCACCTGTGCCTCAAAACATTCAAACAGAGGCCGAAGTTATTGATCAGGATCAGATATTTGTCTCAAAGCGCAGTCAGAAGTTAATTCTGCAAATAAAATTAATGACAAAATATCAGTAGAGTTACTTTGACATCACACAGAGCCTCAAAGGTCAAAAAGAGCTCCCACCGAGCTTAAATCTTTATGTAAATCATTTAATACAGAAGATGCCTATGTAAGTTTATTCATCGAGCCCCCTAAAGGCCGAGGAACCATTAAGTCTGTATTAATTGTCTTTAGAGATCTTTTAACAGATCTCACCTCCTCATTCTTCTATAAATACTACTGCAGAAGATGAGTGAGGGGTTGGTTGATGTGGCTACTGAACATTGAAATGTAATTGAGCTTGAGACTTCTATCTATAAATAGTGTTCACTGGCTCTTGGAGCTCTACTTGTAATAGATAAGTTAGTTTGGGAAGTGTAGGTGACTGCTAAACTAAAGCATTGGACTTGAAGCTATAACTGGTTTGGAGCATCAATACAAGTTGATTTATGGGATCCTGGTCTATGTTGACGGTGATGTTTTTCTCATTATAACTTGTTATTTTATTTCTGTTTTCACTGTGTTCATTTTCTCTTATAAAGAACAGCATCCATAGATTTATGACCTACTGTATATCAGTACCCTTCTCTGACTGAAAATCTTTATCTAAATTTTTTCTTCTAATCTGTGTTATTTAGGAATGATTTAATTCAGTTTAAGCATAGGAATGTTGGCGTTCCCTCGTCTTATTGTCTTAGCTGAATATTGTTCTTGGATGTTACTTTCATTTCATGTTAAGTAGAGATGAACTAAGGAAGATATGGTGTGCCCTAGTCCTATTTTTATCCCCAAAGACTGTCTGAAAGTTTCCCTTGGAATGTGTTAAAAGCTGGCTAGTTTAAAAGTACTTACCAGATCTTAGACCATTCTATGTTATCTTTGTTTTTGTCTTGAAATTTCCCAAGTAAATCAGAGCTAGGAGAGGATTTGTGGTGAGCCCGGCCCGCTAGTTTCTACTCTAACAGTTGCCTTCAAGTTTCCCTTTGTTTTAAAATGTTTTCTATTGAAAGTGTATCAAAGGCTGGCTAGTTTAAAAGTACTTACCAGATCCTAGTTTACTTTTATGTTTTTCTTAAGTGTGTGTCAAAGGCTGGCTAGTTTAGAAGTACTTACCAGATCCTAGGCTACTCTTTGTTCTTCATCTGTTAATTCCCCTTCTTTTGTCTCATTCCATTCCATAAATCAAACTTCAAAAGAGATCCTTAGACATAGATGACTTTCCCCATGGACCACTCTTGAACCTGCTGTTTCAATTAAACCCTATTATGACTCCATAGCCCAATGGACTAAAACCTGCAGTTATCTATCTTCCTGGCCAAAGCTTATTCTATTTGCTTGCAAATTCACACCTTTGAAACTCTTTGCATTTAGAACTTTCCACCTCAAAACAGTAATCATGCTCAACCATCCAAAAAACAAAACAAACCCTTGGCCTTCATAACTAGCCTAATATCATTACCCAAGACTTCAAAGACAAATCTATATTTGCACTTATTGGAGAGATCCCTCTCCGGATTCAGGAGGGCTAGATCCTAGAATCCCAAAGTGGTTGAAACGATGTTTCTCCCTGTGATCGGAATTTGCCAATATTGCTGATTACAGGGAACTAACACGTTTGAAGAGATGTTGACATCTGCAATATCAAGAGTAAAACCCAGATAAGCAGAAATAATGATAAGAGCACACTCTAAACTAGGCACGCTTTTCTAATCTAAGACACACCAGCTGTAAAGAAACTAATCTAACAAAAATCTCCACACAGAATTTAAGCATAATATCTTTTCAGATAAAGCCCATTTCTGGGTTTATCTAAAGAGACCCCGTCAAAATCTATCAGTTCATAGGCCCCTTTTGCCAACTTTCGCTTAACAATGTAAGGACCATACCACATAGGTACAAATTTTCCAGCCCCTAGCTTATCGTTTGCTTGATCATATACTAAAACTAGGTCTCCTTCTGAAAAGTTGTGAGGTGTAACATTTCTGTCGTACTGAGCTTTCATTTGTTTTGCATGAGCCTCATTTGCTAATGCAACAGTGTGTCGATTCTCATCTAGCTGAGCTAAGTACAAAAAACGTTTCTCTTCTTCAGAAGTAGCTGGGAGTAATTCTATGGCTAATTTTAATGACGGAATTTCGCATTCAATAGGTAACACAGCTTCCAAACCGTAAACCAGTTGAAAAGGAGTGAAACCAATTGATGTTTTTACTGAGGTCGGATATGCCCAAAGTGCTGAAAATAGC
Source organism: Pinus albicaulis (assembly GCA_034641835.2). Taxonomy (NCBI): domain Eukaryota; kingdom Viridiplantae; phylum Streptophyta; class Pinopsida; order Pinales; family Pinaceae; genus Pinus; species Pinus albicaulis. The sequence goes on from CM076583.1 coordinate 679,042,927, forward strand.
ATGGTATGCCAATTCGACTTATGAATACCAATGATTCGTTTGATCATAGTGACTAAAAATTTATTGATAGTATCAACCAGACCATTAGCTTGTGGGTAATATGGAGTATAACTATCGTGGCGCAAGCCAAGTTGATCTGTCAGTTCAGTCATCATGATATTGCGAAAATGACTTCCATGATCCGTAATGATAGCTTGAGGAACACCGAATCTAGAAATTATATTATTGAACATGAAAGTTGCAGCAGTCTTTCCGTCTTCCGAAAATGTAGGCATCACTTCGGCCCACTTTGTAAAATAATCTACCGCTAATATAATATACGCATGCCCCCCGGTCGAGTGAGGGTTACATGTAATAAAGTCAATACCCCACTTTGCGAAAGGACCGACGGCAATTATAGGGTGAAGAGGAGCGGGTGGTGCACGCATTTTACAATCAAAGATCTGACAATTGTGGCATTTCCGGATTGCATAGATACAATCTTTGAATAAGGACGGCCAGAAATAACCAGCATGCAATATCTTTTGGGTTGTGCCATACCCAGACATATGACCGCCACATGCTCCAGAATGACAGTCATTGAGAACCTTCTCAGCTTCTTCATGAGTAAGACAATTTCAGAAAACAGAATCCGCTCCACGACGATAGAGTGTATCACCAATAATATTGTATTGTTGGGATTGGAAACGTATTTTCCGTCGCTGAGATCGTGAGATTTCAGGCCGAAAATATTGGGTTTGGAGATAAACAATTATATCCCCATACCAAGGATCAAAAGTAATGATAAGAAACAAAGATTCGTCTGCAATGGGCTGCTCCACCACAGTTTCAGTATCAGTATGTGGGAAATCACACATTAGTTCAGCAAATACCAAAGATTTCTTTTCCTTGGATTTTTCAAATTCCAAGTCAAATTCCTGCAGGATAACTATCCATTTGGAATACTTGCCCCCTAGCAATTGTTTGGTCAAGATATACATCATGGGGTTACAATCATAAATCACTGTAGTTTTGCGTAATAAGATGTAGTGATGAAATCTTTGGACATCTTGGACAGCTGCCAAGGCCAATTTCTCCACATGCGAGTATTTAATCTCAGTTGGATGGAGATTTAGACTAAGATAGTAAATCACATGTTCATTGTTGAATTCATCTTCCTGAACTAAAACCATCCCAATGGTGGAATGAGAAGCAACGAGGTACAAAAAATAATCCTGGTTGTAATTGGGAGGATGCAATAACTGTGCATGGGTCAACGCATGTTTGAGTGCACCAAAATATCGATCAGCGATCTCATCCCAAAATAATGGAACGTTCTGTTTTAACAACCTGGTAAAACCCTTTGTTAACTCGGCGTAGTTAGGAATGAAACAACGTAAAAAGTTTTCTTTCCCTGCAAACTTTGGAGTTGGCGAAGATTCAAAGGAGGAGGTAGATTTACGATGGCTTCCACCTTCGATGGATCGACATAAATGCCTGCTTTTGAAACTACAAATCCCAGTAAGCAACCCGATTCTACACAGAAAACACATTTTTGTGGATTCAGCCGAATTCGATAATGCCTACATCTCATAAAGATAGCTCGTAAATGAGTGAGAAGATTGGCTCTATGCAATGAATGGGCAGGTAAATCATCGATATAAGGCTTCACAATATGCTTGATGTCATGAAATGCGTAAGACATAGCTCTTTGAAAAATTGCCCCAACGTTATTCAATCCAAAGGGTAGTTTACAATAAGAAAATGTCCGCCACTGACAAATGAAAGCTGTTTTAGGTTGATCAGCCGAGAGTATATTGATTTGATTGTAACCGGAAAAACCATCCATAAAGGAGAACATTTCACTACCGGCACAATCATCAATAATTTGATCGATATAAGGGGTTGGATAATTGTCTTTAGGACAAGCTCGATTAATATCCCTATAGTCGATACATACTCTTATTGTTCCTTGTTTTCTGTTGACAGGAACAATATTCGATACCCAATCGGTTAAAGGAATTGGATAAATGAACCCTGCATGAAGTAATTTCTCAACTTCAGCTTTGATAGCAGCAGCTTTTCTCGGATGTATTTAACGTAATCGTTGTCGGATATGTTTAGCATCCGGGTAAGTCTTAATTTCATGGACAACAATTGACGGATCGATTCCTGGAATTTCTTCATATGACCAGGCAAACACGTCACAGGATTCTTGAAATAGGGCTTTATAATTTTGGATTTCATCGTCCATACAGGAAGCACCTATATGAATGTTTTCAATAATTCCTGGCTTAACTGAAATGTCAATAGGAACCGTTCGAGAAATATTTTCCAAATTTAACTCATAATCATAATGTTGCAATGGATTGTGTGGTTCTTTGACATAATTAGCAGTAAAAATAGAAGAAAAATCATCTTCAAAATGATGAAGCTCAGGTAAAAATGAAGATCAATGATGTATATCTTCCCATGGTAAATCATCAACAGACAAGAGTTCACGAATTTGTTCATCAGTATGAACAAGATCAGGAAATGTTGTTGTAGTTGAGCTAGATATAGAAAGTGATTCCTCATGGATCACATTCATTGGATCAGTTTCGGTTGAAAAAGGATCAGAAAACGACTGTACAGCCTGATATGCAAGTTCAAAGGGACTCAAAGGCATCGCGCCATCAAATGAATCCACCTCGGAATCGGAAGGTACGATCCAAGGATCATCAAAAGTAACAGTATTTGATGAAATCGTATGAATATTTGCAATATGAGGTGATACGTTAGGAGGAGGAAAGGAAAAATTTCCCAATAAACCGGAATCTTTAATCAAACCTACGTTGATATCCTTGTAAGGGATAGTCGTTTTACCGATGTGCTGAATACTATCTGTAGAGGTTGGATCAGCTGAAAAATAAGTCAGTTGGTCTATTGTAATGATCTTTCCTTTATGTGGAAACTTGATAAGCCGAAAGACCGATGAAACAACAACAGTCATAGCATAAGACCAACTGCGACCCAGGAGAAGGTTGTAATCAAGAGTGGCATCAACCACTTCCACATCGAGATTTACGGTTTTTCCTTCTACCTCTATAGGTAAATTCTGCAAAATACCAAAAGGATGGAACCCTCAGCCATCAAAAGCCTTGAGAATCATCGGAGATTGATTGAGTGTGGAAGAACCAAGTGATTTCCAACACTGGATCGACATAATACATGTAGAAGCCCCTTAATCAATCACAGTCTGAAATCACAGTCTATTTTTGACTAATACTGGAATCTGGAAAGCCATTTTATGGGGAAGGCGGGGTGTACTATTCTCTAAATCGAAGATTATAAGGTTCGAATCTTGAATATCGACAGCTCCTATGGCAGACAAGAGTAATTTACGATGTGCTGGGCACGATTGCAGCACTTCCAAAGCCGACATTACTGAAGGGGAAATAGCTAATTTCTCAACAATGTTGTAATTCTGAGCAGCTCTCGCATGTGGATTGAAAGCTTATTTACGAAGTACACCTTTAGCAAGCGGTTTGATTACTAAGTCTGAGTTGGGTTTCTCGATCTGTAGCGGATCAGAAACAGGAGGAGGTGTAGTTGATGTATTTGAATTAGAATATTCTGCTTCTTTACCATCAACAGGATTTTTACTACCATAATCTTGCGATTGCATCGCAATCCTAACATGAGACATCATCAGAATGGGCTCTTCTAAGGCATTCGAGGAAGAACCAATCATCTTACTATCTTGAGTAGGAAAAGGATCCTTCAAGACAGCAGGTGTTTGAGAACCTTTAACGAATTTCGAAACCTCTGCTCGATGTGGGCATTGTTTGGTAAAATGATCCTCATCACAAATGAAACAAGGATAGCGAGGTTTATGTTTTTCGTCAGTAGATTCATTTTTATCTATTTTATCTTTTTAATTTTGTTTGTTTTTATTCTTCCCCTTCTTTTTACTTCCAGATTTAGATTTGGTCGTAGATGACTATATGACATGAATGTCGGCAAAAACTTCAGTGGAAGAATCTCCTTTCGGGGAATTAGGTAAATTTATATAGGAGAAGAATTCTTTGAAGATTTCTTCTTGATTTTAGTACTAACTGAACCAATCATACCATCATCAGCATGAGACCCTGAAGGAGCTCCAATTATTTGACCGTGTTTTGGAAGATCAAGGATTTTTTCATGTAAAGTACCTGACTGCGTATAAACGAGGTCAAGGTACTGAGCCTGAGCAATGACTTTCTCTTTAGTAACAACTCCTCCCTTAGCTACATCTTCAATTATTTTGGGTAATAATGATTTAATAACCCATTCCGCCAAAATTTGATCCGGAATGAAAACTTTCACTAAATGCCTTCTACGTCGCCATTCGTGAATATGATCAGAAATATACATGGACGTGGATTGTTTTAGTGAAGTCAATAGTTCCGTGCCATTGTCGTATCTGACAGGAAACTAAAAATGAGTTAAGAAAGCAGTTGCTAATTGATTGAAATTATTAAAAGAGCCTCGTGGTAACTCAATGTACCATTTGGCGGCAAGACCAATAAGAGTTCATTGAAAAAGGCGTAAGTGAATTGAATCATCAATTAATGAATTAGATGCACACCATAGGTGATAAGTCATAACGTGATTTGACGGATCCTCTCCTGACTTACCCTCGAATTTCGGTATATCACTGGGCAACTTATTAGGCATTGGCGGCCAATACGTAAGATACTAAATTGGATCGTTTGTGAGGCGCGACAAGTCATGTAAATCCAAAGTTGCAATAAATGGTAACTGAAGGTTAGGGTCACAAAAACCTTGAGTAATAAGACCAGTTCCAGGAGGATGATATCCAGGATAACCTGGAATCGGATTTGCATTAGGAATGGTATAACCTCCCGGAAAACCAGTATTAACCGGACCAAACTGGGGTTGTTGAGGCTGTTGATAAGTATAGCCAAGATACAGTTGATACTGATAAACTGGGTTTTGTGCAACGGGACCGAATTGATACTGTCCCTAGTACGATTGATATGTGAATTGTGGTTGACTTGTGGTAATTGTGGCAATCGTACTTGTACCATCTTGTCCTGCAGGCATCTGGACCGAAGTCTAAACTGTAGGTCCTAACTGGAGCACAGAAACTTGAGGAATTTGCATGGTGGCAGGGATAGAAGAAATCGGAGATACAGATACTCTAGAAATAGGTGTTATAGGTTGAAAATATGTTACAGTAGTTGCAACAGTTTGAGGCGGAGTCTGAGGTGTACTAGGCCCAAGCTGTTGAATAGAACCAGGTGTAGGGATTTGAATAGTAGGCTGGACAGGTTGCTGGGTTGGACAAGAAACCAAAGGTTGTCCAGGTTGATTAGGTAACTTCACATTAGGTTGCGTAGTCTATTGAATTTGAGATGGATTCCACACCATGTTCATTCTGGGGTATTGTCCCGTAGAAGGTTGTGCATAAGAACCATAGCCTGGTTGAACGTAGGGTTGATAATTAAATGGTAAATTTACAGTTCCTTGTACAAATGATTGACCAGAAGGTGGTTGGAAACCTTGAGTTGGGTATTGACCTCGAGGTTGATAACCCTGAGGCGCGTATTGAATCTGGGGTTGATAAGCACCCTGAGGAATATACTGAGTCTGGGGTTGACCTTGGGGTATGTACTGTCCTTGAGGTTGATAACCTTGAGGTATGTATTGTCCTTGAGGTTATTCTCCAAAATAATATTGTCCTACAGTTTGTCCTGGGAAAAAATTACCTTGGGGTTGCCCCCCCAGGCGGTAACTGACTGCCTTGAGGTTGCCCCCCAGGTGGTAACTAACTACCTTGAGGTTGCCCCCCAGGCGGTAACTGACTTCCCTGAGGTTTTCCCCTAGGCAGTAACTGACTACCTTGAGGTTGAGGATTTGGAATATTACCAGACATCATAAAGATTTGCTCTGTGTTCAACATTTCAGTTTTAGCTCCATTAATAGCATATGATAATACTTGTTCAATCGGTCGAGGAGTTGCTCCTGAGAAAGTACCAGAAAGAGCCTGGTACCCTGAAGGAATAGAAGGACCACCGTGTAAAAATGTTCCTGGTTTTTGGGAAAACATAGATGACTCTCCTGACATGATCGATGAAGGATAATAACCTCTGGGCGTAGGATGAAAATGAATTCAATGTGGTGAAAAAGCAAGACCCGGGTTTTCTAAAAAAAAAATCAAAGATAAATACCAAGCGTCACTCCTAATAGGACTATAGAAAATGGATTCATGCTCCCTAAGATTCAAAGTCTGTGGGGATTCAGGAAGAGTTACTTCTTCGTCTGGACCAACAAGTTCTTCAATAGAAATGAGGTCAGTAGGAAGATCTTCAATAATGATATTCCTTATCCTAGGTGAACCAGGATCACTAGAAGTTGGATTAATAAATCCTGAGGATGGTTCCAAAATAGTAGGTTCAGTATCAGGCTCAGAAATTTCAGGTTCTTTAGCTAATTCACTGGAAGGAGAAATACTACCAGTAACTTTGGAAACTGAAATTGGCTCTTGAATATGCTCTGTTGTTGGTATTTGATGATCAGGATGAATAACTATAGATGAACTTCCAGCTTCTGTTGATCTAATTCTACTGCCACTATATGATACTAGAGCACGCAGCCCTTCAAGTTGGCTTGGTGTATACTCAGGGGGCTTTCCCTGAAGTCTCCGAGACTGTCTCGGTAATTCTGCCACGATTGAATATCAATTAATCACATGCAAACAAAGAAAATTTCAATGAAAACACCTAAATTCTCTAAAGAAACAAATAGCTAAATCACACGCCTAAAAAATCTAAGAGTTCAAACCACACACAAACAGTAACTTCCTGTACTAAAAAAACTAGTTGGTGATGAAATCCAACTTAGTAGAATTTTAACACAGAAAGGGCAGTTGGAACAGTTACCCCGACAACCTGCTTAATGAAACAGACTGGCACAAGTTTCTTCACAAAATCATCTCGAGTGAAGAGAATCCCCCAGAGAGTCCAAGTGAGTCTAGTCAACGTCTGTTCCAGGTACAGTGAGATCTTTCCTTCACCGTCACCTTAGGAAATAATCTTAAGTTTATGGACACTAAGGTTACCAACAACAACAAATACAACTGGGGGAACATTCTACGATCCGATTCTACGCGCAAGGGCAGAGTAACAAAGCTCAATCCCCTTGAAGCCTCCTCGACATGGTCAATCCGAGGTTTACCAACAAGTGACCCCAGGCTCCTCGAAAATGGTTAATCTGAGGTTTACTGTTTGTAATGTGCGCATATCTTCTATCTTTCCCAATGAAACAGAATTGATTGTCTCAAAGGTTCGGACATGATCCCGTGATTAACTCCTTTAAGAGAAGCTTCCCAGAATATATCAATTACAATTGGATTTCTTTCCTACCGCAAGATTTATCTACTTTTTTTTTTTACTATCTTTGAGAGTTAATTACTCCCTACTCCAAGATACTAGCCTAAGCTATATTGGTGATAAGAGCCCTAGAAATGAAAAAATTACTAGATCAATTTTAATTAAGCATTGTTTTTATGGGTTGTTATTTAAGTCAATAGGTATGGAAATGAAACTTTGATGGTGTGAAGACTCGACTCCAAACACACTAAAAAAATGCACCTAAAATGATAAGCAATTCGTTTTTCTTTCAATGAAGCCTAGCTAAAAGAAAGAGTTCGAGAAATGCACTTTCTTAAGAAATAATTCTTTCTTTCAACATGAAGAATAAATGAAAAGAAAATCCTTTTGTTTTTCAATAAGAACTCAAAACGATACAAACAATCAATGCTCACAATAAATCCCTTTCACTTTTAAGACTCGAAACTACAAAAAACAATTTTTGCTTTCAAAAGAGATCTAAAAGTTCTAGAAAAGCATTCAAAACTATAAAAAAACTAATTTTGAAATCTAAAAACTCTGAAAATCTAATTGAATAAAAGCTTCAATTTTTTTTTTGAGAATGTTTTTCTTAGTTGTTCAGTAAACTAAGGATTCATTTGCACAGAATAACAAATAAATCAAAAAACATCTAGATATGCTTTCTTTTGTAAAAATGAAATTCAAAACTTATAACAAAGTTTGTTCAAAGATTTGCAAAGAGAAAACTAGATCTATTCCTCAAAAAGAATGGATTTTGCAACCAAGTCAGACTCATCAAGAAGACAAAAAGACACCAATGTCATCTAAGGTATTTCAAGCTTCTAATCTTTGAGTCACTACAAAGACAAAGTGAAAACCACTCCAAGTATGCAAAACTTCTAGAAAATCACCCAAAACAAAAATACTATTGGAACTCACTCACAAGAAATTTTTGACAGGAAAAATATAGATCTGGGTAGACACTAAGAGAGCTAAATCAAACTTAAACTTAATCTGGAAGAAGAAATCTAGAAATTTCAAAAATTTTAATAGAGTCTGCAGGACCCAGAAGCAACAGGTGCAGTCCCACACTGGTTACTCAAAGAAAGTGTGAACATGCCTGCACTGTGTATGAAGATAAAGTGTGATCCCCAGAAAAATTCAAGAAAAACACAAAAGACTTCAAAAATTTTCAAAGAAAAGTAAACCTAAGCTACCCAAGCGAGTATTCATCAATCAAAAACCAGAAAAAATCATTTTCTCAAGTCAAAACAAAGGAAAACCAAAAATCCAAAATCTTTCCCCAACGGAGTCGCCAATTTGTTGGCCGGATAAATCGATCTTGCAGACAAGACCGATCTCCCTAGTATCAGAAGATAGTCTAGCAACAAACAGAAAATTAAATTTATCTTTCTCTAGATATATCACGATTTAAAAGTAAATGCTATAAAAGGTGTTACGATCCTACCTCGATCCAATGCTTGCTTGTAGTCGTTGTCCTTCAGTCGCCCGAAAGAGTTATCTTTGAAGACATGCAATCACAAACAATCAAACATTAAATAGCACCTGCATAGCATATATTCTAGATCATATATATTATGGTGATAAAGGAATCCATAAAACAAACAATCGAATGACAGTTTATTGAGAACAAAAAACTTATTTGTATTAACTTTGAAATAGTAGAAGAGCCTTACAACCTTTTCAGCCTTGAGGTTGAACAGGTCCTCCCGGGGTCCAAAGCAGGAATTTCCTCTACTTTGACAGGTCTTTCACTCTTCTAACTGAGACACATACATGTATGTGATCTTCCCTCATAAAATCTCAGTTAAAGGGTCTAAATTCCAACAGCACTTTACCTCAAACAACACTAAAGCTTGAACTCCCTTTGAGGTTGCCCAACGCCTCTTTTTATAGTGCAAAAGAAGAGGTTACAGTTCCAATTATGAAGGGATAGAGTCCTCCTTAAAAGGGATAAGCTCCTCACATCAAGGGGTTAGATCCTTAAGGCATGGGATACATGAACCTAAAAGGAACGGATTTGCTACAGCAAGATTCCTTCCAGAAGCTTCTAGAAATGACTGAAAGTGAGATTTTTGAGTTTACTTGCACCCTTTTAATCTTTTACAGGGGCCCGTACTCTTAACACAGAGAAAGTGCGGTCAGGTTCGCAGGAGACATGACCATTAGGTGCGGGACCACAGGTAAGACAAAGAGAAAGTGCGATACCAGAGTTTTAGAGCTTTTCTCTTATTTTTAAGGCTTGATATGAGGAACTGATTTTTTTAGACTTGCAAAGGAGGATCGTATGAGTGATAATGAGCTCATACAGATAGAAAAATGTCAAAGTGATAATGTTCAGTGCAAAAATCCTTCCAAACATTTATTCATTATCTCAGTTTGACCATCAGATTGAGGATGATAAGATGAGCTATGAGCTAATTGAGTACCCAAACAAGAAAATAACTCCGTCCAGAAATTTCCAGTAAATATGGGATCTTTGTCGCTCACAATAACCTTTGGGTTTCCATGAAGCTTTTGAATTGTGTCCATAAATGTAGTAGAAACTTTACTTGCTTTAAATGGATGAGATAATGCACAGAAGGGTGCATACTTGGTAAGTCTATCAATTACCACCATGATCACACTCTTTCATTCGGACTTAGGTAAACCTGTGATCAAATCCATTGAAATCTCCTCCCAACATTGACATGGAATGGATAAAGGTTGTAGAAGATCTGGGGTCTTAATTGTCTCAACTTTATTTTGCTGGCAAACCAAACATTCCGCCACAAACTTTTGAATATCATATTTAAGGCCATCCCAAAAAAATTCTTTGTTCACCCTATGGTAAGTTTTTAAAAATCTTGAGTGTCTTTTTAAAGGAGAAGTGTGAAATTCCAAAAGAATTTTTTGTTTCAGTTGGGAATTCTTACAAATATATAAGCGATCTTTGTACCATAAGGAATCATTTTTCCAACTAAATGTATCAGATGTACTAGGATCTTGCTGCAACTTTTGAATGAGTGTCCACACTTCTTCGTCCTTCTTCCATTCATCCCTTGCTTCAGTTATCCAATCTGGTTAGACAATAGAAATGGCACAAAGTAATGCTTCCACCTCTTCATTCTTTCTTGAGAGTGCATCTGCAACAACATTTAGCTTACCTTTTTTGTAGATTATTTCAAAGTCATAACCCAACATCTTTGTGACCCATTTTTGCTGCTCTTCTAAATATAGCCTTTGTTCCAAAAAGTGCTTAAGACAGTCATGATTAGTTTTTACCTTGAAGTGTCTTCCCATTAGGTAAGGTCGTCATTTCTTTAGTGCATGTTGTATTGCTAACATTTCCTTCTCATAAATAGATTTATGTAAATACTTTCCTTTGATTCGAGGACATTCAAAAGCAATGGGTCTTCCTTCTTGCATTAAAACAACACCAATTCAATTTCCTGAGGCATCACATTCCACAATAAAGGTTTTTGTGAAGTCTGGCATAGCTAAGACCGGTGCTAGGCACATTGCCTCTTTAAGATGTTCAAAGGCCTTAGTTGCTTCAAGAGTCCATGAAAATGCATCTTTCTTCAATAATGTTGTTAGAGGTGCTGCTATTCTCCCATAATTTTTAACAAACTTTCGATAATACCCTGTTAACCTGAGAAATCCTCACAACAGCTTTATGGTTGTGGGGACTTTCCATTCCTTAATGGCTTTAATATTGTTAGGGTCTACCTTAACACCCTCGTGAGATACAATATGACCCAAATATTCCACCTCTCGTACTCCAAAGAAACATTTGGATGTTTTTGCATATAATTGTTTCTCCCGCAATAGTTTGAGCACCCTGTCAACATGTTGGACATGATCCTTCCAAGACCTGTTGTAGATTAGTATATCATAAAAAAATACTAGCACAAATTTTCTAAGGAAGGGTTTGAAAATGGAATTCATCAACCCTTGAAATGTAGAAGGTTCATTGGTAAGGCCAAAAGGCATGACCAAAAATTCATAATGACCCTCATGAGTTCGAAAGGTTGTTTTCAAAATATCTTCAGTCTTCATTCTAATTTGATGATATCCCGAACGAACATGGACATATGCCATGATCCATCCTTCTCAGGCACCAACTCACCATCTCAGGCACCAATACTACTAGAGCAAAGAAAGAACTTTGACTAGGTTGAATTATACCCGCCTCTAACATTTTTGCAATCATACGTTCAATTTTCGCTCATTTGGACATAAGGATATCTATAAGGCCTGATGTTTGGAGGAACACTTCCTGGAATCAAATGAATTGCATGATCATGATCACGAATTGGTGGGAGTCCTTTGGGATTTTCAAGCACCTTGGAATTATTATCCAATACTTGTTGGAGATCTGAAGAAATAGATGATTTTGATGTTGGAACTTCTACTAAGCATGATTGTGAAATTATGCCTCGTTGTTCTTTCTTTAGAAGCCTTGTCATGACATTAGAGCTTATTATATTTCCTGTCTTCCCTAAAATACCCCATAATTTGACTTCCTTTCCTTCTAAAAAAAAATTCAAGAAAAGTTCTTGAAAATTAAAAGCTACCGTCCTCAAAGATTGTAACCATTGTACTCCTAGCACAGCATCAGCACCTCCCATAGGAATGGAAAGCATTGGACTATTAAATACATATTACCCCATGGTTAGCTTGATATTATGGCATTTTCCAGAGAAATTTATAGTTCCTCCATTTGCAACCATCACTTGAAATTCTGGTGCTGGGTATAGGAAAGATCTAATTCCTTGGCTACCTTACAATGAATAAAATTATGGGTACTACCTAAATCAATCAACACTATTACCTTTTTCTTCTTGATATGTCCTTCTCATGTTGAGAGTTTGAGGAGTGGTAATTCCTGCCAATTCATTACACAATATGGTCAGACTCATTTCTTCTTCTTCTAGGGTTGGTTCCTGGTGTATATCCTCTTGTTTTGAAGTTTCTTCTTCATTTTATTCCTCCTCTTCACAATCTATGTAAAATAATTTATGCTCAGCACACTTATGACCTTTATTCTATTTGCTATCACAATTTTAGCAAAGCCATTTTGCTCTTTTTTCTTCCAATTGTTGTGGTGTCAACCTTGTAGGTTGTAGAAGTATAGGAGTAGCAACACTTCCATATTTATATATGTGAGTGGTAGGCTTCATTGTCACCATAATTTTACATTGAATTTTTCTTACCAACCTGAATGCCTTCTCCAATGAATCAACTTCCCAAATGCAAACTTCATGTTGGATGCTATCCTTTAAAGTCCCTATGAAGACATCAATCCTCTGTTCCTCTAGAATATCATTTACCCTTATATTCAATTTTTGGAATTCCTCAATGTGCTCCACCACTGAACCCTTTTGTTTGAGATTTATCAATTGACTAAAGAAGGTGTTTCTCTTTGTATCCTCATAATGTGCTATCATTTCTCCGTAAAAATTGACCAAACGACAAATTTTTATGCTAGAGCAAGGCAATTTATACCATGACAAATGTATTTTTTTTCTAAATGTAAAGTTGCAATGCGTACCTTTTGTGTGTGTTGCACATTATTGAGATCAAAATATTGCTCCATCTGTAGTATCCATGTTATGGGATCCTTGCCATCAAACTTCCTCATATCCATCTTTGGAATATGGTGGTTCTTCCATCAAACATTAGAGTTTATGAAATCACGATTAACATTTATTTTGTTCTCATCATGAATTTCCTCTACTATCTTTTCGTCATTAGGAAACATTTCTTGTATCAACTTTGCCAAACCTTCGATGTCTACTTTTAGATCATTATTCCTATTTTCCATGTTGTCTTTCATTTTTCATCAATCTTAGCTTCCATGTCGTCCATCTTAGCTTCCTTCCAACTTCAATGCCATCCATCTTATCTTCCAAACCATTCATATTAGCTTCCATGGCTTTATTCAAACCATCCATCTTAGTTTCCACGTCTTTCTTCAAAACTTCCATTTCATTTTTTGTTGCTCTTTGTGATAGCGAAATTTGGTGCACTTTCTCTTGTAATTTTGATATCTCATGTTGTGTTTCTTCATCTTCATGAGTCATAGTAGAGCCTTTTGAAGGCTTAATGGGTGTTGAATTCTTTTAAGGGGGAATTTAAGAACCCAATATTGATATCTATTTTTCAATATGCCCTTGGAATAAATTCAAACTAATTTTTTTCAAACAAGGCTTATGTAATTTAGAAAACATACACACCTTTTTTTTTTCTTTTGAGGAGCTCGATATTGAAACTGAATTATCTCTGTGATTTTGGATCTTCGATATTTGAAATTTGGCCCTAAAGTATCCCTCTAAATCTTCTTTCGAATGCCATAGGTCTGACTTAATTTGGATTCTTCAAGACAAAGCTATGCCCAATCTCCCACGATGACCTAATTATGGACTCGTTCAGTAGAGCAAATTTGTACGACTTGCCACGTGTCACTATTTCCTCCCTCAGCTCTGAAATTGATGTGCCAAAACCTACAGTCTGTGTCCTTGCAACCACTTTTTACAGAATCCCAATCCGACACTCAGAGAGAAAGTTATGATGTTTTTCCCACGATCACCTCTTTGAGATGAAATTCGGGAGCCTGAAACAATCCTAACTTCCACAGATCATATCTCCAAAAATATTGTGAACCAAGATCTGAAATTTTTACAGGAGGTTCCTCAGAATTTTGGCTTCGCACTGTAAAATTTTCATCTTGTGAAACTTCTTATACGAAAAGTTATAGTGAAAATTCCACGATGACATGTTTTAGTTGAAATTCAAGAGCCTGAAAAAACCTAACTTCCCCAGATCATATCTTCGAAACTATTACGAACCAAGATCTGAAAATTTTACAGGAGGTTCCTCAGGATTTCGGCTTCGTGCTGTAGAAATTTCACCTTCTAAACCTTCATATAAAAATAGTTATTTCCAAAATTCCATGATTACCTGTTTGGAGCAGCAAAACCCTAGAATCCAAAGCTCTGATACCAAATGTTATGAAACCAGCTCCAAAAATAGAAGAAAAGAGAGGTCAACGCCTTAGAAATAGCCACTTCGAGGGAGAAACCTCCAACACATTACCTAAATGAACAATTCTTGGATGATACAAATGACCAAAACCTCCTTCTATATATACGAGTCCATGGGTCCACAATATAATCGTAGCCGACCTAACAATAACAATGTAAGGGCACAATAATAACAATATTGGGGTTACAGTGGTACAACAATAACAATAAGGGGGCTATACTAATAACAATAAGGGACTAAACTAGTAATATAGTGACCTAAAAGAGTTATTTGAGTGTTTGAAGTTGAAGGTTGTTGTGTTCTTTCAGTAACTACAAGTGGAGCATTGTCTTTCACCATTGTTTCTGTATCAATTAATTCTATTGTTTCCACTTCTTCATTGACAGGATTTAATTTTGGCTTCTTCATGTACATCAATTTAAATTTGGTTTCAGTGGTTGTCTCTGCAGTGTATGATCCTTCTTCTCTGATTCTTTTTGAGTTTCTATCTTCTTGGGCCGAAGTTTGCAATATTTGACTAGTATCACCTTGCTTCTCTGCATCTGTCAAGGTGTTCTCCAACCATTCAAACTGATTGGAGTATTTCTCAATATCTACTTTCTTCTCATGTACATAAGGATTTAATTTTCATTTAACTCTCAATTTACTTATTACTCCTAGAAGATCATAATACCACAGAGAACTCTTACTGAATTTAAACTCCTGCAAATAGTTTTCAGCCTCTGGACCTGCATATCTACTATTACAAATGAAAGGGCCAACCTGATTCTTAATTTTAAATTGTGTCTTATTTTTGGCTGCCAAGAAATTGATTCCATCAGAATTAAGAAACTCTCTGATATACTCAAGGGAAAATAACCTCATTGGGAGGTATTTGGACAGTTTATATGGAATAAGATTTGATCCATATACATAATCTCTGTATGGTTTTGATACAAGTACCAATCTCCTGTCCTATTATGCTTTGATAATTGCAGGACCTTCTTAATTTCCTCATTGATTCTTGGATGCATGCTGTTGTTTAGCATATTGACCATAGGATGAATGAAAGAATCAATGAACTCTATGTAGGTGGACTGTGTGGAATATTTTCTGATTAAAGGAGTCCAAAATATAACTAACTGTGGGTTACCTTCAACATCAAGCTTTTGAAGGTTCAGGCAAATTTCTCTGATTGAAAATACAAAAACATGTGGAATAGAACTGAAGAATACTTGAAGACACCTTCTTCAAGCATTTTAACCAACTGTTCATGAATATTATCAGCAAGGTACTGGGCAAAATTGAAAATGGTAGCAGGAGGCTAACCAAGTGTGAAAGTGGACAGGAAACCTAAGACTGCAGCATCAACATGCTCATCAGTAAAATAACCCAAAATGCAGGACAACATTGTGATAATGTGTCTCGTTCTCTCAGAAAATATTGCAGATGAGTAAGGAGTATTTGTCTTGGGAGTTTCTACAGATGAAGGCATGAAAGTTTGGAATATCTGGAACCCCTTGGGGAAGTCCAGATTCAGATACAATTGTGTGAGGGTTTCAATGGACAAAGGGGTTTCATTTGGCCTAGGTTGGATCTACAACATTTGATTGATTGACTCAGTTGTAATATTAAACAGAACTTCTTTTTCAGGGGTTATTAGGGCTCTCTGATTTGGTAAATAGCAAGGTTGACAGAGTCTAATCACTTATGGGCACTGGAAAGTCTGTGGGAGAACATGCTTTGGAAAATTAGACTCCCAAATGAAAACCTCATCTGCTTGGTCAATGGATTTTTCATGGCTCCAGCAGTGGAGCTCAAGAAGGTTAAACTCAGTGACTATGTCATTAATTTTAAAATATTTTTCAGCCAAGGAAGTGTGTTCTACATCTACAACTGGAGGTTGCAGAGGATTGACGAATACAATGCTTTTGGAAGCCATTGTTTTGCTTGATTTTACAATTAATTACTCTTTTGACTCAAGAAATAGATTTCAGGCCTTTAGGAGCACCTCAGAAAGATAATTACAGTTTGAAGATTGATTTAGGATGAAACAAGGGCTTATCTATATTCTGTAAAGGTTTAAACTGGTTCAATTGATCAAACTGTATTCTTTGTGACCAAAAGCAATCTCTGGACCTCAAAATTCTGTAAACAGATACCTAGGGTCTGCAGAAAAGGATTGGAAGGCAAGATGGCTTTCTTCAGGTCTGCAGAGGCTCCTAAATGATTCAATTAATGAATTACTTTATTTCTATATTAAGTACAAGTCTTTGATTTGAAGAATACTTGGATAAAATGAAGATTTTTAAGTTTGTGGAGGGTTTCTGAATCAACGGAGGTTCTTTGAAGCTTCAGGGATCTTTATAATGCTTCAAATGAATTTTGCAGTGTCTTGTAACAGCAAAGGTCTTGAACTTTAGTGAAAAAGACTTGAAATAAGGTCGGTAGAGTGATCTGATTTCTCAGAAATAGGTCGGCAGTCTTTCTTTGCGCAAAGGTGTAACAGAAATGGTAAAAAAGGGTGTAAAGGGAAGTCATATGGATTTTTAACCAATCAACGGTTAACATTGAATGCATGGGTCAAATTCAAATGAGAGATATATGGCTGCAATGGGTAGGAATACAATCAGTGGTTTTCGCATTTGCAAAGGCGGTCGGGTGGTATAATTATTGAGGATGTGACGCAATCAAATTGTGACACGTTGCAGGGAGTGAAACTCCGCAAACCGTGCATTTCGCAAGGTCAGGGTGTAGTTAAAGATTGGATGCTCGGGGATGTGATAGTGATTACTAGCCGTCAGATCTGATCAATGTAGATCTGAAGGTTGGAAAAAAAAAATTAATTGGTCGGGGTGTGATAGGTGTGGGGCCCAGGACTTTAAGTTATGCGGGTTATGCGAAAAGGTTATAAAATATATGAAAAGGGTGTATGTTACATGGGGTCGAGGTTTAATACATAGCCAATGGGGTTAAGGTAAGTGGGACATTATAATAGGCGGGGTAATAATAAGTGGGCCCAAAATAAACAAAACGTGGGGGAATTAAACTATAGGTTTAAAATAAAATATGGGTTGGGAAATAGATATAAAGGAATTAATTAAATATGAGTTTAAAAGGTATATAATGCGGGAATTAATACATAAAGTTAAATGCTAATAATGAAATATAATGTGGGAGGTTAAATACACTAATTTTTATCATAAAAACTAATATTAGGAAGGCAATTCTTCAATGTGGGACCCAACGTATCATTTTTTAAAGAAATACTTAGGATAAAGGTATTTTTTGGGTTTTTTGAATAAAAATGAAAATTAATTAAGAGTTTTTTACTTTTCCAAAGGAAATTTTTCATTTTAACTTAGCAAAAAGAGTTTTGTAATGAAAAATGAGTGACTAATGGGAAAAAGGGTTAGAATGAAGGGGAAAAGGTATTTTTACAAGGGAAAGTATTTTGAAAGGAAGTTAGTAAATGAAATGACCAACTTTTTGTTATCCATGCCTTGTGAAAACTGCTTATTCCTACCCATCAGCTACCCTAGCATTTTTTCTTCGTATTTTTTGGTGCATTTGAGCTTGCAGACCCTTATTCATTTTTCTTTTAATAGCAAACTATCTAATTCTATCCTTATTACTTCCAAAGGCTCAGATTAAACCGTTAAGCTTGTTATTATTCTCTACCTAACTACTGATATGCCAAGTTTAAACATTATGGCTAGATCTTTATTCTCTATCTATCATAATGAAATTTAAAGCTGGAAAGCATGAAAAGTCAAGATTAAACAGTTTGACCTTTATGGATTGTGGCATTTTTTACAATCTGCACACAATCTTATTTTACAAAATGAAGTAAATAGTAGTGGCATTTGAAATTGTATCACTTTCATGATCTATTTTTATCTCTTTTTTGTTTGGGGCTCATTTTTTATATTTTTTTTTTATCTTTTTTCTTTCAAGTCCTTTGATTTTTCTTTTAGGACTTTTACCCTCTTTACATTTTTTTTATTTTTCTAATATGGGAAAACAATTTTGCAGAAAGCAAAATATGTACATATTACAAGACTAATCATAGTCAATTCAAAATTATGAATCCTATTATTATAGGACCCTAACAGTGGCTCCACATGGAGATGGCATTTCCTGGTGAAATGTCAAGAACTTTAAGATCAGTAGCTTTTGAATTTTGACCGTGCTTTTGCCTTGGAACTGTTTTCTGAGCTCTGCATTATTCATACTTATAATATTTTGTCTTTCAAAGCTTAGGTCCTTCTCTTCGGGCTTCAACTTTGTAAGAAAAACATCCAATCCAATCTAAACTCTGCAATGTTATGTACAATGAACAAAGTAAATAAAGTGAACTGTTGTTATTCTGGGGAATATTAATGCTTCAACATCCTACCATTGATAGGTCCACCTGGCAGAACTGATCCATCCAACTCCTTCAAAAAGAATGCATTTTTACCTCTATATCCATCAATAACATAGGGACCTTTCCATATGAAATCAAATTTACCATGTTTACCTTTCTCTTCTCTCCTGGAATCCCACTTAAGAACTTTTCCACCTATGTAAAAATCATCTTCCTTAATCTTCCTGTCAAATATTTTTTTAATCTTATCTTGGACAACTTTTTACTTGAGATAGACTTCTTCCCTGGTTTGCTGCAAGTGTATGGTTTGATTTATCCTTCTCTGGATATCATTGGTTTCTACCTGCAGTTCTTGGATCATCTTCATCACTGACACTCTTAAAGAGGATGGAAAAACATCATCCATCCCATATACAAGCTGATAAGGGGATATACCAATGGACTTCTTTGTGGTAAGTTTGTCTGCCCATAAGGCATTAACTAACCTTTGTTCTAGGTCTTTTTATTGTCTTCTAGTAGTTTCTTGATGATATTAACAAGGCTTTTATTTTAGGATTCAACAAGACCATTACCTTGAGGGTAATAAGCAGTGGAATGGCCAAGGGTAATGTGGTATTTATTACAGAAGTCAATCATCTTTTTAGACTTGAAAGCAGCTACATTATCAGTAATGAGCTTTTGGGGGCATCCAAATCTAGACAGTATATTATTTTCTAAAAATGAGATTATGACAGTATCAGTGGCTTGCCTATAAGGAATGGTTTCTATCCACTTGGTGAAATAGTATGTGGCTGTCAAAATCCATTTGTGTTAGGTTGAGGATGGTGGGTGAATTTCACCAATGAAGTCTAAACCCCATTACTAAAATGGTATTTCTATGGAGATGGGTTTAAGAGGTAAAGGTAGTAATTTTTTCTTCCCTTCAAATATTTGGCATTTGTGATAGGAGGTCACATACTTTTTGACATCCGCAAAAAGTGTAGGCCAGAAAAAACCAGCCCTCGATTTTATCTGCAGTTGACTTCCAGTAAAGGTGTCCTCCAGTGTCACCTGCATGAAACTCTTCCATAACTTTATCAGCTTCATCTTTAAGCAAAAAATTCAATAAAATTCCACCATGATCTTTCTAAAACAGAGCATTGTCTATGATACAAAATTTCATTGTTTTTAACTTCAAAAATCTAGCTTTAGTTCTTGACAATCCAAGAGGAGCTTGTAAATTTAGTAATACAAATATGATATCTGCATACCATGGTAAATCTGAAAAGGCTTCACTGATCTGTGGAGTCGCCATCTCTTCCTGATCATCTAATTGGGCAATAAAATTTATATCTAAGGCATGACAGTTTGATTCAGCCATGAGTTTGGCTAAACCTTGATCTTTAATGAGTTTGGTGGGCTTAATTTCTATGTCATATTCCAAAATGGTGGCAATCCATTTGGCTCTCTTGCCATCAAGCCCATTCTGAGTCAGAATATCCTTCACTACTGAATTTGGAACATATGCTATGATGCGTGAATCTAAGATGTACACTCTGAAGTCTTTGATAGCCTTCACTAAAGCTAGTGCCTGATTTTCCATTATGTTATACTTTAAAGTGACATATCTTAGTGATTTGTTGAAAAAAGCAATGGGCTATCCATAGCCCTGATCATTCTTTTGCAACGATAGTATGTTCTGAAGCAAACGAAAAAATAATAAAATCTTTTTGAAATCAGGACTTATTAGGACTTGTGTTCTTGTAAGGGCTTGTTTGATTGATTCAAATGATTGTTTGGCCTCTACTGTCCATTTAAGTGCTGAGTATTTTTTCAACATGTTATTGAGTTTTCTAATTATTTCTGCTAAGTTTGAAATGAATCTTCTGAGAAAAATGATTTTACCTAAGAAAGCCTGCAATTCCTTAATATTTCTAGGATGTCTTATGTTCAAAATGGCGTCTATTCTAGCTAGGTCTATCCTAATTCCCTCTTTTGATATTATATGCCCTAATAATTTACCTTCTTCAAGTCCAAAGAGATTCTTTTTTGGATTAAAAGAAATACCAAATTTCCTACATTTAATAAACATTTGTCTCAGATAATCTAGATGTTCGTTGTCAGTTTTTGAAAATACAGTTATATCATCTAGATAAATCACAAGAAAATCATGAATTTCTTTGGCAAAAGCTATATCCATAGCTCTCTGAAAAGTGGCTCCTGCATTCATTAATCCAAAAGGCATTTTCAAACACATGAAAGTACCCCAGGGAGTAGTAAATGTTGTCTTTGGTTGGTCTTCTAGCTGGACTAGAATCTGGTTATAACCAGAGAATCCATCAAACAATGAAATCCTAGATGAACCAGCTATCATCTGTAAAATATGATCCATCTTAGGGAGAGGGTAGTTATCTTTTAGGGACACCTTATTTAAGTTCCAGAAATCAACACAAAGTCCGATTTCCCTTGTTTTCTTGCTAGTGGGAACTAAGTTTGAAACCCAATCAGAATATCTTATAGGTGCAATTATTTGAGCTTCATACATTCTCTTTACTTATTTTTCAATTAAAGGCATTAAAACTAGAATGATTCTTATAAGATTCTGTTTAAAAGGTTTTTGATCTTCTTTTATAGGTATTTTGTGTTGTATTATGCTAGTGTCATAAGATTTTAAGTATTCATAACTCCATGCAAATACATCGTGAAATTCCTTAAACAGAGCTATGTATTTCAGTTTTTCTTCTTGTGGTAGGGCTTTTGAAAGTTTGATAAGCTTAGGCCTTTGTTCTGTTCCTATATTGTATTCTTCTATATCTAATCTTAATGGTTCCATCTTTGGTTTTCTTGCAATGTCATTTGAATAAAAAAGATCTTCTAATGGGGCTAATCCCTTAGGTAAAAAGTTATTCTTAAGGTTTAAAATGTCAGAATCATCATCTGCAAATTCTTCTATTTCTACATTTTCTAGTTTATCTATTTCTACTTGAGTGAATATAGTGGGTTCAGTGAAATCTAAATTATTTACATCTATCTCATTGTCTATTTTATCATCTACTGTACAATCTGTGTCTATATTACAATTCTAGAATTCTCCCTCAGCATTCATAAAGTGATAGATTTGAGTATCCTGTGAAAAAATTTTCCAATATTTTAAGTTGTCTGGTATTGTAGGTCTGTTTCTTACCTCTGTTGTATATTGGTGATTTGGTTGAAAAGGAAGATTACGGGTACTAGCAAAAGTTGCTAAATTGTGTGCTTGTATGTTATGTTTTCTAGGAATTACAACAAAGTCACATTCAAGCAATTCTTTGATCATATCTAAAACAGTTTCTCTAAATTGGCTTAATCTAGGATTATATACAGAATATTCTCCTCTAATTTGTTTTACAATTAAATCAGATTCTCCCATGATTGAAACTCTTTTGCCTCCTAAATTTCTAACACTCTGTAGTTCTAATATTAAAGCTTCATACTATGCCATGTTGTTTGTACATTTGAAGTTTAATCTAAAGGCATGACCTTCTGAATGATTGTTTTCCATGTTGTGAATCCAAACTCATGCTCTTGCTCCTAATTTGTTCACTGATCCATCAAAGTCTAAGTGCCAAATTGATTCATGAAATATGTTCTCACTATCTGGGTATTTCTTTTTCTGTTTTAATTATGTGTTGTTCTCTATGTCAGTTTCGGAATTACATAAAATGAAAGATTCCATATTAGTAGGTGTAGAATAAATAGGGTAGTTTCGAGGTCTTTCTACACTACTAACCATGTACTTCATTAAAGTCTTTCTGTAAAGTTTCTTGGGTTGGTCAAATATTGAAATAGTGGCATAAGACATGTCTAATTGTAGAGATCCCTACAGTTTTTCTCCCCATGAGTGAGATAACATCATTCCATACTTAGGAGGGATATCAGCTACTACAATATCCATGACTATACTTATTCCAGGGTATTAGACTAGAGTGACACATAAATCTTTGATTATGCCTAGACATTTCACCTTACTGAAATCAAATGAGAAAAAATCTTTATAAGGTCTAGTGATGTCTAAATTCAAAGTTCCTATAATGGCTTTTGGCATTAAATTATGTGAAGCTCCTGAGTCTAACATAACATTATGTAAAATTTGATCATGAACAGTCAAGCTAATGTAGAAAGAAGGAACTCCTCCTTCTTGGTGTTTTCCATTTACCTCAAGACCAAATATAAGTTCGGGTTGGTCATCACTCAATTTAACAGAGTCTTCTCCTTCATTTATGTTTAATGTGTTCGTGATCCGTGATTTGTATAAATCATGCTTAACCAACTCTATTAAAGGAATTGGTATTTTCAGTTTGGCAATTTCATTTTGGATGTTGAATGGTGCTTGTGATTTTCCTAACTAAATTATTTCTTCTTTTGTAAATGCAGTTTGAGCGTGTTTTTCTTCTTTTTCTACAGTTGGTTTTTCATTTTATGCTTGTGTCTCCACTGTTTTACTGTTTTTTATCTTCTTTTCAGAGACAGTTTGAGTTGCAGTGGTAACTTTGGCAGTTTTGGAAGTTTCAGCAACTGTTTTGGCAACAGTTGTTTTAGGATCAGCTGATTTTGGATCAGCAGCATATGTTTTAGGATCAATAATTGTGGTTTTAGCAGAAGTTGTTGTTTTAACAGCAGCAGATTTTTTAGGATCCACTGATGTTTGAACATCAATATCTGTAATGTCAACAATTTTAGGACTGGGTGCAATTTTAGGACTAGAAATTTTCTAATTAGGACTTGAATTTTTCTATTTTGAACTAGAGTTTTGCTGGGTTTCCCTAGGGAGGATTTGCAGTGTTTTGGTTGTAGGAGCTTTTATCGGAGTTTGAGTTATTTTCTTAGTAGGTGCTTCTACATTTTTCTTGCTCCTAAGGTTATATTGCTTATGAACTTCATTAATGGCAAACTCATAACCTTGTTTGTAATCAAAAGACTCACCAGATTCTAATTGTAATTGTTGTAGTTCATATAATTCACATTCTTTTTGTGTAAGAAAAATGGTATTATCATCATTAATGCCCATTAGATTAATCTGAGTGTCTTCGTCATCTTCGTTTTGGTGAGAACTTTCAGCATAATTCTCTTGAAAAGGTGGTCTTATTGTTTGATCATGTGTTGATTCTCTAGATTTACCAGCGTTGGTGTTTTTCCTGAAATTGGGATTTCTTATTTGAGGACCTTGTTGGTTATCCCACTGTGGCTTGATTTCCATATTATCTAATCTATCCATCATTCTTTCGAATGTTTTTGCTAAGCTATCTATTTTAAGGTCTGAGGTTGATGGTTCCTCCTTTATTGTCACTCTTCTTTCATTTCTCAATCTAGCTTTCTTGGCTAACAAGTTTGCTTCTACACTTACAGCATTACTTTGCATCTGCTCTAAAGTTTTTGGGTTTCTCTCTCTCAGTTGGTAAGCCATATCTGTATCAAATCCATCAGGGAATTTGATCAGAGTTGAGTCTGGAGGAGGTTTAAGGTTGGTAGGGATTGCATTGTAAATACTGTTATATCTTGTACAGTAGTCCTGAACTGTTTCATTAGGTTCTCTTTTTATGTTTTCAAATTCAGACAAAATTTGTAATGGATTCTTCTTTTTCTCCCATCTATTAAGAAACATCCTATGAAAAGAAGCTAAATTAGCAATACTACCAGCAAGCAAACCTTTAAACCACTTCTTTACATCACCAGCTAAAGTTTGAGCAAAAAGTCTCATTTGAACATCGGCTTCACCTATTTCATGTAGTTCAAAGTAATCTGTCGTTTTTTTAACATGTTGTTGGGCAGTGTAATGACCAATACCATCAAATTGAAAAATCTTACTTTGGTAATCTTGGGGCATGGCATGTAGAGGGGCTTGTAGAACCAAAGGTGCATATCTAGCAACCATGGCTAGGATTCTAGCTTGGCTAGGAGAGGTAAATTTGAAGTGCTTGGTGATGAAGTTGAAGTACTTGCAAATGAGGTTGGGATATTAGAAGATGTAGTTGGGATGCTAGAAGAGGAGATTGGAAATGAGAATGAAGTACTAGAAAATGCAGTAGAAATACTAGGGGATGAACTTGAGGTGTTGGGAGATGGAAATAAAATTCTTCTAGGTTGAAGTGGAAGCTTGGGAAAAAATGAATATGTGGAATGAGATGTAGTGGAAATAATAGGTGAGGTGGTACTAAACAAGGATGAACCTACAAATTCTAAATGACTGGTAGAAGGTTTAGGGGTATAGGCAGATAAAACAGTGAATTCCACTGAATGTTGAAAATAAGTTTCATCAATTTCCTTAATCAAAGTTGCAATTAAAGCATCAACTTTATCATAAACTTCTAGGAATTTTTCATCTGAATCAAGTGAAACAGTTTCCTTCTTACTTTCAATAAATGAAATGAAATCAGGATCTATTACACTATTATATATGTCACTTTCTGATTTAGTTTTAAACAAAGATTGTTCAAAAGCTAAATCAAATTCAATGTCTTGTAAACTTGATAATTTATTGGGAAGAAAATTTGCTTTGATTAATGAATTTTTATCACCTAAACTTTCACTTTTTTGTTTTTCTTTAAAATTCTGTTAGGATTATCTACTATTACAGCAGGTTCTGGATCAAGATTAGGCCTGGTATAGTAGGTTTTTTTGGAAGCCAGAATTTTAGTTTTTTATGAAAAAATTACTCACAACCCTAAAACATCCTTAAGGTGAAAAGATAGGTAAAAGAATTTCCTTGAAGGTGTATTTTAAAACTAAGAATTGGTTAGTTTCCAAGTATGGTCGCCAAAATGTTATCACTCCAATAATTCTCAAGGGTTGTGTATCTTTTTAGTTTAAAGAATATTAGAGGTAACTACAAACCTACTTTTAAGCCTTAGGATCTAGCCTTCCTAATGCTCAGAGAGGGCTCTCTCTATACGATTTATCTTTGTTGATTTTAGTTGATTTTAGGCTAGTTGTGTAGGATTACTTGGGATTTTAATTTTGGATTTGGTTTGGTGGTGAAATCACTTACTTAGATGGATAGATGTAGGTCTTCTTACCATTGGGCTAATAGAGTCAAAGTGTCAAGCAACAGAAGCAGGAACAAAGTTCTAAAGGGAAGTATTCACAGGGCAAGATAGTTGAGTAACTTCATATCCTTAGGCTGATGGTGAAAATGGTTTCAATCGAGGTAAGAGAGAAATTAAGGGTTCTCAAATCCGGATAATAAGTGAAAAGACAGAGGTCAATCGAAACTAGGGAGAAATTAAGAATTCCCTAATCTGGATTTCAGAAGAAAACATATAAATGATAAACAGTTCAAGACAGAGTGCAATTAAACATATTATGTAATAATATTCCTATTATATCATTTAGATTTATAAAAACATACAAGTATTTTTGAAAACTTCAGAAAGAAACAATTAAACAAGTAGAAAGTACTTCACTGTAATGGCCCAACACATGAATCCTGTAATATAATCTCTTTATTGTTTTAATCCAGTTTGCCGACTTGAAATTGGTACAATCACCCTCAAGTTCCAGAATAGTACAACTATAGAAATGTTCAGTGATTCATCCACACTCAATACTTTGAAATGTGAAGTATTTATACAAAAATTCTTACAAAATATCCTAAAACAAACTTAGGAATTACTCATGAAAAAATAAATATCTTCATGTAAGAAGATAGAGACATATATCTAACTAATGCAAGTTGTCACTGCTTTTATTTAATTTAATGTTTGTTGTCTTTGATTTGTTGCTTATTTCTCTCTTTGTTGTTTGCTCAACGAAGGTTGTTTGTTAGGCAGTGGAGTGTCGTTTACGTTGGCAATTTTTATCTCTGCTTTGTAATTTCTTATTTGATTTTAACTCTGACTTTAAACTGATACTCTTTAACTCTAATACTCTTTAACCTTTTCACTATTGTTTTACTTTTCATCATTCACTGTTTTGTTTTCATTGTTACTGTTGTTCTGTAATTGTAAAAATTGTCTGTTGTATTTATCTGTTTTAACCTTTACTGCTTTCACTGTAAATCAGTTAATTTCTCCCAAATTTCTATTTCTAGTAATTTTATCTTCATCATCCTTCTGAATATCTCACAGCCTCTATGTATTTTGATAATGTAGGCTTGTTGACAATTAGGTGTTTTACCTCATTGCAGGTAAAAAAGGTTCTCAAAGCTTTTGTAAAGTACCTTCCCTATTGGAATTCCCAGCATCGCTGAATTATTAGCTTGCTCATTAGCCACTTCTCTCATCTTCTTATCATAATCATCATGTTTAATTAATCTATCATGAATGACTAGTGGATTTGGAAGGTCTTTTTGTCTGAGAGTGTCAAACTCCATCACGAACCTTGTGATGGCAACCTCCATGTTTTGACATTTTTCTTCTAGCTATATCATCATATTCCTTTTAGAAATAACCTTCCTGACTTCAAGAATGGTTTATATCCTGTCACTAATTCCAATTTCCTCTAATTCTTGCCTATTCTTGGAATTAAAAAATTTTATGATCTCATTTGCCTCTTATGGCTTCTTGCCAAGCTCTTCTTTGATTTTCTGGATGGCTTCACCTACTACTTTGACTAAATCTTTTTGTTCATAGATAACCTGTATAGATGGCCAAATATCATTGACAGATTCAATGGTATTGGCCCATAGTTGTTGCTTGGCTTGTGCCATTGGTTCTTTCAATGTTAGATATTTCTCTAACTTCTTCAATTTCTCATTCAACCTGTTGCCCTTTTGTTCTTCATTCTTGTGCATAATCTGAGCAAGTTTCTTTTCATCTTCCAGACTTTTCAGTTGTTCTTTAAGTCTGTTGATTTCATTTGTCTGAATAGACATGTCTTGCATTGCTTTAACTAACTTACTTGCCTCATCTCTAGGTTGTATTGATGTTGTTGATGACTCTGTTGTTGAAGTTGTTGCTGAGGTGACAGAAAGTGTTGTAGCAATTGGGATTGTAGGGGCCAATGATTCTGCTAACGTGGAAGGGACAGAAATAGTGACTATAGGAATGACAGTAACAGGGACTTCTTCTGCTCTAGCTTTTTTCTCCTGGACCAACTTGTCCATTTCATTTTCCATTTCTTTGATTTGGGAAATTAATTGAAAAATGAGATTCATCATCTCATCTTTCTGGTTTACATCCTGTAACACTTCCTTTGCCTGAGGATGTTCAGTAGCAGGCAGTTTTAGTTGCTTCTTTAATGCAGTAATGTCTACATTCTTCTTCTTTATCAATTCATTTGCAACTTTTACATTATTAGGATCATATCCTACTTCAATAACCAAATCTTCCAGTGATTTGATTCTGTTATCCTTAGCCTGTGAGGATGTCTTTTCTAATTTGAGCTGATCTTTTATGTTCCCAAGAGTGTTTTGCAACTTCTGTACACTCATGGTTTTATTTGTCATTGTGAAATAAAGCATTTCACCAACTTGTTTGTGAAATTCTATCTGATCAATTGGATGAATATCTTCTGTTTGCACTTCATATGATGTCTTTTTGTAATCAGCTGATGATTTGGAATGCTTTACTTTAGGTTGCAGGAAGGTCATTTGCATCTTCCAAGTCTTATAGTCAAAAGCATAAAGCAATCTGCTTCGGTCACTAGGTGACTGCTTCCAATATTGGTTATATCTATCAGTCTTCAAGGCTTCATTTCTCATCTTTATCTCTTTGTATTTCTGCATAATGTCCATCTCCTTCTCTGCTGGTTTGCTGGATGAGGATACTTCAACACTGTGTTGTTTCTGAATTATTTGAGTGTTTGAAGTTAAACGCTGGTGTGTCCTTTCAGTAACTGTAGGTGGTGCATAATCTTTCACCACTGTTTTTGTATCAATTACTTCTATTGTTTCCACTTCTTCATTGACGGGATTTAATTTTGGCTTCTTCCTATACATCAATTTAAATTTGGTTTCAGTGGTTGTCTCTGTAGTGTTTGATCCTTCTTCTCTGATTCTTTTTGAGTTTCTATCTTCTTGGGCTGGAGTTTGCAAGATTTGACTAGTATCACCTTTGTTTCTCTACCTCTGTCGAAGTGTTCTCCAACCATTCACGCTGATTGGAGTATTTCTCAATATCTGATTTCTTCTCATGTACATAAGGAGTTAATTTGCATTTAACTCCCAATTTACTTATTACTCCTAGAGGATCATAATACCGCAAAAAACTCTTACTGAATTTAAACTCCTGCAAATACTTTTCAGCCTCTGGACCTGCATCTCTACTATTACAAATAAAAGGGCAACCTGATTCTTAATTTTAAATTGTGTCTTATTTTTTACTGCCAAGGAATTGATTCCATCAGAATTAAGAATTTGTCTGATATACTCAAGGGAAAATAACCTCATTGGGAGGTATTTGGGCAGTTTATATGGAATAAGATTTGATCCATATACCCTAATCTCTGGATGGTTTTGATACAAGTACCAATCTCTTGTCCTATTATGCTCTGATAATTGCAGGACCTTCTTAATTTCCTCACTGATTCTTGTCTTCATGCTACTGTTCGGCATATTGATCATAGGATGAATGAGAGAATCAATGAACCCTGTGTAGGTGGACTGTGTGGAGTCTTTTCTGATTAAAGGAGTCCAAAATATAACTAACTGTGAGTTACCTTCAACATCAAGCTTTTGAAGGTTGATGGCAAATTTCTCTGATTGAAAATACAAAAACATGTGGAATAGGACTAAGGAATACTTGAAGACACCTTCTTCAGGCATTTTGACCAATTGTTCATGAATATTATCAGCAAGGTATTGGACAAAATTGAAAATGGTAGCAGGAGGCTGACCAAATGCGAAAGTGGACAGGAAACCTAATACTACAGCATCAACATGTTCATCAGTAAAATAACCCAAAATGCAGGACAACATTGTGATAGTGTCTGGTTCTCTCAGAAAATATTGCAGATGGGTAAAGAGGATTTGTCTTGGGAGTTTCTACAGATGAAGGCATGAAAGTTAGGAATATCTGGAACCTCTTGGGGAAGTCCAAATTCAGATACAATTGTGTGAGGGTTTCAATGGACAAAGGGGTTTCATCTGACCTAGGTTGGATCTACAGCATTTGAAGGATTGACTCAATTGTAATAGTAAACAGAATTTCTTTTTCAGGGGTTATTAGGGCTCTCTGATCTGGGAAATAGCAAGATTGACAGAGTCTAATCACTTCTAGGCACTGGAAAGTCAGTGGGAGAACATACTTCGGAAAATTAGACTCCCAAATAAAAACATCATCTGCTTAGTCAATGGATTTGTCATGGCTCCAGCAGTAGAGCTCAAGAAGGTTAAACTCAGTGATTGTGTCATTAATTTTAAAATATTTGTCAGCCAAGGGAGTGTGTTCTACATCTACAACTGGAGGTTGCAGAGGATTGACAAATACAATGCATTTGGAAGCCATTATTTTGCTTGATTTTACAATTAATTACTATTTTGACTCAAGAAATAGGTTTCAGGCCTTTAGGAGCACCTTAGAAAGATAATTGCAGTTTGAAGATTGATTTAGGATGAAACAGGGGCTTATCTATATTCTGCAAAGGTTTAAACTGGTTCAATTGATCAAACTGTATTCTCTGTAACCAAAAGCAATCTCCGGACCTCAGAATTCTGTAAACAGATACTTAGGGTCTGCAGAAAAGGATTGGAAGGCAAGATGGCTTTCGTCAGGTCTGCAGAGACTCCTAAATGATTCAATTAATGAATTACTTTCTTTTTAGATCAAGTACAAGTCTTTGCTTTGAAGAATACCTGGATAAAATGAAGATTTTTAAGTTTGCAGAGGGTTTCTGAAGCAACGGAAGTTCTTTGAAGCTTCAGGGGTCTTTATAATGCTTCGGATGAATTCTGCAGTGTCTTGTAGCAGCAAAGGTCTCGAATTCTAGTGAAAAAGACTTGAAATAAGGTCGGCAGAGTGATCTTGTTGCTCGGAAATAGGTCGACAGTCTTTCTTTGCGTAAAGGTGTAACATAAATGGTAAAAAAGGGTGTAAAGGGCGACTATATGGATTTTTAACCAATCAGGGGTTAACATTGAATGCGCGGGTCAAATTCAAACGGGAGAAATATGGCTACAATAGGTAGGAATACAATCAGTGGTTTTCGCATTGGAAAAGGTGGTCGGGTGGTATAATTCTTGAGGATGTGATGCAATCAAATTGCCACACGTTTCAAGAAGTGAAACTCCAAAAACCATGCATTTTGCAAGGTCAGGGTGTAGTTAAAGATTGGATGCTCGGGGATGCGATAGTGATTACTAGTCGTCGGATCTAATCAGTGTAGATCTGACAGTTGGCAAATGGCATTGAATTGGTCGGGGTGTGATAGGCGTGGGGCCAAGGACTTTAAGTAATGCGGGTTATGCGAAATGGTTATAATATATATGCAAAGAGTGTATGTTACATGGGGTCAGGGTTTAATACATAGCCAATGGGGTTAAGGTAAGTGGGATATTATAATAGGCGGGGTAATAATAAGTGGGCCCAAAATAAATCAAAACATGGGGGAATTAAACTATAGGTTTAAAATAAAATATGGGTTGGGAAATATATATAAATGAATCAATTAAATACGGGTTTAAAAGGTATATAATGCGGGAGTTAATACATAAAGTTAAATGTTAATAATGAAATATAATGCGGGAGGTTAAATACACTAATTTTTATCATAAAAACTGATATCGGGAAGGCAATTCTTCAATGTGGGACTCGACGTATCATTTTTTAAAGAAATACTTAGGATAAAGGTAATTTTTTGGTTTTTTGAAAAAAAATGGAAATTAATTAAGGGTTTTTTACTTTTCCAAAAAAAAAATTGCATTTTAACTTAGGAAAAGGGGTTTTGTAATGAAAAATGAGTGACTAATGGGAAAAAGGGTTAGAATGAAGGGGAAAAGGTATTTTTACAAGGGGAATGATTTTGAAAGGAAGTTAGTAAATGAAATGACCAATTTTCTGCTATCCATGCCTTGTGAAAGCTACTTCTTCCTACCCATCAACTACCCTAACGTTTTTTCTTCATTTCTTTGGGTGCATTTGAGCTTGTAGACCCTTATTCATTTTTCTTTTAATAGCAAACTATCTAATTCTATTCTTCTTACTTCTAAGAGCTCAGATTAAATTGTTGAGCTCCTTATTATTCTCTACCTAACTACTGATCTGTCAAGTTTAAACAGTTTGGCTAGATCTTTATTCTATATCTATCAACATGAAAGGTCAAGATTAAACAGTTTGACCTTCATGGATTGTGCAATTTTTTACAAGTTGCACACAATCTTATTTTACAAAATGAAGTAAATAGTAGTGGCATTTGAAATTGCATCACTTATATGATCTATTTTTATCTCTTTTTTGTTTGGGGTTCATTTTTTATATTCTTTTTTATCTTTTTTCTTTCAAGTCCTTTGATTTTTATTTTAGGACTTTTACCCTCTTTACATTTTTTGATTTTTCTAATATGAGAAAACAATTTTGCAGAAAGGAAAGTATGTACATATTACAAGACTAATCATAGTCAATTCAAAATTATGAATCCTATTATTATAGGACCCTAACACAAGTCACTGAAAAAGTCTATTTCCCGTCATGTGGAACAAGACACCTAAGTCCAAGTACCACACGTTCCCCATCACTATGTTGGCCATGCAAGCAATGAGGGTAAATTCAAGTTCGAACTGTGAAGCCTAGGGCCAAGGCTTCACCTACTGTTTCTCCTGAGGTCTTCTTGCTTGCCTTCTTGTGTGGACACTTCGTGGCATAGTGTTTGAATTCATGACAATGGAATCATTTGATTTTTGACAAATCTTTCTTCTTTTCCCCTTGACTGGATTCTAGTTTGGATTGGGATGTCTTCCCTTTTACCTTCTTTGCCTTTCTAGCCAATGCAATTTTTTCTTCATCCTCGTTGTTGGATCAAGTCCCATCTCTGGTATTCCGCCTTATTTCCTCCTGAACCAAATCGGACCATATGTGCTCCCAATTTGGTAATTTCTCACTCCCATTCACCGAATCTTGATAGTTGTACTAGCTCTTGGAAAGGCCCAGAAGGGCTAAGCTTACCAAGTCTTCTTCAAGGACATTAACACCAACCCCATCAAGTTCATCACGACATTTTGTGAACCTGCTCATATACTGTGAAATTGTGTCATTCTTGTGCATCTTGATACTTCGAAGTTTATCCTTGAGCGTCAGCTTCCTATGGCCACTATTATTCTCGAACAATTATGTGACTGCTTTGCACATCGCGAACCGAGTTTCCTTTCCGTTGATATTTGAGACAATATCATTTTGTACTGCCTCTAATATGATTCTCCTCACTTTGGCTACATCTTTCTACCACTGAGCAAGGTTTTGGGCATTAGATGCTTGTGGTTTTGCAACATCTGACTTGATGTAATCTAGCAATCCATTATCACCCAATACCGCCTCCATGCAATCCTTCCATGCAACAAAATTAGAGGTGCCTTCCAAGGCATACTCTAGCCTTAGTCCATTGAAAGCCATCTTCTCAGTTCTGAAAAAAACTGACGCAGTCACTCCGCTGAAAGTCAAACTCTCCCCTTATTCGATGCCCTCGTTCTTTGTCTCCCCGTGGTCCCCTTTTATTCTTCGGCAATGTTATTCATCAATTTTGGGAAAATTGATAAATAAACATAATTGGTAGCTTTTATAATATTATATTGCAATCTCGGCTTATATATATATATATTCCACTATATATTCACTCTATAATAAACTTTCACTCTTTTTAATGTATTATTATTATGAGCCGACGGAATAATATATCAATGATTTATAACAATAACCTTTGTAATAATATGTGGGTCCAACCACCTTAGCCTAGCGAACCAATCAACGACGGCGTCGTACCTTGGTTAATTATCGTGCATCTCCGTCACGCGAGGGTCGTCTGATGGCCTGCTCTAAGATCAATGGCCTATATAGATTCCGCTGTGTGTCCCACGACAGTCCTTTAACGCGCGAAATGGTGGTTTTGTGGGACGTCCCATCCACCACGTGTCATCCTCTCAGTGGAATCGCTCCACGACCCAGCGATACCGCCTTCGTGCCAAAGGTGGTGCGGAATGGGGGCAATCCACTGTTGTAATTCCACTCTGGTTTTCTACAGTACTTGCCTCGTTTAATGTATCGGTTTGGGCTATATTTGGCTATTCTCCGCGTGTTAACCGGTTTAATTCTTCGGTGGAGGAATTTAGTTACAAATAGACAGGTTATCTCGCATTAGTGGGAATTCCACCCATGAACAAAGTCCACGACGCATGCGCTGTGATTGGGATTTAATACACAAAGACCATTCGAACCATTAAGAGACACAGTACACAGAGGGAGGGAACTGTATGGCAGTGTTATATACGCACAGGCTACAATCGCTTCACAATTAAACAAATTTACTCAGAAATACCAATTCGAGACAAATTGATAATCAAATGGGAACAGAATTCACTCAATCGGAAGCAATTGCACGACACAGAATTTATTGTAGGAACCTTTCTTCTGTCCTCTCTCTCTCTCTCTTCTTACATCGGAAGCATACATTTATATACAAAATCTCATGACTCTTCGGTTCCTCTGTGAGGACCGTTCTAGAATTCAACAGTCTAATTAGAACAATTCAACTAACTGGACTCTGACAGCTAGACTAACTGGCTATTCAACTTCTACGGCTCCAACTGAAATAATAATACAATCAGCTAAGGTGAAGACACCTAGCTGTAGAAATTTGACCGTTTCTCAACCCTCCTAGCCACAACATGTGGACAAAACTCCTACATTGCTGGCTAGTGCCTAATGCTCATGCATCAGACTCCCGAGGGCAATCTTCCTCATGGGCTCCTGTCCATGAGCTCCTCCACTGATCTGCCCATCCTCTGCAACATGTCTTCAGTCATCCAAGTGGCATCTTCTTCTGGTTTATCCTTCCATTTGATCAAGTACTGATAGTACTCCTATCCTCTGGTCTTCCTGAATGGTCTTTTATCCAATACCTTTTCTGGTTGCAATGGTTGTGCTGGTGGTAGCTGTTCTTTCCACTCAATCGGTTCCTTGTCTTCTGATCTGTCCTCTGCACCATCATCTTCATACTTGTATAAATCTGCAACATTAAAAATGGGAGATATTCCAACATCAGCTGGCAATTCAATCTCATAAGCATTTGCAGAAAACTTCCTAAGTATCTTGCATGGCCCAATCTTTTTGAACTTCAATTTGTTGTACTGCTTCTTTGGGAACCTCTCCTTCCTCAAGTGTGCCAAAACCAAGTCTCCTACTTCAAAGTGAACTTCTTTTCTACTCAAGTCTGCTCTATTTTTGTATTTGATGTTGTTGCCTTGTAGTTGCTATTTCACTTGTTCATGTATGGCCTGGATCTCTGAAGCAAATTCTTCACCATCTGCACTCCTTAACTCTGATCTTCCCAGATTTCTTAATTCTGATATTCCTCTGGGATGCATTCCATAAACAATATGAAATGGACTCTGCCCTGTGCTTCTGTTTGGTGAATCATTATATGCATATTCTGTCTGAGGCAAAATATGATCCCACTGCTTGGGATGTTCTCCTGCAAGACTCCTCAACAAATTTCCCAAACTCCTATTCACTACCTCAGTTTGTCCATCAGTCTGGGGATGATAAGCTGAGCTGAAACTCAGTTTAGTGCCAAGTTTCTTCCATATTGTCCTCCAAAAATGACCCACAAATCTGGTGTCTCTGTCTGAAACAATACTCTTGGGCAATCCATGCAATCTAACAACTTCTTTGAAAAACAAGTTAGCAACATGGGTGGCATCACTAGTTTTATAGCATGGAATAAAATGTGCCATTTTGGAGAATCTGTCTACCACAACAAAGACGGCATCATTCCCTCTCTGAGTCTTGGGCAATCCTAGAACAAAATCCATACTCACCATGTCCCAAGGCCTGTCTGGAATAGGCAACGGAGTGTACAACCCTGCGTTCTGGCTCCTTCCTTTGGCATATTGACAAATCTTGCAATTCTTCACAAACTTGTCCACTTCGGCTCTCATCTTGGGCCA
Source organism: Pinus albicaulis (assembly GCA_034641835.2). Taxonomy (NCBI): domain Eukaryota; kingdom Viridiplantae; phylum Streptophyta; class Pinopsida; order Pinales; family Pinaceae; genus Pinus; species Pinus albicaulis. Next base: position 679,078,724 of record CM076583.1, read on the forward strand.
GAAATAAAAGTGACTCAGCTGCTCATAAGTCTTGCCAGTACCAAAGTGTCCAGCAAGTCCACCACTATGTTTCTCCTTAATCAAATTTTCTCTCATGGAACATTTTGGTATACACAGTTGGTTCTTTCTGAATAATAAGTCTTCCTGCAGAAAAAAAATCCAGCCACTGACTTCTATCTGTTAGAACAGGGTTACTACATGCTTCAAATGCTTCTTTAAAATCAGGATCTGTTTTATACAATTCTTTGAGAAAATCGAATCCTGCAACTTCGAAACTAGTCTCTTGAACAAGCAAATGTCTCCTACTCAAAGCATCAACTACTTTATTGGCTTGGCCACTTATATGTTTCAAAACAAAATTGAAACTTTGGAGATACTCAACCCATTTAGCATGCTTATGTTTCAACTTGCGCTGCTGTACAATATACTGCAAAGCATGATTATCAGAATACAATACAAACTCCCTGGACATCAAATAATGTCTCCACTTCTTCAGTGCTTGAACAATTGCATAGAATTCCTTCTCATAAGAGGAATACTTTCTCCTGGTATCATTCAACCTCTCACTGAAATAGGCTACAGGCCTATCATCCTGACTCAAAACAGCTCCAATGGCCTCCCCACTAGCATCACATTTTACTTGAAATGGTTTGGTGAAATCAGGCAGAATTAAAACAGGCTTCTCTGTTATCTTTTGCTTCAAAACTTTAAAATTTCTCTCTGCTTCAGCAGTCCACTTAAATGGATGTTTGCTCTTCTTTATGGTCTCAATTATGGGTGCATTAATCTTACTGAAGTTTCTTATAAACTTTCTGTAAAAACTAGCAAGTCCATGGAAACTCCTTACCTCAAAAACATTCCTGGGTGAAGGCCACTCCACAATTGCCTTAACCTTTTATGGGTCCATCTTCAATCCTTCTGTGGAAACAACAAATCCCAAATACACCAACTCTTCCTTCATGAATGAGCACTTCTTTAAATTTATCAGCAGTTTCTCTTGGTGCAGCTTCTTCAAGACATGATTAAGATGCCTCAAATGTTCCTCTTTAGTTCTGCTGAAAACTAAGATATCATCCAAATACACTATCACAAATTTACCAATGAATTCCCTCAATACTTCATTCACGAGTCTCATAAAGGTACTAGGTGCATTTGACAACCCAAAAGGCATTACCATCCATTCATACAGTCCTTCATTTGTTTTAAAAGCAGTTTTCCACTCATCACCCTCTCTTATTCTAATATGATGGTATCCACTTTTCAAATCTATCTTTGAAAAATATTTAGCACCACTCAAACAGTCCATCAAATCCTCAATTCTGGGTAAAGGGAATTTGTACCTGATTGTGATCTTATTAATTGCTCTGGAATCAGTACACATCCTCCAGCCTCCATCTTTCTTCGGGCTCAAAACTGCTGGTACTGCACATGGACTCAAACTTTCTCTGATCAGTCCTTTGTCCACCAATTCCTGTACTTGTTTCCTGATTTCCTCATTTTCTTTGGGAGTCATTCTGTAGGCTGCCTTATTTGGTAGATTTGAACCAGGGATAAAATCTATCTGATGGCTGATCTTTCTCACAGGTGGCAGCTCATCAGGTAAATCATCCACAACGATGTCACAGTAATTGTCTAACATCTCTTGTATCTCTACTGGTAAATCAAAAATCTTTGTAGAAGTAAGAACTAAGTTTGGTTTGCAAACTAAAGCAAAGCTTACCTCTTCTTCTTCTATCTGCTGCAGATATTCCTTCCCGCTCAGCAACAAGGTCTTTGGATCAATCACTCCGCTGGATGGCTCTCCTTCTTCCATGGGAATCAATATATGATGTACCCCATCTTTGAAGAACTTGTAAGTGTTCTTCTTGCCATCATGCACTGCTGCTCTGTCAAACTGCCAAGGTCTACCCAGCAATATATGACACACATCCATGGGCATTACATCACACAAAACTTTGTCCTTGTATTTGCCCATTTGCAGCTCTATCTCACACTGTTCTTTCACAACCAGCTGGTGCCCTTTATGCAGCGAGGACACCCTGTAGGGAGTGGGGTGCTCCCTAGTCTTCAGCTTTAGGTTTTCTATCACCTCGGTGGAAACCAAATTGTCTGCGCTGCCACTATCAATGATTAGCTGGCAGCATTTCCCTTGGACTTTGCATATGCTCCTAAACAAAGTCTTCCTTTGTGTAGGCTCAGTGACTTCTTTGGTTTGTTTCAACAAGACCTTATTAACCACCAAGGACTCTCCCCTCTCTGGAAGAACTTTTTCTTCAATTTCTGCTTCTTCTTCAACCTGGGCAACAACAGCATTTCTCGGGCCAGCACTCACATTCTCTGGACATTCATAGTGCTTGTGTCCCACTCCTTGACATCTATAACACCTCAGCTCTCTGCCTCTGCCTCTGTCCCTGCCTCCTCTTCCTCTTCCTCTGCCTCTGTAAGAACCCCTTCTGCCTCTTGCATCATCCTCTGTAGATGCATTCTGAGGTGAGCTACTGTCAACTCCATCCTTGGGTGTAGGCTTTCCTCTACCACCCTGACTTCCCTTCCCACGGAAAGTACCTCTCTTCTTGGCAGACTGTTTCCTCAGGAGTTTCTCCTCTGCTTTCAAGGCCATTTGATAGGCCTCTTCCACTGTCTTAGGAGACAGAAGACCAATCTCATCTTGGATTTCCAGTCTGAGACCATTCACATATCTGGCAGTCTTCTCTGGTGTATCTTGGAATTGCCCAGCGCTTATGCTCACTCTGTAGAATTCTTCTATGTATTCTTTTACTGTCGGCAACCTCTGTCTCAGGTTCTGCATTTTTCTATATAATGTCAGCTGATAATCATTGGGTAAGAATTTACCTTTTAGTTTAGCCATCATTCTGGTCCAGCTCTTGATAGGTTGCTTGCCAACTCTCCTCCTTTCTGCCTGCACTCCATCCCACCAAAGTGCAGCATGTCCTTTCAGCTTTGTCACTGCAAACTTGACCTTTTTATCTTCACTTATTTCTTCATAATCGAAGCACTTGTTTAATTCATTTATCCAGTCTACCAGCTCTTCTGGATTCAGTCCCCCTACATAGCTCGACACTTCAATTCTGGGCTTAACTGCAGATCCCAGAACAGTTCTCAGGAGCCTCATGTCAGGAGGAATTTCAACATTTTCTTCAGCTTCTTCTGTTTCAAGTTCGCTGATGTCTTCAGGATCTCTGGGTTGTCTTTGTTCCATGGCATCTAGTCTGGCCTCGACCCTCTGCAACATTCCCAACACCTCAGCGTTGGCAATAGGTCTTCTCCTGCCAGCACCTCTACCAACTCGGATTGCCATGTCAGCAAAACAACGTCAACCGGTTCTGATACCACAAATGACGCAGTCACTCCGCTGAAAGTCAAACTCTCCCCTTATTCGATGCCCTCGTTCTTTGTCTCCCCGTGGTCCCCTTTTATTCTTCGGCAATGTTATTCATCAATTTTGGGAAAATTGATAAATAAACATAATTGGTAGCTTTTATAATATTATATTGCAGTCCCGGCTTATATATATATATATATATATATTCCACTATATATTCACTCTATAATAAACTTTCACTCTTTTTAACGTATTATTATTATGAGCCGACGGAATAATATATCAATGATTTATAACAATAACCTTTGTAATAATATGTGGGTCCAACCACCTTAGCCTAGCGAACCAATCAACGACGGCGTCGTACCTTGGTTAATTATCGTGCATCTCCGTCACGCGAGGGTCGTCCGATGGCCTGCTCTGAGCTCAATGGCCTGTATAGATTCCGCTGCGTGTCCCACGACAGTCCTTTAACGCGCGAAATGGTGGTTTTGTTGGACGTCCCATCCACCACGAGTCATCCTCTAAGTGGAATCGCTCCACGACCCAGCGATACCGCCTTCGTGCCAAAGGTGGTGCGGAATGGGGGCAATCCACTGTTGTAATTCCACTCTGGTTTTCTACAGTACTTGCCTCGTTTAATGTATCGGTTTGGGCTATATTTGGCTATTCTCTGCGTGTTAACCAGTTTAATTCTTCGGTGGAGGAATTTAGTTACAAATAGACAGGTTATCTCGCGTTAGTGGGAATTCCACCCATGAACAAAGTCCACAACGCATGCGCTGTGATTGGGATTTAGTACACAAAGACCATTCGAACCATTAAGAGACACAGTACACAGAGGGAGGGAACTGTATGGCAGTATTATATACGCACAGGCTACAATCGCTTCACGATTAAACAAATTTACTCAGAAATACCAATTCGAGACAAATTGATAATCAAATGGGAACAGAATTCACTCAGTCGGAAGCAATTGCACGACACAGAATTTATTGTAGAAACCTTTCTTCTGTCCTCTCTCTCTCTCTTCTTACATCGGAAGCATACATTTATATACAAAATCTCATGACTCTTCGATTCCTCTGTGAGGACCGTTCTAGAATTCAACAGTCTAATTAGAACAATTCAACTAACTGGACTCTGACAGCTAGACTAACTGGCTATTCAACTTCTACGGCTCCAACTGAAATAATAATACAATCAGCTAAGGTGAAGACACCTAGCTGTAGCAATTTGACTGTTTCTCAACCCTCCTAGCCACAACATGTGGACAAAACTCCTACATTGCTAGCTAGTGCCTAATGCTCCTGCATCAAAAACCTGCAACACTAATCTCCAAATTCGAACCTCTGAGAAACAACTTCGAATTTATGCTCTACCATGTAGAAATTATGTTGTAGATTTGCAACTGCTCATGAAGTTTTAACCAAAATCACAAGACACAAACCTACTCTACTATTATGCAGACATTATTTCACAATTTAGAACAAAAATTTCAGACATGCAATAAGAAATCACACACATGCAACAAGTATTTTTATCTGGGGAAATCACTTTGCTAAAAAACCCCAATGTCTCTTGCATTAATCAGATGAATAGAGATGTAATACAATTGCTTTGTTCAACTAAGCTCACCATGCAAGTGCATAACCTATCTCTATGTTCATTGAAGGCCTCTGACCTAAACTTAGTCAATTTTTTCCTTGGCTTGAGCTCATATTTCCTTGCGTTGTTCCATGAGGGATTAGCCCCTATTTTTTAGGAATTTTCCTCCAATTGATTACACAATTCCTTTAGGCCGATCATTTGACTGCATGCAACACCTATACACTCAGAACTAGTCTACAACTGATATTACACTGCCTTGGAATCTACATCTCAACTGGGTAACTCGAATTCTCTGCATGCACTTAACTATTTTGGGCTGACAGATCAATTAACTGGATGATCACTTAGTTTGACTAAAGTCCCACTGCACAACTTGACTCTCCACAAATTCTTCCAATAGTTGGAACTAGTTTAACTGAAAACAACCTTAGATAACAGACCTTGATTTCTACAAATTAGCAATCACACATGCTAAATTGAACTCTAACTCCTCCAACTCGAATTTACTGAGTAAACTAGGTGACACAAGCCATGTCACTCAAGTTAACATCATCCAAGTTCTCTGTTGATGTGGAAATTCGAATTTTCTCAATTTAATCAAGGCAAAACCAAATTAAAAATTTCTTGTTGCATTTTTCAACAGTTAATCAGCCCAGGGGTTGTTCATAGGTCCTTGCAGGGTGTCCTAAAATCAAGAAAGACAACACAGGATGTCCTTCTGGGATTCCTGCCCTCATTTAGGTGTGCTTGAGGGTTAGGGAAGGCATCTCCATGATGCAGAGGGAAATAACAACTCTCTTAGTCAGCAAAGAGAGGGTAATACATGCAAAAACCAGCATGAAAAGGAGAAGCCAAATTTTGGGGACATCGATATCAACTCCTTACTATCATGATAGTCACTGATACATTATCTAGAAGACACCATATCGTTCTAGTTCTTTGTCTTCTTTTTTTCTCGTAACATTCTACAAGTAAATACATCATCAAAGAGTAAAGGAACTGTTAGGCACATTGAACAAAATGAGAAAAAAAATCCATAACACAAGAAGATAAGCTCCATATGACATAGTATGACACATCCCTACAAAAACAAATACCTACTGCAAATTGCCACACTTGACACCTCTCCTGCACTAGAACACAAATTAGTGATATAAGCATGTTAGAAGAACATCAAACATTTTTGAAAGAATCATCATGGTCTTTAAAACTAAAGCTGTGAAAATAGAAACATTCTTGTTGAATAAATAGCTTTGATATTGGCTTTGAAAGTGCTACAAACTGTAACTCAAATTAAATGCAGAAAAACTTCCAATGGTGAAATCAAAACATGCATCCTCTATGGAAATCTTCAACGGACTCTCAAGTCTCAACACAAAATAATATGCTGTTGTCCAGGCACAATCAGAGTCTCCTGCTATTTAAATGCAATCCAAATTCAGGAGAAAGACAACCACAGATCATCATTGCAGATATCTACAACAGGGCATGGATATGTCAACAACAGCCCCTCTATCACAGAAAACAACAGATGAATCACAACCAAGAGTTCAAATGCTGGGTTTATGCAGTCTCGAGCTCAAAACACTGCAAAATGGCATCGCAGGTCATTTCCATCAGAGGACAAATTGACATGCAGTGACAGCACTGCAGTATAGTTGGGACCTGAAAATATAGCATAAGCAACATTCTCTAAAAATGAAATGGTCGTGCCACTCCCGTCACCAAGACAAAGCCATGGGGCAGAAAGGCACCACCATGTGGCATGAACTATAGGCAAGTGGAAATGAAACCAAAAGGCAAACATGCTTCCTTTCCCTCTCTCTCTATCTCTGAAACAGACTGCAACAGTGCACACACACATAGCATTCCTTGAGTCTGTATTCCATTATCCAAGTGACTGATGAAATGCATTTATATGACTCATTCATAAAATTGAAGATTAAGAATAAAACCATGAAAGGTACATTGAAATTTTGCTTTTTATCTGACAATGAAGAAACCTCTTCTAACATATTGAGAGCAATCAAAAGGCAAATTGAACAATTCATGCACTCTCTGAGAGTCCGACAAAAGTTTTTCCAAAACTAATCCCTCGCTGAAACAGCAACTTGTTTCAATCTCTTTGAAAAGGCCCCTTCCATATTGATTGATTCCTATTGGAGAGAACCCTCTTGTAATGACAAGGGTAACATTTGCCAGACAAGGGACTGTAACAGTAAATGCCAATAGGGATTCACCCAGCTCCTCAGCTTCTCGTGAGCATGTGCCTTGCAGTGCGTCCCTGCAATTGGTGACAAAGTGTGAAAACATTGATAAATATGCTATTTGTTAAATATCAACACAATTAGCTGATGATAATGAAAAGGTGAAAAAAAATGCAATTGAACAATGGTAGAAATGAAATATGTAAATTGTACTGCAAAGCTAATTTTCCAAATAATATAGGTTTGTGTCTCCAACTTTCTGACTCATTTATGAAAGCCTATCCAAGCCGTTTACAATCCAGTATGAATCTCAAAGTGAAACTTTCTATGCCAAACCCCTGCAAGGAAGAGACTCAAATATCCCTTAGACTCTAGGCATAGCCCCATGTGTGCATAGGTTTAAACTTTATACCGGAGTTTACAAAAAATCTGCAGTGATATTCTACAAGATCTGAAAAGCTGAAGCACAAATGTGAAACAGCGGTATCTTAACTTTTCAAAATTTAAATAGACTTTCAATAACCTACATGATCCTGCATATAAGGGTATATACTATATACAGTGAAGATAGACTAGTTAAACACCTGATCTAGACTAATGCAATGTTCTGAGCTTTATCTTATACAAATTTAAGAGATTCAGCTAAACAGAAACTTAATCTTTCAGTTGAATGTTTCAATTTCAAAGTTTCAAATGGGTTTGCATATAGATCTCCACACCCTAGCAGTTATTTTTATCCCTCTCAGCAAGCCATCATATAGAAATTTTTATAACCTCTTTGCTTGGTATTTTATTCTAGAAATTTCCTGACCTCATGAACTCACCAAATTTCTTGGCTTAAGATACCATCAAATTCTCTATCCACCTTGTCCAATGAAGAAGGAAAAACTCGGCTACCTATCATAAGCATATTTTGAAAGTAAAGACAAAGTACCTATATAATCTGGCTACCTCTAGTGTTTGTCTTCCAAGGGGACAAACAGGATTTAAACCTGGATCATAATTTCCAGTTAAGCTTTCCTGCAATGGAGGATGAGATGAGTCTGCATGTAAATTAACCTGCATATAATGAAAAAGAAAAAATTAATTGTAGGACCCAACATTTCAGCATACACAAATATAGTACCAGAAATTACAATGAACAAAAGGCAATATTACACATGAAATTCCCTGTTTAGCCTACAAATTATATATTCAACGTCTGCAACATGAATGTTATAGGCCACCAATTTAGGAATTTACTTACTTCCCAAGTTCTCTAAATATCATCCAGAGACAGAATTCACTTCACTGATTGTATATATAGAATTATTTTACAAAGAGATTGTAATCTTAGAGAGATGTTTGGGTTGGTCGATATTTATTCTCCTGGATGCTGTTAGTGTAGTAAAACTAGAGTATTATGAGTTGTCCTCCATCTTAATAAAAAAAATATAATCTCTTTATAATGCTCTCCTTTTATGTCATGTATCTTAAAAGTAACAACAGATCGAACAAGTCTTGCTGAGATACCCTGATTTGGCATAGTGAAATGGAATCAAATTAATTTCTCATGGATACCCTGGGAAAACTACACTGATCATAATGTACAGAAATCGAAATTTTGTTGAATATGGGCACAATTTTTTTTTAAATGCATAATTATGGCAACCTTGAAATCTTGTAAAGGAAGCTGAGTGTTGAATATGTGAAAACGTGGTGGAAGCATAGGAAGTTCCCCTCCCAACATAAACGTGTTGCTGGTAAGAGCCACTCATAAACTTGTATAGCTTTCAGTCTAAGTAAAAAGGGTTAGGCATTTCATGACTAAAATCATGTAAAGGTGAATGCTGAAGGACCAAACCATTGAAAGGTCTCTTCTAACGTGTAACAATAAGAAATAAATGGTAAGAAGTGTTCACAGATACCAAAAACAATCAATGACGGTAGCTAGTATACCCGTGTTTAAAGCAATGTCAAAGAAGATGTGTTAGGAATTTATCCATCCTCTCAAGTATATAAAGTAAACATATTCAAAAGAGGTTCCAACTGCAGTAGCTGCATTACAGCTAGAGTTGAAATCAAATATAAAGTTGTCCTTTCCCATGTAATTGGAAGACAAGCCAAAGCCCACTGATATGTTTAAATATCAACAAAAGATAAGCATGTAAGATGATATTACGATTCCAAAGAAGCTACCAATCTTTCTGCTTGATTGACCTTCCTGAGCGTGTATCCACATTGGATCTGCTGCAGCTCCCATACTACTTATTGGATATGAACTGACTCTATTTCTACTTTTATGGAATAGGCCTTCATTTCCATTGGTCCATGTCAAGAAAGTGCTCAATTCTACACAGATCTACACCTGGAGTAAGAAGACAGTTTGGACCTGGGCTCTATGATTAAAGGCTTATATAACCTGAATAACTGCTCAATATACCTAATCCCTATCATCCAATTCATATGGTCGTTTTAACCTGGAAAGAGATATTCAATTATGAATATGACACTTCGATTGTTTTAGTAAGCTTTGCAATTGTGAAGGGCCAAGGCATTATAAATATAACAATCACAAGGGAGTTAGCTAAAAATTAATTCTTCAACTAAAAATAATGAATAGAAACATGAACAGCACCATTCACTAAATAGATTGCAGTGGAATTCACGAGAAACCAATCACACAATCGACACAAGTATTTTTGGACAAACGTCCTTGGAAACACCCCAATGTGGAAAAAACCAGTCTTCAGCAAAAAAAGCTATTGAGAAATTACATCAACTGCTTGCTTGACACTGGCAAAGCTCCGACAATATTTTATCTTCTCCTCTGCTAATCAAATCGGCTAAGGAAATAAGCTTTTGGCCCCTTTCCTGCAATGTACACTGCCTCCAGCAACTGGCATGGGCACTCTGGTAATTCACACAGCTTTTGGCAAACTCACACAACCTTTGGCAAACTCGCACAGCTTCTGGAAACTCGCACTGCTCACACAAATGGCCTTTTGGAAACTTGATCTGCATTCCTGGAAATTTGATCTGTCTTCCGGGAAATTTGCACTGCCTCCTGAAGAACTCACACCTCCTCTGGCAAACTCGCACTAGCTCCAGAAAATTAACTCGGCCCTCTCTGCAAAAAATAAACTGGTAGCAAAACCTTCCTGAAACTCAGAAGTTGGAAGTCTCTTGAATGAATACTAACTCCGGAAAATCTCTTCCCAATCACTGCTACTGAAACCCTCCTGGTATCTCACTGAAAACTCACCCAACCAATGTGTCGCCAATGTTGCCCATCAATTCCTTTTATAATCTCTCATTCACAAATGAATGGTCACAATCAGAAGTTCACTTGATCCAATCGATGGCTAAGATCAACTTTAAAACTTTCCACAAGCTTCTAGAGGCAAATTGATCTTATCCCAACTAACGTAAATTAATTTTCCATTTTCCCGAAGTTTTAACTGAGGAAATGTTTAAAAAATCGCTAAACGATATAATTAAGATATTTTCCCTAGATGAAACTTAGGAAAAATTACATGGGCTTGAACATAATTAATTCCTTTGTGTTCCTAGCCTCAATGACACCTCTCAAGACTATAACACCTAATTGAGCTACAATATTTAACACTCCCTCTTAGAGAGGAAGGTGTTCTGCACAACACCCAACTTATCCCTGAAGAAAACAAACTTTCCTTTATTCAATGCCTTTGTCAAAATGCCCGCCACCTGCTGATCTCTAGGCACATATTGTAATTGAATTGATCCACGTCATAGACAGTACCTAATGAAATGGTATCCGATGTCGATATCTTTCAACCAATCATGAAATATTAGATTCTCAGATAGCTTGACACAAATCTAATTATCAAAGGGGCTAATAGTCGACTCCATTCTCTGACCAAACAGTGCCACTAGCAACTTTTGAAGCCATATGGCCTCACATGTAGCCATGCTTGGTGCCATGTACTCTGCTTTCGCAAAGCTTAACGCAACCAACTTTTGCTTCTTGATGTACCAAGAGACAACCCTTGATCCAATGTTGAAGCAACACCCTAAAGTGCTTTTCCTATCCATTGCATTACTTGCTCAATCTGCATCAGTGTATCCCATCAACCTCACACCCATCACCCTGAGAATACCTCAACCCATACTCAATTGTACGTCGTAGATATCGCAACACATGCTTCCCTGTTGTCCAATGCACTCTCTTTGGTTCCACCATGAACTAAATAACAGTGTTGGCTGCAAAGCAAAAAACTGGCCTTAAGTTTACCAGATACATGAGACAACCAATAATCTATCTATATAAGGTGGGGTCCACTACCTCTTTCTTTGACACATCAATATTCCTCCAATTGGTTATAATAAGTGTAGACATGTGTCTACAGTCCAATATCCTAAATTTCTTCAAGATCTCCATAATATATCTACCTTGACCAACGAAGATCTCTTCATTTGTTTGCCACACCTCTAGGCCTAGAAAATAGTGCATCAACCACAAGTTCATCTCGAACTTTGTTGCTAAGTCCCTCTTGCAATCTTCTATGAGCCTTGGTGACCCAGTCAAAAATAAATCATCCACATACATAACAAGAATGAGTGGTTCACCTCCAACCATAAGATAGCAGAGGTTTGAATTTGCCTCACTCTTCACGAAGCCCATCTCCTGCAAGTAGTTGTCAATACGACCATACCATGCGTTGGGAGCTTGCTTGAGTCCATATAGCACTCTCTTCAACATACATACATGGGTTTCCCTGTCATGCATCTTAAAACCCTCTGGTTGTTCAATGTACACCTCCTCTTCTATGACTTTGTTCAAGAACACCGTCTTGACATCCATTTGATGAATTTGACATCCCATCTATGTTGCAAGTGAGATCACAACCCTAATGGAAGTATACCTGGACACGGGAGCAAAGGTTTCCTCATAATCTATTCTCCCTTTCTAATGGAATCGCTTGGCCATGAACCTTGCCTTGAATTTTTCTATGTTTCCATCTGCAACATGCTTGATCTTATAGATCCAGCGAGAACCAACCACAGTCATGTCCAATGTTCTAGGCACCACCTCCCAAACATCATTCAACATGATGAAGTTGTACTTCTCTACCATAGCATCCTGCCACACCCGGTGTTGTGCAGACTCTTCAGAGCTGGAAAGCTCACTGTCAATAAGCTCACTCATCAACGCCTTATATTCTGAATATCTCTTCGGTGGTCTCATGTCCTTGTGCTCGATCTAGGAGCTCCCATAAGCTCTTGCACATCTCTCAATGCCTAAAACACCTTGCGATTCCTTCTCCCACTTGTGGTGGGTGGAGCTTCAAGCTCCTCATCGATGTTGCTCCACATGCTGTGAACTCTCCTCAACACCTATAACTGTGCCCATACTAGTCATTGTACTGGTACTTGTGCCCTAAACTTGAGATTGTTATTCAACCCTTGGAACTTATGCTTGCTGACTCTAATCAACTACTCGCAACTAGCGAGATCACTTGAAGGCTTTCCCCTGGAACTTAACATCCCATCTCACGATGATCTTCTTGCTCCTTGGAATATAGATCCCATATGCCTTGGATATTTCGCTATAACCAACGAAATACCCCTTCTCTGCAGTCGAATCTAGCTTTGTGCACTTCTCATCTGGAATGTGACAATAAGCGATACTGCCAAAAATCCTAAAATGACCAACTTTTGGCTTCTTCCCTGTAAATGCCTCCTCGAGTGTCATCTTTCCTGACACCTTGTGCATAAACCCTATTCTAAATGTAAATTGTTGTGTTATATGCTTCTACCCAAAGATATCTAGACATGTTTTGATTATATAGCATCGCCCTTGCTGCTCCGACTATCATCTCGTTCTTTCTTTCTCCAACACCATTATGTTGTGGGTTGTATGAAGCTCTCCATTCTCTCTTGATTACCTCCTTGGCAATGAAAACCTTGAATGATTTCTCGATGTACTCACCTCCAATATTTGTACGAAGAACCTTTATCTTCTTTCATGTCAAGTTCTTCATAAGAGCCTTAAACTCTTGGAAGCGACTAAAGACTTCATCTCTTGTCTTCAAGAAGTAAATCTAGGTCTTCCTAGAGAAGTCATCAATAAAGGTTACGAAATACTCATAACCCCTATGAGACTTAGCGGACAATGGACAACAAATATCATAATGTATGAAATCTAACACAATCTTAGCTCTACTATCACTCCTTGAAAACATTATCTTTGAAAATTTTCTAAGTACGCACCCTCTGCATACATCATGATGTTTTGTACTCACCTCTAGAATACCTGTGTCAGTCTCTATGAGAAACTTAAGTGCTCCATAATGGATGTGACCTGTTGACCACTGGAGTGGCACCTGATGATAATGATAAGGCTCCATGGCCAAGGATGAACCAGAAGACAATTGTACCATCAGATATCATCAGATATCATCAGTTCAACAGAGTTTTTGAACTCTACTTCTATTTCTCATCATCTTTCTCTTGCACCCAGATTCCACGCCCTACGGGGAATTGTAATAAGTGATGCTAGTAATGATGAATTTGAGTCAATATTGAGTCTGTAACAGGCCATGGTAGCTTGGGACCTTGCCAACAAATGAGTATTACTCTGGGAGGTTTTTTCACTCGGTTAATTATCATCTCCCTACCAGGACTTAATAATTAATTGAGTTTTTTCCTCCAATTTTACTCCAAAGCCGGAGTACGGCTTGATGGTGAGGCCTTGGGTGAATCCTAGTGTCTAGAGTCAATGTATATTACCATACTAGATCACACAAAAATTTCATGGAATTTGGTTAGGTCTAGGTAGTGATTTTTTAATTTTTTAGATTTTCCACAAGTCGAAAATTGCAATAAAAATTGTAATTGGATTGTAATAAGTGTCGTCTAGAGAAGTTGTATGGGGTATGAGTAAACAAAATTACACCTCTCACCCTCAACTTTCTACTATGACACACTTTGAGGGGTTAATAATGAGTTTTGGACCCTCAAAACCCACATTTCCTAAGTTTAGTGGAAATTGTGGCATTTTATTAAGCTAGAATTAAATAAAATAGAGAGAAATAAAATATTCCATGTGACAAAATGACGTGGAAATGACTTGGAAATTATTCTAAATCAAAGAGTTGAGTCAACGGACATGTGGAGGATGACTGAGCACACTGCATCATTAATTCATCATTTATTTTATCAAAATCGAATTTCCCAGAGATAAAGCAGCAGTTACACACAAGGAAAATCAAACTTATTAAAGGCGGTTGAGCAAAAAAGGAATATTCTACAGGATTAGTTGACTGAAGACCAAGTGGGGACCTCTTCTCACGAGCTATCTGGAGTTCAACAACACTCAACACTTCATCAGAGTATTTACGTTATTCCTTGAGCTTAGACTGCGTAGTTACTCAGAGGAAACACGCAGTTCTCAAAGGCCTACGCAGAAGTTCACTGGGATCATCTACAGGTTAGATTTCAGTTTTCTCAAGTTTGCAGAGGTGGACTTGATGTAACACAGGACTTCGTTTGGCTTATGGATGAGTTCATGGGATCATATGGGGAATTTGATTTCCCTTGTTGTGCACAAAAGAAATTCGATTTTGCTCTGGGTGTCTCAATCTTCTCCACATCGAACTTGGCTTATCTTTCCTTGAGATTTTCTCCAAGTTCAGTTCTCACATGCATTCGTCCTTGGGAATTGCTCCCAACTCTCTATATAACAAAGCCATAGACTATTGTATTGTATCATGTTATGAGCTATTGGGCTTGAAGAAACTCTGCCATTTTGTATTTGCATATTTGTTAATATACTCAAGACTTTGGGGATATTTAACGGATGTTCTCTTGGCATTATGAGGTGATTTCTTTCCATAATATTGATATTGTGTTTGAATTCATTTACATGTTTGATCAGTATTAGTTTATATTTTCCATCTAGTTTGGATTGATACATGCAAGTTATCTTGCATGTATCATTGATTTAGAGTAGTATTCTAGAAATAGGCTTGCCAAGTCATTTTCGAAGGAATATTTGGTATATCTTATTCATTATGATGCTCTAATCCTTTTGCAAACTAATATTTGTTCAAGTGTGTAGGGAAGATCTATTTGTATTGTGTGCAGGAAATCCATCTGGCCGTGGGAGAAGTCTCACATAGACCAACTCACTCCTAGATTCAAAGTGATCCAAGACTCAGCTATTTTCAACCCCAAGTCTTTCATCGAAGGAAGACCAAGAGGGAGTTTTCTCATTCTCTAGCTACTAGATCATCTACTTCATTTAAATTTAAAATACTTCTTTTTAGAGCTTCCAAAGTTATACAAGCTATTTCAAGAGCAATTTCTAAGTTGGGCAAGTATGGGATTCACTCCCATTATTTGAGCTAGCATTTTGTACATTAGTTTGTAATATAATATTGTTTTATTTTGCTTTCTTTTACTCTAATAACAGATTTTGTTTTGGAAGCCCATAGGTTTGAGCTTTGGAAAACAAAGAATTTGAAGAGGTGTCGGAAAACTACTAATAATCTTGCATACGAGACCTTCCATGAACTCAAGCACTGAATTTGTAAGGAGGTCGTGAACTCTATAGGGGCAGCAGCAAGTTATCCAGGTTGTGTGCCTTTGAGGCTTGCAAACTTTCTGATTTAGAGTGTTTTTCCATTTACTTTCATTGTCTTACTCAAGGGGGGAGGGGGGGGATTCTAGCTTTTCCAAGCTCTTATCGTTGTAAAGATCTCGTTTCATTCCTTGGGCAGCCTTCTTAGAGGCATCATTTCTAATCATTGTAATCACTAATAAAAGAAAGTTCTTTGCTTGAGGGAGCTTGGGAAATTTTCCCATGGCATCCCCCTTCCTCAGTTGAAGAGGAAGGACCTTTTGTGGGTGGGTTGACTTTGTTTCTAGTTTCTTTTATGCTTATTTCCATCCCATGCATGATTAAATTTAACAACATATTCACTCCACACTTCATTCACTAAATCTTGTGTCTAAAAAATCTAGCATGCATAAGTTCCAAAATTTTCAAATTTAAGCAAATCACTTTTATGTGTGAACAATTTATATTATGGGCAACTTTTAATTGTTTCATGGTTATTTAGGCACATGTTTCATTGTTTGGTCCATTTATGCTACATATTATGGTAACTATTGGAGCACTATCTCTCACTTGAAACAATTGTATCATAAAGAAAATCTATTTCACTTAACTTGCCTACTTTTATTTATTAGTGCAACACATATGAGCTTATTTCCATTCTTGTTTCTCAAGCTTAATTTGTTATTGCAATGAGCACAATTTCATTTCTATTTCTTTTGAAACATTGCATGTAGCAATTTAATTGGGACAATCAGCACTCACTAAAATTTTACCTCTAACATAAGTTGGTTGAATAGACATCTCAAGGACCCTCTACTCCTCTATTGACTCCTCACTGTGGGATCCATATCTTTGGGTGAGGGTGAGGTTTGAGAATTGAAAAGTTCATTTGCAATCTTGTTGTAGAGATAACTAATAATAAAATTAACCAAGAGCACTATCCATCATATTTACTTTACTTGTCTCTTGATGGTCTTGAGTTTTCATATGCAAAGTTTATTCCAAAATCAAGTATTGTAATTCTTTTAACAAGTGCTTTCTTTTAATGTTTCAAGTCTAATTTCACATTTGGCATTTCCTTGTTCACATTTTCCGAGCTAATTACTAAATGTGGAGTTTTGGCAAGATATGTTACAATGTTTTGATTCCCAAATTTGATTATCTCAAAGGCATTTTCCGTATCTTGCAATATCTAATGCTAACAATCTTGTGTTTGCATTTCAGGGCTACTTTGCTTTCAATTTTTGAAAGCATTACATTTTACTTCTTGAGCAAATATATATATATATATATATATATATATATATATATATATCTTTCAAATGTTGAGCAAATTCTGTATAAGGCACTGGTTTGTGGTTTTATCATGTTAATGGTTGTCATTGTTATTTCAAGCTAAGTCACCAGGTTCGTGTTTGTGTTCGAGTTCGATGACGTTGAATTCGAATAAAGTTCGGCAACTAAAATTTTTCCGATAAAGTTCAACATATAGAAATTTCAAAAAAAATAAAATATATATATATATATATATATATTCTATCAAAATCTAATCTTTCTAATTTCAATAAATGCAAACACAACTTTAATGCCTCTAGCCACAAAATAACTTTAATCAATGATGAATCTACACTATTATTATATTATTATAAAAATTGGTTATAACAAAATTATAAATATCATCATAATAATGCACTTTACTCATTAATAAAACTAACTAGTATACCGACATAATGGATTGAGCGACTTATGATGACCATCAATGCCGCGTAGAATTTTGCAGAGCGAAGGGTGAATGTTCGAAACTCATGGAGGGTAAGAGCATTGGAATCGGAAATATAGTTGAGAAGAAATGAGCTACCGTCACTTGCATTGTTCGTCGCGTAATAGGTCGTGTAATGGTTCACACCCATGAAAATCCACAAACCCTTTTATGCCATTCGACTCTTCTGCCGAAAATGTCGGTAGTCTGTTGCCAACTCTCTCTGTCAATGATGATGGATAATCACCCACAAACAGCGGATCCATGAACCTGCAGGTCATGAAACATTATTATTATATTAATCGACTATGGTTTTTTTTTTAAGAGATCGATGGGTGTCAAGCTTTACAGCCATTCTTTGTACTTAATTACCATCCCAATTGGAAATCCTGGGCTCTTTGTGTAGCTGCAATGTCTTCAGGAGAATCGGACATGGACATCATTTCCACATATAAACCATGAAAGCAAATGCCAAAACCTAACAACTAAACGAATAAAATCGATTTTTTACCCGAATTTCAAAAAAATTCGTTGATGTTCAGCTTAAAATTCATGTTCGTGTTCGCCTTCATATTCGGCTTGAAGTTCGGCAAACAAATTCGAATTTGTTCGAATTCGGTTCAAATTCGACAAATTTCGAACTTCAACCATTAAGTTCGCCGAACCCGGTGACTAAGATTTCAAGTTGCTCACATCATATTTTGCTCATAAATCCTTAAAAGTAACCCACTTTCATTATAACAATCTCCTATAACCTCACATCCTTTTAACTTAGTTTCTTCACTTTAGGGACCACCCCCCTTAGCTAACCTAGGAGAGAGCTAAAACGGAGAGATTCAAGATCAGTGTGACAGTCCCTTCTCTGAAATCCTTTGTAAATTTTCATAGATGTTCTATGCTTGATGCAACTTTACTTTTATACCCAATATCAAACAGCGATCACATAAACAAGAAAGTAAAATGTTGATAGAACATACCAGTAGATCGACAGAAGACAAGCCAAAAATTACACTTAACTTGATCAGCAAAATATACGTGTTGTGGTGCGTTACATCAGTCAACAAGATGCTTCAACCAGCAAAGTCTCAATACGGTCAGCCAACCAAAAGTGTCACACAACCCTCTCGGACAGCTATACGAGTCAACGTTGTCCCAGTAAACGGTCAACGCAAAACAGTAACAACAAAAAGTCAATGCAACCCAGTCAAAGTCAATGGTCAACCTTGATTTCTGTGCCAATAAATGCGGAGTGCAGAAATCAGAATTTTGACCAAGTTTAGGGTCAGTTTGACCATGTGTTGACCAAAGTCAATGCTGGTCAAATATGCGTTGAAAACCCTAGGTCGAAAACATAAAATCCTTTTGTTGCGTTTCCCACGTGTGGAGAAGAAGAGACTCCAAGTGATGATCGAACCAATCAGATGAGGAGAGAGAAAGTGTGATGATGGATGGATGAAATGACCTCCAACGTTGACCTATATATATCCATCAATGAGGGTGTGTGACACATCTGTTGGGGCTTCAAGCCTACATTTCAATTCTGGCCGACCTGCACATATTTTGAATAAATTCAAAATAAATGTTCTGCTCATCGGATCAAGATGATCTTTATATCGATCTTGCACCTCTCCGAAAGAGGAATCCAATAAAAATATTGACATCTTCATCTGAGCATCACAACATGGAGTTTGGACCTAGTTGTCCAAAATTAACACTCCCTTTCAACTAGGGAGAACTCCATCCACCTGTGCCATCCAAACATCGTGCGTCATCCCGCTGTAACTTGCTTTGTTGGCTTCTTTATTTCGGAACAAAAGTGGGTCAGTCACAAAGACATCATTCCCGACTAACAAATTCAGCCCAGAGGTTCGAAACCTCTATAGGACTCAAAAGAGTCACATACCAACCCGAAGTTGGTTTACCTGACCCAAAGTCAGTTGGAGGTCCGAAACCTCACTAGACTTGATCCCAGATCAAGTGGTTGGACACATGCCATCCAAGACATAGAGAGTACGGCAATCTCCGATGCTTCCATCGGTCTTTGCTACTGGTCTCTAGCTTTTCCCACCTCACTGGCCAAATGAGAGGTACTTCCCATGAGTCCAGGACTCAATGGGTAGGATGCATACGAGGCACAGATCATGAGAGGTGAACCAACTCAACATCATAACGATGGGGCAGAAGCACCACAAGGTTCGGCAAGCCTAGCCCCATGAGTGCTTATAGCTTTGAGAAGCTATCCCCAAAGCCCCCCAGAGCTCCCAGAGCTCATCGTCCAACAGGACCCTCAACATAGTGTTGTTCCACGATTCCAAGATTCTCATGGAAGGTTAGGAACTTGACCTTCCCCAAGGGCGTTGTGAGAATATCCGCGACTTGCTCATCAATTCCTATATGATCGAGCCTTACAGCGCCTCGTTGTACCATATCCCGGATAAAGTGGTACCTGATATCAATATGCTTGGATCGATCGTGGAACACAGGATTCATGGACAACTGAATCCCTTCTGGTTATCATAGAGTATCACGATGGTATCTAGCACATGCCCGAACAGCTCACTGAAAAGCTTTCGCAACCAAATTGCTTCACAACAGGCCATACTCGCTGCAATGTATTTGGCCTCAGCGATGCTCAAAGCTACCGATTTCTACTTCCTGCTCATCCATGATATCGAAGCAAACCCAAGTGAGAAGCAGCATCCCGATGTGCTCTTACGATCCACCACACTGCCAGCCCAATTGGCATCAGTATATCCATGGAGTGTCACGCTCCCGGCAGTGTATATTAGCCCATGGTTTATCGTGCCCTGAAGATATCTCAATAGATTCTTTGCACCAACCCAGTGAATGTGATGAGGTTCAACCATATGTTGACTCAAAGTGTTCACTGCAAAACATACGTCTGGACGAGTGTTCACTAAGAACATCAGGGCCCCTATGAGTTGAGGATACTCAGTAGGATTTGCTAGCACAGGCACAGCAGCGCTGCCACTCAACTTCTTAAAGTTGAGCTCCATCAATGTCGACACGGACTTACAGTCCACCATTCCAAATCTTTCCAGAAGCTTCACAATATATTTTCCTTGAGAAAGGAAAATCTCGCCAGGTCTCTGCCAAACCTCCAGGCCTAGGAATTAATGCATCAGTCCTAGGTCCTTCATCTCGAACTCAGCAGCGAGCTCCTTCTTACACTGATGAATGAGAGGGTCAGCACCTGTCAGGAAGAGGTCGTCCACACACAGCACCAAAATGAGAGGCTTTTCTCTATCAACCTTGAAGTAAAGGTTTGGATCAGCATTACTACGAGTCAAGCCCAACTTCATCAGGTAGCTATCTATCCTCTCGTACCAAGCTTTGGGTGCTTGCTTCAACCCATAGAAGGCTTTCTTCAACCTACAAACATGGGTGTCCCGATCCTAGACTTCGAACCCCAGAGGTTGCTCCACATACACCTCTTCCTTTATCGCACCATGCAAAAATGCGGTCTTCACATCCATCTGATGAAGATTCCATCCTTGCGTAGCAGCAAGGGCTATGATAGATCGGATGGTGGTATATCAAGCCACAGATGCAAATATATCATCATAGTCTACGCCTTCCTTTTGAGAGAAGCCACGGGCAACGAATCTTGCCTTGAACTTTTCAGCACTACCATCAGATCCATGCTTGATCTTATAGAGCCATTTTGAGGTGACAACTGCTTTGTCCTCTGGTCTCAGAACCACATCCCAGACATCATTCTTCATAATGGACTCATATTCGTCGTGCATAGCATCCTTCCAGACTTTATGCTTTATGGCTTCCTCAAAAGATCCAGGCTCAGATTGTACGATTGTACTCATGGCTACTAGGTACCCTTGGTATCTATTTGGCTTCTTGCTTTCACGGAATGTCCCCCTTGTTGCCATATGTCTCTCAACATCCTTGAGAGTGTCCCTGAGCCATGATGGTTTTCTCTTCATTGAAGGAGGTGGATCAATAGGGTCCATCGGTCCTTCAACATCGGGCATCATCTCATCCTTCAGTTCTTCTTGATTACCAGGCCTTGCTTCATGATATTCCTCAGATCTTGGAAGATTGATTACTTTCCTCAGGGAAGCATCTTCGTCAAAGGTAACATTGTGGCATATTTTGACCAGGAACATAGACTCTATAGGCCTTCGAAGTTTCGTTGTAGCCCACAAACATTCCCTTCTTCCCAGAAGCATTCAACTTGCTCCTCTTCTCCTTCGGTACATGAAAATAAACAGAACATCCAAAAACTCTAAAATGTGAGACGTCAGGTTTGTTACCAGAGAAAACCTCTTCGGGAGTTTTGGAGTCCAGAGCAGAATGTGGGCATTGGTTTTGTATGTACACAACAGTGTTCACAGCTTCTCCCCATAGAAACTTCGGAAGACCTTGGTCACATAGCATGGCACGGGCAGCTTCCACAATGGTCCTGTTCTTTCTTTCAGCAACGCCATTTTGCTCAGGAGTATAGACAGTTGTGGTCTCCCTCTTGATGCCAGCTTCTCTGCAAAAGTTCTTGAACTCGTTTGTCTCATATTCAGTGCCATTATCGATCCTCAATATCTTGATCTTCTTCCCTGTTGAATTTTCCACCAAGGCTTTGAAGGTACGGAACCACATGAAAGCCTCATCCTTCTTCTTCAAGAAGTATATCCAGGTTTTGCGAGAGAAGTGATCTATGAACGTCATATAATAAGAACATCCTCCCAAGAATGTCACCGGCAGCATACCAGATAGATCAGAATGTACCAATTGCAAGACATCAAATGTCTTTGTGACGCTTGAGGGGAAAGGTCCCCTTGTAGGCTTTCCTTCGGCACAGCCTTAACATACACCTTCATGATCATTTGTGAACTCGGGCATCCTCGTCACCACCTTCCTTGCTTCGGGAAGGGCTTTGCAATGAAGGTGTCCAAACCTCTGGTGCCATAGTTCAGCCTGTCAGATAGTATCACATGTCATCGCTCCCAGTGGACTTCCTCCAACCTGGTAGAGTGTATCAACTCTAAACCCAATTGTGATAGCTTCCTTGAAACTCTTCTTCTAGATGTGCACCTTCCCATCAATGAATGCCACATTGAAACCTTTGTCTTCCATGGCCGAAATAGACTCAAGGTTCTTCTTCAAATCAAGTACATATAGTACATCTTGCAAGCGGAGGACTTGACCTTGAGACAAGTGGAGAGTCATAGTCCCTGTCACTTTCACGGGATATGTAGCATTATCTCCAAGGATAATTTTCAGATTGACATCCTTCTCAACCATATCAAAAAGTGCTTCCTTGAACCCAGTGATGTGCCTTGAGGCACCACTATCTATCAACCAGACATCCATAGCGTTGGGTGGAGATGCAACAGAGAGGGCATATACAAGAATGAATTCATTTCTTTTATCATCAACAACATTAGATTCCTCATACCTGGAATTTCTAAACCTTTTGTAAGGTTGCGCATTTCCACCAGAGGGAGCCTTCCTCTTTCCTTTGAACATGTTGTTCCTTTGATTGCCATTCCTCCGGTTGTTGTTGTTATCATCATCATCAAGAGAATCCTTCTTGAAAGGGCATTCTCTGGCATAGTGGTCGGTCTTGTGACATGTGTAACATTTACCTTTCTTTCCTTGGGCCCCTACTCTTCCTATGTTCCTCGGACCATCATTGTTATTCTTCTTAGCACGAGCAGTGAAGGTAGTGTTTCCTTCATTTTCATATTCCTTCATCCTTGTCTCTTCTCGTACGCATCTCGATAGTACTTCATCAAAATCAGGTATCACATTGTTATTGAGAATGGTAGTATTGAATACACGCCATTCGAAGGAGAGACCTCCAAGTGCGGTGAGAACCATTTCTCGATCAACTATTGTCTCTCCAATGGCCAGAAGCTTATTTTTGATTTCGATCAACTTCAGAAAATATGATTGGACGGATTCATCCCTGCCTTTCTTCAGCTTCTTCAGTTGGTTCTTGAAGAAAAGGACTTAATTTGCATTATTGGCCTTGAACATGTTGACCAATTTATCATACATCTCCTTGGATGTGCCCAGCTCAGATATGTAGGCTACCAAACTCTTATGAATTGAATCCTGGATCATCAGCTTTGCTTTGATTTCCCCCTTCTTATACTTTGACTTGGTGGCAGCAGGTGCAGTGGATGGAGGCTCTTGGAGTTTACCCTGCACATAGTCCATGACATCTTGGTCTTCCAACATAAGATCCAAAGTCATCTTCCAAGCATGGAAGTCTTCCTTCCCAGTCAATTTGTCATCAACTTTAAAGCCATTATAGTTTGAGGTACCCATGCTCTTCTTCGGTGATTGCTACAAACTTGGGCTTTGTCCTCACCTCAGCTCTGATACCATGTAAATTTCCGTATATGTTCTATGCTTGATGCAACTTTACTTTTATACCCAATATCAAATAGCAATCACATAAACAAGAAAGTAAAATGTTGATAGAACATACCAGTAGATCAACAGAAGACAAGCCAAAATTTACACTTAACTTGATCAGCAAAATATATGTGTTGTGGTGCATTACGGCGGTCAATAGGATGCTTCAACCAGCAAAGTCTCAATACAGTCAACCAACCAGAAGTGTCACACAACCCTCTCGGATAGCTATACCATCAACCCAAAGTCAACGTTGTCCCAGTTAACGATCAACGCAAAATAGCAGCAACAAAAAGTCAACACAACCCGGTCAAAGTCAATGGTCAACCTCGATTTCTGTGCCAATAAATGCGGACTGCAGAAATCGGAATTTTGACCAAGTTTGGGGTCAGTTTGACCATGCATTGTCCAAAGTCAACACTGGCCAAATCTGCGCTGAAAACCCTAGGTCGAAAACCGAAAATCCTTTTGTTGTGTTTCCCACGTGTGGAGAAGAAGAGACTCCAAGTGATGATCGAACCAATCAGATGAGGGAGAGAGAATGTGTGATGATGGATGGATGAAATTACCTCCAATGTTGACCTATATATATCCATCAGTGAGGGTGTGTGACACATTTGCTGGGGCTTCAAGCCTACATTTCAATTCTAGCCGACCTGCACATATTTTGAATAAATTCAAAATAAAAGTTATGCTCATCGGATCAAGATGATCTTTAGATCGATCTTGCACCTCTCCGAAAGAGGAATCCAATTAAAATATTGTGATCTTCATCTAAGCATCACAACGTGGAGTTTGGACCTAGTTGTCCAAAATTAACATCCTTGCCACCAACCACACCTTGTGGGGTCGAAGGCTTTTTCCACTGACTTGTAGGTAGATGTAGGAGGCAAAGCGCGATAACATGACCCATCGTCCTATGCCATAGCTCTCCCACGTCTCTACTATTGTTGTTGCTAACTAGTGCCTTTGGAGCATCTAATTACAACCTGTACAACTTGCTTCTTCTCACCCCAATTTATTTTACTGACTTCCAATCCAGGTGTTTTGGATACACCTTTTGTTCTCAAATGTATACATCATACCCCCTATCCCGAAGAGGAAAAACTGAAAACATGTTTATTCTCAAACCTAGCATATGCAACACATCTAAAACATGGATATTTTTTCCCGACTCCCTTTGGAATGTGTTTGTCCCTCTCCCAACTAGAGTACGCTTGGACTCTTTCCCATTTGTATGGAGAAGCATATCTCCTCTACTTTGTACCTGGAGAAATAATCTCTAACTCCTGTCATGTGACATGATGCCCCATTGTCAAGATATCAGACCCCTGTGGTGGTCAAGCTAGATACCTGCTAAATTTGTTGTTTGTTGCTTCTTCTTCTTATCACCCTTCTTTACCTTCATACATTGACTAACATAGTGTCCATCTTGACCGCAACCAAAATACTTGAATTTACTCATTTTTTTTTCTTCTCTCCCTTGGAGTTAGGCCCTTTGCTTGGACCTGTTGACCACTCAAGTGTACCCAAAATCTTTGAAGACCCCATGCCCAAGGATGTATCAGAGACTTCATGTACCATCAAAGTTCACTATATCATCAGATTTTTTCAACTCTATTTCTTCTTCTCACCTTCTTCGGTTGTACTTAGATTCCATAAGCCCTACGGGGATGATGTAAAGTGGTGCTAGTATGATGAGTTGAGTCATATAACAGGCCTAGGTAACTTGGGACCTTGTCATCAAATGATTTTACTCTGGGAGGTTTTTTCACTTGGTTAATTATTAGGTGCTTACGAGAACTTAATAATTAATTGAGTTTTTTCCTCCAAGCATAACTCCAAAGTCAAAGTGCAGGTTGATGGTGAGGCCTTGGGTGAGTCCTAGTGTCTAGAGTCATTGTATATTACCATACTAGATCACTCGTAAAATTTCATGGAATTTGATTAGGTCTAGGGGTCATTTTCTTAATTTTCTTAATTTCCCGCAGAGCAGAAATTTGATTAAAATCTGAATGTAAAATGTAATAAGTGATGTCTAGAGAAGTTTTATGGGGTACGTGTGCTCAAAATTACACCTCTCACACTCAACTTACTTCTATGACACACCTTTAGGGGTAAAAAATAAGTTCTAGACCATAAAAACCCACTTTACTTAAGTTTAGTGGAAAATGTGGCAATAAATTAAGGCAACAATTAAATAAATGGAAAAAAATACATATCCACACATGCTAAATCATGTGGAAATAAGGTGGAAAATCATCGAGGAGTCAAAGTGAAGTTCCATGGTGATGTGGACTCGTTGATTTAAGGAAAATCCATGTGCTCTAAAGAAATCGAATTCTATTGAAGTGGACCACGAGTTTCTCAAGGAAAACACACTTAATGAAGCAAGGAATTCAAGTTGGCTTGATGAGTCATCATTTGGTGGGATTTAGACTTGGAGTTCCACGAGTTGTGGGTGGAGAGTGGTCTCCTACGACTACATTCCCACATACACATGTCCCTTCTCCAGAAACGCATGGCAACTTTCAGGATTTGTGTGGGCCTTTGAGGAATTCGATATGTCACTTGTGGAATTCGATTTGCATGAAGGGGAGTGCCTTGGGATTGTCATCATCACACTTGTCATATGGTTTTTCATTGGGATTTGCTCCCATTTCTCTATATAATAGAGCTTTGAGCTCTCACTATGAATCATTGAAACGAGCTATTGTGCTTGGGGAAGATCTACTCTTGTGTACACTTACATTCTATTGCAATAAAAGACTTTGGGGTTCACTTATGAGGTGATGTTCTTCTTGAGCATGGTAATATCTTTATCATTGTGCTTCATCTTTCTACTTGTACTATTGTGTTCATTATTTCCATTATGCTTTTAGAGATTTTTTAATGTAGAACTACCTTACGTTGGCATTTGGTTTTGAAAGTTTGCTCTAGATAGGGAATATTTTAGTTGATTTCCAATAAATCTCTAAAATTTATTTATCATTGTATTCTTCTAAACCCATAAGGATCTAATGTGTACTTTAAGTTGTGTAGAAACCTATGTTGCATTGGTTGTGGGGACAGGGGAGACGAGGGGACGAGTTTCCGGGACGGCTAGAACGCACCCCCAAATTTTCAAGGGACGACAGGTTGGGGACGACAAGTGCAGCAACTATTTATTATATTTATTATTTATTAAAAAATTAAAATTAAAATAAAATTAAACATGAATCAAAATAAATAAAATACTAAAATGATAAATCTAAAGACTAATACTAATAGTCTAATAGTATCTAATCATCATTGAGAATTGTGCATCACAAAAACAAATTTCGTCATCATTGCATAACTTAAGAAGTACTATTAGTTTGATACAACTTACAACCTACAATCTACTTTGTCTAATATCTACATAATCATTCTCTGATCATTGATGCATGATGAATCATTTCAAAATTTAAATATCAACTAAAGCGTAAAAGTAAATAGTACTAAAATTTAATAAAGATGTAAACATGAACAATTCATTAAAATTTAAATATAAATCTCAAATTAAGAGTCTAGAAGTAGAAAACCATGGATTATAAATTTATAAATTATAGTAATAGACTATAGTCCAAGAACCAAAATGAAAAAATTTAAATTTAAAAATAATATAGTCACTAGTGTAGCTACCAAATAGAAAAATCAAAATCAAAATGTCTCAAGACAACAAAAAAGGAAATATGAGTCAATATCCAGATTCCATAGTAGCATGAAGGATGAAGCTACTCAGAGATTCATATCTTCTGCATCAAGTCTATCTAAAAATGCTTGAGCCTCACTATCTTCTCTCCATCACCATCAATGCTTTGCAACTGCAGCTCAATGTCATCTACTAGTACATTAACCAATCCTGTCTGGATAGATGAACCATCATCATCATCATCAATCTGTGAAGCATCCTTAGGATCAACATCCCACTATGTTGCAGGTCCCTGTAAATATTGTGGAGTCTTCCTTGTAAGAAGGTGAAGACTGTTGTGCACATAAACTAGTTTCTCCGCTCTTTTAGAGGTAATCCTATTCCTCTTAATAGAGTGGATAAAACTAAATGTAGACCAATTCCTTTTTGTAGTTGAAGAACTAGCAACCTGAGATAGTAAACGGATAGCTAGAATGTGGATTTGTGGTACTTCATCCCCATACATCCTCCACCATCCACTAGGACTTTTTTGTGCCATACCCAACAAATCTTTCTTTGCGACTCTAGAGAAAGTGGGGCTACTGAACAAAGCAAAACCAAGAAACTGTTCTCAAACTATGGTTGCATTTTATGATGTATACATCTTTTCTATGGCTTCAATCTAAGTTGCAGGAAACGTTGGCAAGGGGTCCGTTTCCGTACGGAAACGATACGGAAACGCGGAAACGTGTACTGTATGGCCGGGAAACGCGTTTCCGGCCGTACCGGTGACGTTTCCTGATTCTCACTTGGTGAAGAGCGATTTTGGAGAGGAGGAAGGAGGAAGAGAGTAGTGCTTCAGCTTGGGTGTTTTCACCATTGAGCAAAGGAGATTTCAGCAACAAGAGAAAGAGATTTGAGGAGCAGATTTGGAGTGCGAAGTTTCCAGCGACAGCATTCTTGGTTTTTGGCTTAGCTGCAGCCATATTTCTCTTGTTTTTCTGGCATTTTGGGGTAGCTTCAGCTACAGAAAATTATTTTGGGTAAGTAGCATTCAATTTCTTTGTTTTTTCTCATTGTTTTGTCTATTTTTCAAGGGTTCATGCTACCAAAATTTTAAAAAACGTTTTTTATTTATAGATTAGTTTTTTATCTTTTTTGCAACAATGGCTTCTTCCATTCAAGGTTCAAGTGCAAACCCCAAGGCCAACCCAAGAGCTGACTATTATCCTCTTTGGAGGCATGTTGAGAAGTTGCAAAGATGTGGAGGTGGTGGCTCATGGGAATGGCGGCGTACTCTTTGCAATAATTGTTACAAGGGCTCTTAACCAAGAGTGAAGGCACATCTTTTGCATGGAGGAGGACAGGGGATTGCAGGTTGCATGAAAACATCTGACCCTTTAGCAAGGAGGGAATATCAAAGAGAGCAAGATCAGGCTGATGGAATCAAAACAAAGCATGATGATTTTAGTCAAGCAGCTAAAAATCCAGCAAACAGTGAGCCAAGGATTGTAATTGAAGCAAGGAAGAGGAGAGGCAGTGGCACTCAACAACCAGAACTACCACCATCTAGAGGGGCATCTGGTACTATTCAAGATAGCAGGATTGCTAAGCTGGTGAATGTGCAAGGAAGAGAAGAAGTTGATTCCAGAGTGGCTCGGTGCATCTATGCATGTGGTCTCCCATTCAATGTTGTTCGCTCCCCTTACTGGCAGGATATGATAAGGGCAGTTAACAAAGCTCCTCAAGGGTACAAGGGGCCCAACTATGAGAAAGTTAGAACTCAACTTCTAAAAAATGAGAAGGATCTTGTGGAGGATGTGCTATCACCAATTCGTTCTTCTTGGACTAGCTCTGGGGTTACCATAGTCTCAGATGGATGGATAGATACAAGGCGTAGACCATTGATAAACATCATTGCCACTTCACCAAAGGGAGCAATGTTTCTAAAGGCAGAAGACTGCTCGGGAGAGGTAAAAGATGCACAATTCATTGCTGATGTCATTATCAAATCTATTGAACAGGTTGGTCCTAACAAGGTGGTGCAAGTTATCACGGATAATGCACCAGTATACAAAGCTGCAGGTTTGATTATTGAGGGGAGGTATGACCACATCTTTTGGACACCCTGCATTGTCCACAATCTGAATCTGATCTTAGAGGAGATCGACAATAAAGTTCCATGGATAAAGGAACTCACAGGGGAAGCAAGGGAAATTGTGAAATTCATCACCAACCACCACCAGTCTCAAGCAATATTCCGAGAGTACTCCAAATTGGAGTTGTTAAAAGTTGTTGAGAGAAGATATGCCTCAAACTTCATAATGTTGCGCCACCTTGTTGAGGTTAAGCAAGCATTAGTGTCTATGGTGGTGAGTCAGCTTTGGTTTGAGTGGAGATAGGCAGATTCAGAACGGGGAACTGCGGTGCGTAGAATGTGCCTTGATGAGGATTGGTGGAGCAAGGTAGATTTCTTGCTACTATTCACAACCCCTGCATTTGAGCCTCTTCGTCATGCTGACACCGACCAACCTTTCTTAGGAGAGGTATATGATGGCATGGATTCCATGGTTGAAAAAACTATGGAAATTATTTCACAGGAGTCACCACAGCTTTTGTTTGTAGATGGTCAGTCTGCCGAATTAATCAAGAGAATCATTGTTGACAGGTGGAAAAATTTCAACACTCCATTGCATACTTTAGCAGATGCCTTAAACCCAAAATTTTATGATGAGGAACTTATTGCTCAAAGCAATGGGAAGAGGAAGGCACCCCATAAGGATAGAGAGGTGGCTAATGGGGTGAAAAAAGCCCTTATGAGAATTTTTCCAGCTCATCTACACAGGGAGGTGAAGGAGGAATTTGCCAGTTTTGCTGCAGGTATAGATGATTATTCAGATATATCATCTTTGGAGGAGAGAAGCACCATGAATCCAGTTAGGTGGTGGATTTGTCATGGAGAAAATGGTGTACATTTGCAAAACCTTGCCATTCGCGTCCTTTCACAAGTGGCAAGCTCTTCATTAGCAGAAAGGAATTGGAGCACCTATGGTTTTATTCATTCTGTGAAGCGCAACAGGTTGGGCTCACAGAAGGCAAAGGATCTTGTTTATGTGCACTCCAACCTTCGCCTTGCATCTCGTAGGGGTCCAGAATATGGAAATGGTCCTTCTAAGGAGTGGGATGTGGAACCAGAAAATCCTGATTTGGATCTCTCTCTTGCTGCCTTGAATATTGAGGACCAGGATCATAGAAGTGGAATTGGCCAAACATCTTCTTCAGCTACACCATCCACTGTTGAGCATGCTTCTGCTGCTATATTTGATGAGGATTCTGATAATGAGTATTAGACTTTAGTCTTGACTCTTTTGACTTTATTGTACTTGCAGCCTCATATATATATAATAAAGGCTGATTTTGACATTTTGATATAAAATAAAGGCTGGTTTTGGAGGTTCCGATGTTGCTATTTTCATTATGTGTCTGTTATCAATGATCATTCATGAGTAAATGTGTTGTAACTTGTAAATTTGTAATAGTTTATGCTTTGAATTTATGATTTATCATATATGTTTTAAAGTTTAAACTTGTAAGTTGTATGATTTCACATAACATTTCTTAAATGTCCTAAATTATAATATAAATTTAAATTATATAATTATATAATTATATATATATATATATATATATATATATATATATATATATATATATATATATACCGCGTTTCCCCGTTTCCAAAATTTGGGGAGGTCGCGTTTCGCTTCACTTCCCGTTTCGGAAACTCGTTTCTGTTTCCCCGTTTCGTGCAACCTTGGCTTCAATAAATCCTTGCTTCACTTCAGGGTCATCTATTGGTGGAAATCTACCTTCCCTCTCCACATACCACTTTGGATTAAGTGCATAAGTGGCCATATGAAGAGGTGTATTTAACCTGTTCCATCTCTTTTCAATCAACCTTAAATAACCCCAAAGAGGGCTCCCTTTGATGAATGATGGACTTGATCTTTCCAATCATGCTATCAATTGACTCATATATTTCCCCAAGGCAAGGGGGATCTGAATCTGCATATCTGATTAGCTCCACTATTGGAGCAGTGAATGAGACAATGTATTTCACATTGACCCACCAATCCTCGTTCAACACCAACTGCCTTACTTTCTTTCCCTGATCTGTTTTGGATTCCCCCCATGCAAACCACTCAAAACTTATAATTGTGGCCTTTAGGGCATGTTGCACCTCTAACATGCGGTCCAGAAGGAGATAGTAAGTGGCATACCTTGTATCTATCGGTTTCAAGAACTCCTTTCTTGCATATATTCTACAAATAGCTAGAGAGGCATGGTGGTTGAAAATGAACATTTGCACCTCTCTTGCATCCAAAATAATTCGGGTGATCCAAGAAATTTTACCAATGTCTTTGAGTGCATTATCTAAAGCAAGCACACAATAAGGAGTCCAAAATAGATGTCTGTACCTGCTTTGAATCATCAACCCTGTAGACCTACAAACTGGTGCAGCATCTGTGATAAATTGAACTACATTTGTAGGACCAATCTCCTCAATTGCATCTTTTAATACCTCATACTGAAAGGTTGCATCCTGCATCTTTCCGGTACAATCAACTGCCCTTAAGAAATATGGTCCAATTGGAGAGGTGACAATGATGTTCAACAAAGGCCTTTGTTGAATATTTGTCCAACCATCTATGACAATTGAACACCCATATTCAACCCATGATTTTTTAAGGCTTTCCATCACCGCTTGCATCTTTGTGACCCCTCTATCTAACAATGTTGTCCTCAATTTATTGTAACCAAGGGGCTGAAATGATGGACCAGCAACAATGACTTTCTTTATCATCTCTTTGTACTGAGGGGACCGGGTGACATTAAATGATATTCCATTGGCAAAGAAGAATTCAGCCATTGCATCCTCTGCCTCAGTCTTGCGTTGCACATTGAACCACTCTGCCACAACACTAGCAGCTTTGCCTTTCTTACTTGAACTAGATTTGCTGGAACCTAAATCAGTGGAACTTCTTCATTGATTTCTCTTTGAGGGTACTCTTCTTCTATGCTTAAAATTCTTGGTTTTTTGAAGACAGAAGAGTTTTCCTAGTCCATCTCTACAATGCCACTTGTCGTAGCCATGTGAAATTTAGTAAGTTCAATTCTCTTTTCCAATGGACAAGTGCATGCCTTTACTCCATCTCCGAGAATAGACAAAAGGCAATAGTAAACCCTAGTGTAGCTTCCCTTGAAATGATGACCACAAAGGTTGCATGCCCAATCCTCTAAACCACCACTGTTTTTCTTTTTATTCTTGGTGATTTTTTTGAGAAACTGAAGCAAGGGTTTCTTTGTGTTGATGAAAACAGAATTTTCTGTTGCCTGTGCTAATGTTTCAGTTTCACCCTCAGGTTGTGCCATTGTTGAAGTATTGTTGTCCATTTGATTTTTCTTCAAAGGTGAGGTCTAAAATTTAAAATATAATAGATTTGTTTTAAAATTTTAAGGAAAAAAAAATTAAAATATCAGACTATACTACTGGGTAAAAAATAAAATTTTAAACTTACTTGGCAACAAAAAACGCATTATTGCTCCAAGTTTTTTTATAGCTCCTAAAAAGAAACTGTAAACTCTGCTTAAAAAATAAAAACAATGAAAAAATAAAAAAAAATTATCATTTATGGGTCTTGGTTTTGACTAATAAATTATAAATTAAATTAATTTTTTTGCAGCCTTCTAACTTGCATTTTTTGGCTCTCTGGATTGCTTTCCTCGCTGCTCGGTAACCAAACGCAAAACTGTCACTGTTGGGCGTGAACTGCTGGACGTGAAGGGCGTGAAGGTTGGGTGAAGCATGCGTGGGTGTGAATCCCTGTCGTGGCTCATTGCTAGGTTGCTCGTTGTTGGGCGTGGGTGTGCACTGTTAAAACTTAAAACTTAACAACTTAACCATTGTGGTGAAGTTGCATGAAGCATGAAGCTTCAAACTGAAAAGCTTCCTTCCCTCTGCGTGAACCTTCGAATCCATGAACCTGCGTGAGCATGCTCTCTATTGTCCACTCTCTGCGTGCGTGCTGCTTGTTCCCTCCTGCTATCGCGTGCTACTCTCGGCTTTATGGTGTCGGTGGAATGCCAAATGCTCTCGGCTCTCTGCTTGTCAGCTCTATGATGTAGCTGACATATTGTTCCATTTTTATCTCCGCTCCCTGCAGCAGTCATATGTCCCCTCCCCCATCTGTCGAGAGCATATGTTCAAAAGTGGGAAATCCAACCCGAAAGGAATGTTTTTCATTATGCAATCGTGTGTTTATGCTTGTTTTTCTTGGCCATCTTGGGTATTTATTATTGGGTGACCTAGAAGGAGGAAGGGTTTTGACCGGGATTTTGTTCCCTCGCATTAAATGGGCGATTAATCCTCAATCCTGGTCCCGTGGGATCTCCCCTGTTGTCCTGTGGCTTTAGGAAGGGCACTATTTGGGAAACCATAATTTTGGTAGTGCAGTCACGTTTTCTTGTTCCACTTTTTTCACTCTCCTATTAATTTTAGATAACAATGGTATGTTCTATGCTTCTCACAATTTACTTCAATGTTCCTTTAGCAGCCCAATAACAATATCCAATTATTTCCAATAGCAATCACACTAACCATTAATCACATTGACAGTAAATGCAAATAGAACAAAAAAAAAACAATTGCAGAAGACAAGCCAAGACAAGAGAACACCGGATATGGCGGATGCTAGGGAAAAACCACAATGTGGGGAAACCCTTTGATCAATTCTTCTTATTATTATTCAATAGTTCAGCAGAGAGAGAGAATACAAAAATTAAATTCACTTGCCTAATACACAGTCAAATCAGCCCTGTAAAATTTTGCAGTCAAACCAACCCTAACCAGAAAGTCAATGTTGTCAATTCAACAGCAAAGCACCTCCTTTGAAGCTCGGTCAAAGACAATGCAATTCGGCCTCCAACAAATGGTAAAGTCAATCCAAAACAGTCCCACAAACTTCGGTCAAACAGCAGTTAGCCCTGCGGTCAACGCACGTCAAACAACCCCAAACACCTCGATTTTCATGCCAATCAATGCGGCCTCGAGAAAGCGGAATTTTGTCCTTAAACTCGCAGTCAAATTTGGTCAAAGAAGCCTCAGTCAACGTTGGTCAACGCCAATCTGAAGTCTGAAATTTTCGGCCTGCAATATGTCCCAAAAAAACTCGTCCTTCAGCCACATGTGTGTGAGAGAGAGAGAGAGGATACCCAAGTTGTAAGAACCAATTTGATGAAGAGAGAGAGAAGAATGTGTGTGTGAATGATGTCCAAATGAGGTGAGAGATCACTCCTATTTATACAATTCGTTGTGGGTGAAGAGACACGTCTATTGGGCTTCTTGATCCCACATTAAGCTAAGGTCGACCTAAACAATTTGCACATGTGAGAGAATAAATTCAAAATTACACTTTTGCTTGTCCAAATGAGATGATCTTTAGTTCAATCTTGGACTCCTCGAAAAGAGAAATCCAATGCAATCGTCATCTCCATCAAATGAGTTGTCCCAAGGTGGAATTTGGCCCTAGTTGCCAAATTTAACACTCCCTCTCAACTAAGGAGAATTCCACCTACCAATCCAATTGTTGTTACTGATCATCATGCCATCCTTTCATCATGTACCATCTTTGTCATCTCTGCTCTATTGAACGATGAAGTAATAATGAAGAAGAATTGATCGAGAGTGAGTCACAAGACCTTGCCACTCTCCACTGACAAAAGTCAATCCAGAGGTAGAACCTCAATTGATCACAGATCAAGTTGTTAAACACCATGCATCCTAGACATAGGAAGTACGACAATACACGATGCGTCCATCAGTAGTGCTATGGTCCCTATCCTCATTTCCCAACTCATTGTCCAGATGAGAGGTACTTCCCATGAGCCCCGGACTACATGGGTAGGATGTATGTTGGGGCATCAGCAAAAGAAGGTGAACCACTCATCTTGTCATATGCCATGGGAGAATGTGAACCACTCATCCTATGCATATGTCAATGGTAGGGGAAGGTGAACCACTCACCCTACATACATGTGTCTGCAATCGAAGGGGAAGGTGAACCACTCACCCTGTACATAGCGTACCACTAGGAGAAGGTGAACCACTCACCCTATGGTCGCTCATTGCTCCAAGAAATACCCCAAGCCCACAGGAGCTCCCAGAGCTTAGCGTCCAACTCATGCAGGACCCTCATAGGAGGGTTTTTCCACGACTCCAAGTCTCTCACGGAAGGTCAAGAATTTGACCTTCCCTAGGGGCTTCGTGAGAATGTCAGCGACCAGCTCATCAGTCCTGATGTGATGGATGTGAGAATTCCTGAATACAATTATGCAGAAATCCTACTGTAGTATCATGGTTTACTTCTACTTGTGATTAACATATACAAGTTATTTTCGGAAAAATATTCAGAAAACATTGAAGTAAACACAACTAACAGCCTACACACATGCAGATCAGTTACTGAATATTACGCTCATTCAACAAAGTGACACACTGATTTTTGGACATAAGCCCCCGGAAAAAACCAATGCCGAAAAATCGGTGTAGCAGATATGAGGGTTTATTATTATTAGTAGAATTTGAGTATAGCAAATCTGGGCACCAAATCTGGTTAACCC
This sequence comes from Pinus albicaulis, assembly GCA_034641835.2. Taxonomy (NCBI): domain Eukaryota; kingdom Viridiplantae; phylum Streptophyta; class Pinopsida; order Pinales; family Pinaceae; genus Pinus; species Pinus albicaulis. The sequence continues at coordinate 679,114,955 of CM076583.1, forward strand.
GACAGAGAAAAAGTAGATATGCAGCTAACCTGTTGTTCTGAGACCAAAATTTTGACTGATCCACACCCTCAAAGGGGATTTACAAGACTCGGCCCGACTCTGGTCCCAGAAACCCCAGTGCTTCCCCTAAAGCCCCAGCGTCAACCCTGTTAGACTCTGCGTGCCTCTAAGCTGCTCAGAAGGGGATTGCGTAACCCCAAAGTGGGTGACGCAGTCCTTACGCTGCCTCTGGAGGCCTCTGCGTAACTTTGGAAGCCCTCTGAAGCTACAGCGCTGCCCCTCCTGGGCCTGCGTAGCGGCTAAAGCTATGTTACGCAGCTGTTGCGTAACTGTTGCTGCTTCTGCCCTTGCTCCTTTGCGCTGACCCTGAAAGCTGCTCCTCTGCCTCTTGCTGACTCTTGGCTCCGGGATCAAATCATCCCCTCAGCCAATACTACCCCTCGCTGCAGAAAACTCCTCTGAAAATACTAAGCAAACCCTGCCCTAGAATTCCAGCTTAGTTTCTCAACTCTGCCTCCGTGTGTGTGTGTCTCCAACTGAACCTCAAGCCTTTCTCTTATAGTTTTTCATTGAACACATCAACGGTCGAAATTAAAAGACTTATCAACAACTGAGATTAAAAGACTGCTTGATCTGCATCACTTATAGAACATTTCAGCACATGTGTTAATTAATTCACTTTAATTATTTAATTTCCCACTTAGAACATTTTAGCACATGTGTTAATTAATTCACTTTAATTATTTAATTTCCCTAAGTTTAGACTTGGGGATTACATTAAAATAATTAATTATTTGAATAACCTTAACACCAGATGAAATTTATCCAAACGCTTTCTGGGTTTTGGAGGTGATGTGTTTCTTAGCCCCTCCACAAAGTTTCAGGGCCAGAGCACACCCGATGCTACCCCAACTACACAAAATCTCAACACTCCCTCTTAGCACGGAGTGTGCTCTAGCAATACATCCACACCATGTATCAAAAGATCTTGGTATTGGTTTCTATGCTACTGATGCTTGGCCTGTTGCCCTCCATCCACTGCACCGTTGCTTTTTGTACTACTGCCCATGTCACTGCCACATCTGTACTACAGCTCACTCTCAAATTGCTGCATCATGTTTCCCATAGCACTGCCACTGCTAACTACTGCACTACAACTCAGTTGCCGAGAAGTAAGCAACTAAAAGACTCCTACCCAATCGTTGACAGACAAGTTAGGCTGCATCCCATCACTGAAACTCCCTTGGCTGCTGCTTTACATTGTCCTCCTGAAGCCACTGCGTTGCTGCAACTCTGCACTGCGTGAGCACAGCCTCTCTGCATTGTTGAAGTCCTATTAGCCTCTCCGCTGCTGCATCTACGCTGTTGTTGCCTCTACATTATGCTGCTCCCTCTTCAGCTCTTCAACACTCCCCTCTGCTTCAATGTGACCTTCTACAACCATCTCCCGACTCATCTCGCTACGTCTTAAGGTTCCCGTAGCTCGTATGTGATCCAAGAGTAGGGTTGACTCAAGGATCCCACCAACTTGATCTATAGCTACTCTACGGATCCATGTCACCCCACCTCCTCTAGAGGCACATGAGCACTCATGGTTGCATCATCATCAGAGCCATCATCCTTTGCTGATGCAGCCTTGGATTCAGAAGATCCTTTGTCCTTCTTCTTAGGACAAGTGCTGGCGAAGTGTCCAAGTTCGCCACAGTTAAAGCACTGGACCTTGGAAAGATCCCTCTTCTTCTTCCCTTACTTCTTTCATTCCTTTGATGCAAGGGCTACATCATCCTCCTCTTCTTTCTTCACTTCGGCTGATCCACTTCCGTTGCTTTGCCTCTTGGTGAACCTCCTAATTTCCTCCTGACAGAGGATTGCCCACATGTCTGCCCATGATGGTAACGCTGCCCTGCCCAAAATTCTTCGGACAAACATTTCCCATTCTTCAGTGACTGCATTCAGAGCAGTCCTCACTAGGAGCCCCTCATTCGGATTTGTACCCATGGCAATCAGTTGATCCCGAATAGTCTGAAGTCTGAAGAGGAATGGATCTATCTCCTCACCCTTCTGCATCTGGAACAACCGCATCTTATTCGCCAGAAGCATCCTTCTTTGGACTGAGCCTCCCTGATACATCTTCTCCAATGCTACCCACATCTCATTTGTCATATTCTTTCCGGCAATATGAGGCATGACGTGGTCTTTGACTCCGTCCATAATCAAACGCTTAGCTCGCGCTTGATTTTCCTTGTACTTCTTTAGAGGATCTGCATCAGTTGGCACAGCTACAACTCTCTCTGCATGATCCTTGAGGCCATGCTCATCTAGGACAGATAGGATCCTGGCCCTCCAGATAACGAAGTTGGACATGTCATCCAACCTATCCTGATCTCTCAGTCCATATGGCGCCATCTACTCATATCTGTTCGAACAGATATTCTTCTCCCTCTTTCTGTTGCAACTCTCAACAGAAATGTTGGATCTGAGTTTCTTGGTGACTAAAATCCCTCTAAAGTAGTTGCTCCCTCTAACAACTGATTTCCCTCCTGGAAATCTTCAGCCAGACCAATCGGACAGTTCTCTCTGATCACCCTCTTGATCGAATCTCAGATCTATTTAGCTCAGATTTGCTGAGTGACTGTCTTCCTCCCACTCTTTGTTGACTTAGCTAGACACAATTCTGCACCGACAAAATCTCCACCACACCAGCACTGCTAAAGAACTAAAGCACTGCGCCTGGATCTCGGCAAACTGACAAGAAGACTGTGAAATTTTCAAGAGGAAAATATTTCTGCAATACTTGGTTTATTTCTCCTACTTATGAGATAAGTTATTTATAGATGCTTCAGTAAATTTTGAAATAAACACATTTGCAAATCTTCACTATCGTTAAGAGCAAAAGAACAAAAAGATAATTTACACAAGTAGCACAATAGAAACAACCACATGAACACAGTTGTTTTTGGACAATTGTCCCCGGAAAAACCCAATGTAGGAAAACCGGTGCAACAGATGAGGGTTTTATATTTATCTTCAAAAATGGAAAGTACATTTACAAGAGTCTGATGAGCAGAGAAAAATTACCAAACACCTAGCTGAATTTTCTAGACCTTCCAGACAAATTTCGGACCCTCAGGGTGACCTCCTTCACCCTCTGCGTCATCCAGCGTGAGAGCTCTGCGCAGTCCCTCTCTGGACTGTGTGATATTGCGTGTAGCGGTTCTTGCTGCTGATCAACTCACCCTTCCCTTCACTCTCCTGACTTCTGTTTCGTGATAACTGACTCCTCCCTCCTCCTTCTACTTGTGCAACCCAGCCTCTACAAACTCACCCACTGAAATCGAATTCTCTTGCTTCAGAATTGATTTCCTTCGGGTACTGAGAGTGTCCTCGGCTTGCTTTCCAAATGGCCCTCAAGTCTCTTCTTATAGTCTTTCTGCTGACAAATCAACGGCAAAGATTATATCGTTAATCAATGGCTCAGATCAAAAGATGACTTGATCTTCGTTTTCTAGAAGATTTACACTCTGCTCTATTAACACCCTTTAATTATTTAATTTCCCTAAGTTTAAACTTAGGGTCTTCTTTAAAATAATTAATTATCTAGCACCAGTTGTGCTCTAGCTCCCAAATTTTGTGGAGGGACTAAAGTACACTTGATCTACAAGACCCAGAGATTGATTTGGGAAATTTCATCTGGTTTAGGAGATACTAAATTAATTAATTATTTTAATGTATTTCCTAAGTTAAAACTTAGGGAACTTAAATAATTAAAGTGAATTTAATTAAACATGTGATGAAATTGTCTTAAGTCAAACAGATCAAGCTTTCTTTTAATCTTAGCCATTGATTCAAGATCTGATCATGGCCGTTGGTTTCCCAACGAGAAAAATATAAAGGAAAGGCTTGGGGTCATTTGTGAAGACACATAGAGGCAGAGCACTGAAGCTAAGCTGAGATTCTAGGGTGGGTTTGCTAAAAATACTCAAAAGTGTTTCAGCTGCAGAGAGGGGAATTTAGACCAAGGGGATGATCTGATCCCAGGGTCTAGAATCAGCAAGAGGTAGAGATCAGCTTAGAGAGGCAACGGAGAGAAGCAGGAGAGCAGTGGCAGGAAGGGCAGCACTGTGCTACGCAAGTGTTGTGCAGTCCCTCAAAGAAAGCGTAATTTTCTGCAGGAACCCCTCAAGGGTTACGCAGAGACCCTAAGGGGCAGCGTAGGGACTGCGTCACCCATTCTGGGGTAATGCAATCCTTTTCGGAGCAACGCTGAGGAGAGGCTTCAGAGGCTGATGCAGAGGTTTCAGGGGCAGCGCTAGGATTTCTAGGCCCTAATTTTGGCTAAGTTATGTAAATCTCGTTTGAGGTTGTGGATTAGTCATTATTTTGGCCATAGATCAGCTAGTGAGTTGTAGATCTATTATTTCTCTGTCGAGTTTTCTAGATCTGGAACCCAAGCTTGTTGTATTCAGAAAATTCTTAATAATAAAACCCTCCAGCAGCCAGAAGACCGGTTTTCCCGCATTAGGTTTTTCCATGGACTATTTGTCCAGAAATAACTGTGTCACTTTGTCTATGTGTGCATGAACTTGTTCTAGATCTGGATTGGTGGAGATCTGTTATGTGTTTTGCTTCGATTTTAACTTGAATTTATTCAGTTAATAACTTATCTAAGTAGGAGGAGCATAACCAGATTAACAGTAAATAATTTCTGCATAAAGTGTAAAGATTCAGAAATTTCTACACAAGATATCTAACAACCTTTAGAATTCACATGTTAGACTTTTCAATAGGGATTCATACAAATCCTAGATTTCATACAGAGTCAAAAATTAATCACAACTCAGGCATGATCAACTTTCACTAGGGTTAGTTACAGACCCTATATTTTCAATCAATTATCAAAACATATCATGAAGAGCTTCCAAAATTCAATACAAACATCATAAGTAACTTCCACTAGGGTGCGATGGAAACCCTAGATTTTTTCATCTATAAATTCTCAGCACACATTATATAGATTCAAATGAATATACATACTAGAGAATTTAACTATTACAAGGATTTAGTTATAAACCCTAGACTTTCCAATCATCATTCTAGAACATTCAATCTTTGACTCGGGGCCTTTAGAAATTAGGTCAACACACATATCTAGAAGACAAGCATATCATATGTTTGACAATATTAACATATTAGTCATATATTGAGTCCCTAGACTAGGCTAGGGATTCAATCAAAAGAACATATACCTAGGGTTTCACTCCTAGGAATTTCCATAATAAGGATTTTGTCTGTAGACCTAACCAAAACTTAGGGTTTCAGTTCATTGTAAAATCAAACCTTTATTATATCAAGCTTTAAAGGTTCAATATTTCGAATGGCGACATTTCAGCTCCAGCAAGTATAGAGCTTCCATGATCATATCAAAATCCCAAACTCGACATTAACAATATATCAATCAAAATAGCAATTTCTTCATAAATATCCCTAAATAGGTTTAGGGTTTCCCACATTATCAACATACCCTTAGGTTAGGGTTTTCTAGAGAACCTCCTTAAGGTTCTATTTATATAAGAAATTAGAGATGTATAAGGTGGATAGATTCATCAAGTTATGAATCATCCCAAACAAGAATCCTTTTAGGATTCAGTAGTGCTAGACATAACAATAGTTAGTAACATAGAAATGGATATTTCAAAGAAAGTAACAAGACTTTATATTTCAATGCACACCTTTGATTCTTTGACAAACCTTTTGTCTTGTGTGGCCTTCTTATTTGAACCTTGAAGCCTTCTTCATCATTCTTTGAACATCCAGCAAATTGATTCCTAGACAAGGAATAGAGGTAGACAAGTGATTAGTATTTAATATAATCAAAATCTTAAATAAGTATATGGAGACAAATAGAGGGAATGAGATACTTATCTTGAGGAGTTGTTGTGGTCTCCCTCCCAAGCTTGAGGGAAAACCTAAAACTTATAAAACAAAGAAATATATTCCCAAGAAGATGTTAAACATATACTACATAAAATATACAACTAAAATATAAGAGAGAAGGGGCTTAGTAGTGCAAGACCCTTAAGTCATCTCCAGGCTTTTCTTTCTTGGGGGATAATGTTTCTTCAGCCATGTTAGCATGATCTTTGTCTCTTTTCTTGCTCCTAGGGTTGTCAGGGCAATCACTCCTATAGTGTCCCATTTTGTGACAATGATAACAATCAATTTTGGACATATCAACCTTCTTATTTGACCCTTTCTTCTTGAATCTTCCTTTATGATGAGCAACATAAGCATTTGAGACTTCTTCATTGTTGGTTACTATGGAGACTCTTAATTCTTCTTGACTACATGCTGTCCATAGCTCCTCAAAGGTGGGTGTTTCTTTCCAGTTGTTGAGACCTGAAGCAAAAGAACCCCATGAAGGTGGTAGTACCAAAATGGTTGTAATCACTAGTTCTTTATCTGGCACTATTTCATCAATGGCAAGAAGTGCATCCCTTATTCTTGCTATCCTTACAAAGAAAAAGGAAACAATATCCTCCATGGTCATCTTAGTAGTTCTTAGCTCATTTTTCAAACTTACCACTTTTACAATATTCTTGATGATGAATAGTTTTGACAATGCTTCATACATTTCTTGAGCATGATCAATGTTTGCTATGAAGGGGACAAGGTTGTCCTTTATTCCTTCAACCATCAAAACCAAAGCTACTAGTTCCAATTCTCTGTACTTTACCTTATCAACATCACTTGATTCTTTCGTAGGCCTTTTTACTTTTCCTTTGACCAAATCTAAGACCTTGTTCTTTTCAAGGATGATGTCAATCCTTTTCTTCCAAGACCTGTAATTTGAGGCTCCTTCAAGCTTGTTCTCTCCCTTGATAGTGTTAGACATCTCTCTTGAAGGTAGTGAAGACTACTTTCCTCTAGTGAACTTCTTATGACTTCCTTGATCAAATCCTTGAGACTACCTTTTTCCTTCTTCTTTCATCAAAGCTCTGATACCATGTTAGAGAATCAAAAAGGCAGAAAGATCCTCTTGTTCTTGATTATTTACTTGTGCTCTTCTTTACTTCTTATTATGTTCTTCTTATGTAGTTTCTTCTTAAATCACCAAGAAAATATCAAAGAAAATGCACATAAATCAAGGACACAAGATGTAGGCTAGCAGCCAGGGAAAAACTCCACTCTAAGGGAAAACCCAGTCAGTAATTCTTCCTTCAATAGTGATTCTTCAGACTCTAGAGCTTGACTCGAACTTCCTTCACACCAAGTCAGCCTTCCTTGTGATCCTTCCTGAATCTGGCAGCAACAATAGTTGTAGCAGCACTATGAAGTAGCATCTTTGACATGGAACTTCGACTTAGCTTCTAGAGACTTCGATCTTGAGGTAGAGACTTCGATTTAGGCCCAATACTTCATATCAAAGCAACAGCACTCCGCAAAACCAACTTTGACCTTCTCTTCACTTGGCAGCAGCCCCTGATGCAGCAACTGTTGCAGTAAATCTTTGAGGACTTTGATCTCCCAAACTATAGCACGAAAGACAGAGAGAGTAGCACCAAAATTTCTATTTTCTTCAGCTCCTTAAGTGTGCCCAAAACCGAATCCATAAAGTCCTTCTCCTTCACTTCGCAAATTTCTCTCTTGTTGTAGCTTCCAGATCGAATTTCTGGGTTGCAGTGAATTGGTTCCAAGTAAGTTTGATTCCACTGTATATATAGGCTTGAGATGAGCTCGAATTTATGGGTTTGAGGGCGACTTGATCACCTTAAGGCCGACATGGTGTGGAGGCTTCATAAATCATATATGACCCAATACTTGACCTATTTGTATGATTCAAAAGCCCAATATGGATCAATTTAAATTTGCAATAATCCTATAGACTCAGAATAAAACCTAGAAGTCCACAATAGGGACTTTGACCTAAAATAAATATGACCCAAGCATGAAACCCATGCTTTAATAAGTCATTTAATAATAATATAAAATTCTTTTCTTTATTCTTTTGAAAAATACAATAAATATTGACTAAAGTAGAATTTATAAAGACCAAACCTAGTTACATTCTTCAACAATAAGTGATGTTTATAGAAGTTGTATGGGGTTTAGGGGTAAAAAATAAGTTCTAGACCCTCAAAACCCACTTTGCCTAAGTTTAGTGGGAAATATGGCAATAAATTAAACCAAAAATAAATTAAATGGAGAAAAATAAATAGCTCCATGTGACAAAAAGACAAGGAAAAGACTTGGAAATTATCTCAAGTCAAAGGACAAGTGGAGGAAGGTTTGGCACCTTACATCATAAATACATGGCCCACTCAAGGAAATCGAATTTTTTGGCCTTAATGAGGAAGTCACTTACTTGGAAAATTCGAATTTGTGGAGTTAAAGCACATTTGGGAGGATTTGGGAGAATATTCGGCAAATATTTTTGTGGAAATTTGTCCCCACATTGGTTCACACCCATCTACACTTGTCATTTTATCATCTACCACAAGTTTGCTCAAGGAGAGCCTACGCATTCCTTGAGGATATCTACGCATGGCTTGGAGGAGACAAGAATGGAGAGGTGTCACTTGATGGCTTGATTGTTGGGAGTTGACTCTCTCTCTTTCACACTTCACCTTGCTCATCTTCACACTGGGAGAATTCGATTTTGCTTGAGGGAATCTTGATGCCACCTATGGAATTCGATTTGTTGGAGTCCTCACACTTGGAGTTTGATTTCCTCCCTTGGGATCTTCTCCATGGTTGGTTCCTACATTGGGATTTGCTCTCATTTCTTTATATAATAGAGCTTTGTGCTCTCATTTTGTATCCATTGTTACGAGCTATTGTGCTTGGGAAACCTCTGCTCTTATGTACACATGTTCTCAATTGCAATAAAAGACTTTGGGGTTCATCCATGAGTTGTTGTTCCATTGGAGTATGATGATTGGCTCACTATTGGTATAATTTCTTTTGCTCATGCTTTGATTTATGTTATTTCCATATGCTCTTGTAGATTTTTTAATGTAAAGTTATCTTACATTGGCAATTGATTTAGGAATATGCTCTAGGTGTAGAAATCTCTAGCTATATTCCAATAAATTTCTAGAGTTTTCTTATCATTGCTTATTTGCTAGATCTATATGGGACTAACATTTGATGGAAGTTTTGTAGAGGAAAATCTTGTTGGATCAAATATCAAGCGTGAGGGGAAATCTTTGGAGAGACCAACCCACTCTTGACACATTCTCCAAGGAGCTCTCATTGGTTCTTTGAGCTTCTATAGTTTTATCTTATAAAGTGGTTGCAGGGGTTTTCTTGGACATAGCATGTATACAAGCAAAATATTTCTAAATCTAGATCTTTTTAAAAAATTGTGTTTTCATTGATTTATCTAGCTATTTAAGACCATTTTCCAAACTAGGCAAGTGATGGGGTTCACTCCCATCACTTGATTTGGTTTTGTACACTATTTTGTATCATACTTACACACTCTTATGACACTAATCTTGTCTTAGTTTTGCAGCCCATAGTTGGAGTTTTGACACAAGTTCCTTGAGGAAAAACTATTGAAAACTCTAACTACCTCTCTTGTAGGACCTCTCAAGCATTCAAGACCTATTCCAAGTAGATCGTGGACACTAGAAGGAGCTGCAAAGAAAGCTAGGTCATGGGCTTTTGGGAGCTTGTAAGTTTCTGATTTTAGAGTGACTTCATTTCTCTTTGAGGTTGCTATAATTTGGAGGGATACTCTAGCTATTTCTAGCTCTCATCTTGTACAAATGCCCTCATCTTTTTGGCAGCCCTCTAAGAGGCTTTTACACCATTGAAATATCTTAATAAAAGATCTCTTTTTCTTGTGGGAGCTTAGGTTTACCCAAGGCATCTTTTCTCCTTATTTTGGAGGATTATGTGTGGGTGGATTAATTTTGCATCTCATCTTTTCTAACTTTCCTTTTTAGCTCATTTTTTGCATGCTTTAAAATTAGCACAACCTCACCATCACATTTCAATTTCTAAGAACATGTTTCATTTGATGCTTTGCATTTCACTTTTGTTTTGAAGTACAAATTGATATTTTGCTTTAGACCAACTCACTTCTTGCATGCAAGTATTTGGAGTTATGTGGCAAATTTAATTTAGTTGCCTAACAATTTTCTTTCTTTGGGATACAATTACTTCACTATAGGCTCATTTGTTATCTTGCTCACTTATTTTCCAAGCATACTTCACAAGCAAGTATTCACTTCATCTTTTAGCTTCATCTCATTTTCAATTGCTATAAGTTTATGGTTTGTGGCATTTACTTGGAGCAATTTACAATTCCATTTATCTATGATGCTCATGTTTATGTGTCTTGTACAATTTTGAGAGAAATCTTTTCAAGTTTTATCATTGTGAGCATTCCCATTTATTTGAGGCAATTCCTCTTTTGCAAGGCAAACTTACTTGCATCACTTTAATTCACTTACAAGCTAATTTTTTTTTTTCCAATTGAAGTTACATTTGCAATTTACTTTGAGCATTATCTCATTTCCATTATTTTGAAGTATTGCAAATATCTTGGGAAAACTTACTTGCATTTCATTTAGGCATTTTTAGCATAATTTGCATTATAACTTAATTAACCTCCAAGCATAAGCTTGGTTGATAGACATCACAGGGAAAATAATTTCTTGGAAAATTCTTCCAACTGGTATGATGTAAGGTAAAAAGTGTGTGTGGATCTATGAAGCAGGAGGTGGCTTCTCCCCTTGTAGGAACGAAGGCACATGTTGGCTTGTAAGACTGAGGGGAAGGGTATCATTAACGACACCAATGTGTCCTCAGCCCCTCTTTCTTACAGTTACCCCAATTTTTACCCTTTGGCAAGAGTTCAAGAGAAATATCTCTCACTTAGAGTAGGCATTTAGTTTAAAATTAACCAAGATAATTGCATCTAACCTTAGTTAAGTGCATTTCATCTTAATTCACTTTACTTTTCAAGATATTTTACTTGCAATTTATTTATATACTTGTCATGATGAAAATGTTTTGAATTTATTATTTTGTAATATCTCATTTGGGCAAGTACCATATCTTTCACTTTGTAAGTGAAGTTTTAGCTTATTTTCATTTTGCAAGTTATTTTATATTGCTCCTTTACATGCTTAGAATCATGTATGCTTATACTTTAAAAGCATTTCTATGAAAGCAATTTTAAATCTTGCAAGTGATATCATCTTTTTCTAACATCAATTTGATTGGCAAGGTTACTTGTGTTTCACTTTGAAACATTTCATTTTGGAGCAAGTGTTATTTATTTTGAAGCAATATTGAAAGCACTGGTCTTGTATGATTATCTTTGATTTATGTGTTGATGGTTATTGAAATATATTTCATTTCATATTGCTCATCATATTTGCTCACAATCTCAAGTAATCCAAATTAATCTCGACATCTCGTAGAAACCTCACATCACCTTTTAACTTAGCTTTTCATTTAGGGACCACCCCCCTTAGATTACCTAGGAGAGAGCTTAAACTAAGAGAGTTGGGAATAGGTGACAGACCTATCTCTTAATTTTTCCACCAACCACACCTTGTGGGGTTAGCAGATTTTTTCACCAACTTAGGTGTGCGTGTAAGCCAGCAACAAGGCCCACACGCTGAATGGCATGGAGAATTATGGGCCATCCCCTAGTTCATATTTTATGGAGCCCTCTCTCACATCTTGGCACTTAGAGGACTCAACATGGCCCTCCATTGGCCCTACTTCAGCATGACGCCATCAATTCGTCTAGCATATGAATGGTTATTTCATATTTTGTGAAAGCTACTTGGTCGGCTTGTGACCAAGGCTTGTTTCTTGCTCATTATTTTAATATTTTGGGGGCTAATTAGGCTAAATTAGACTTAGAGAGACTCATATAAATAGAACTTGGATTCATTTGTGAGAAATCATCATCATCATTTGGATTCCTTCTCCTGTAAAGAACTCACACTTTTTCTTTGGAGCTATTTGGAGACTCTTTTGATGCATTTTGATGTTTGGAGATGATTCCAAGTTCTTCTTTCGAGTTTCTTCTTGCACAATGGATGGATATATTGCATGTTTCTTTGTAAGTTCCTTATGTTGATGTAATTTTACCTTTAAATTTGTTTAATGTATGGAATTGTTGCTCTAGAATATGCTAAATCTGTGCCCTAATTATTGAAGATAAATTTTTGGAAAGCTTTCTAGTAGAGTTTTGCATATGCCATTCAATACAAAACATGTAATGAATGTTCCTAGTGAATGAATGTCTTTAAATTCTTAATGAAACTCCACTATCTTTGCAAGAGGGTAAATGTTTGAAGTTAAACCCTAGGGAATAAATTTCAAGCCTCCTTAGAAGACGTTTATCTCGCCTTAAGCATATCAAGACTCCATTCTCCAAAGGACTAGGCACTGGTCCAAGGAATTTGTCAATCACACTTCCTTTTCTCCATAATTCTTCTCCTTTAAACTTCAGTCCCCTTTCTCTTAGATGGCTAGGCTAGGGCATCAAGCAAAATCTTCTAGAGAGTGAATAGTTAGATTTTGTGAGTGCAAGACTCTTCCTTGAGGTCTTGTCTAGAGGATCTCCAAGTTTGGTAGGTTTCTCACGGTTTTCCATCCATAAATTTGTTTTCCCTCGGTATGCCCTAGAAGGGAAAAACCTAGCTTGCTAAGAAACCGGATTCGTCCCCCAGAGGCTCCGAATCCTGAATCCGGCGAATCCGATACAATTCGCCAGGATTCATACCCAATTCACAAGGTACGGCAGTATCCGTACAGGGTATGGCGAATCCCGACCATACCCTGTATGGATACGGCCGTACCCCGTATGGCTGGATTCGTTGTCTCAAAAAAGTGTGATTTTTCTTTATAAAACCCTGAATCCGCTCATTCTTTCTCACTGTTTTCTGTTTGTGAAGTGAGCAAGGAGCAAGGGTTTGCAAGAAGAAAGGGTTAGCAAGGAGAAAGGGAGTTCTTTCGAAGAGATTCGAGCAGTCAAGGGCAGAGACAATGGTGTATGTGCACACCAACCTTCGTCTCATCTATAGGCAGAGGGAGGATTGGTTGAAGGGAAAGACAAAGATGTGGGATGTCTTTCCTGATGATATGGGTCTAGACAGCAGTGTTGAGTTGGCATTGGCCAACTTGGCAGTGTTGAGCCTGTCACATTTGATGATAGAGTAGAGGCGTCATCCTCCACACCAGCAGATGCAGAGATGACAAAGGAGGAGGATGCATCAGAGCCAGAGGAGAGCAGTGGTGAGCATGATGATCGGGATGAGGACAGTGATGCTAATTATGATGATGAGGATTGATGACTCATTGAGGCTTCAGTCTTGTAGTCTTGGATGCTGTAGTTTTTTTGTATTTTCTATTTCTATTTGCCATTGGCAGTGTACTTATGTAACACATTTTGATTCTGATGACTTAATGAGAAAACTACAGTATCTTACTATCTTGTCTTTCTGAGTAAATTTGACAATTGCATGATGAATCAATGTATCATGTATGAGTATCTAAGATCTTAAATTTATGTTTGAATCAATGAATTTGTACGAATTTGTGTAAAAAATATATAATTTTTAATATATTAATATATATATATATATATTTTTTAAAATATATATATATATATATATATATAAAATAATATATAACGTATCGTATCCCAGAAGTGTCCTGTTCCGAGGGTCACCGTATCTCGAATCCGATTCTCGTATCCCCGTATCAGGTGACTTAGCTAGCTTGTGTTTACTTGGTTTGGGGACTTCCTTGAGGGTTGTATGAGCATAGTATTTTGTGGAATAAATATTAAAAAGCCCTTTATTGTCCTTGCCTTGACCTTGAGAGTGCCTTTGTCTGTGAAAACTCACAAAACCCTAGGTCTTGTGCAATTTTTTCCTAGGTTTCTTAGAGGAAGTGAAAAGCCTCTTAGAAGTATCAAAACATCATATAGAGCTTCCTTAAGAGGGCCTACCTCATCACCTAGCACTATAAACCCTAGAACATCAATCAAAGGTGATTATCTATCTATTGGGATTCCTCCCATTAGTGAAAGTCCATAAAGAGCAGGGGACATTCACTGTGGTGACAGTGGGTCATTGTCCCATTGTTGTCACTTAGTCTAGTAGTTGTCCCATAGGTTTCCCTCCTTAGGGCTCTACTAGATTTTGTGGTAACAGGTCCATAATGACATAAATGATGAAGTAAAACATCTAGCAACATACAATGCGCAGGCTAAGTGACAAAGTGTGTTCAGATACAATGGATGAAATTTTTTGAGTCCTGGGTAATGTTGGCAATCATAATCATTTGGATATTCATGAAGTATAGTCTGCTCATGACAACATGAGACTTGCCACCAACTTTGTTTCAAATGTGAGATTTATTCCATCACTACAAGGAATATCATCAAATCTTTAGTTATGTATAATGTACAATTGTATAGGGTCAACACTCTTTCAAATATCATTCTTCAATGTTAGATGAGAACATTACTATATTATTATCTTTGGGGAAGATGACAATTATTTCATTGTTTCTTTTAGGAGAGAAAAGTGGATCTCAACAACTCACTTCTACTTTTAATGAGTTTGTTGAGGGGGTTAGAATTGTACTATTTTATTGCATTCTTTGGAAAACTAATGGATCTAGGAAAACAATTATTTGTTTAATGTAAAAGGAGTTGAGCTCAAACCTATCTAAAGGTTTGCTCTCTCCATTTAATGGAGGATTGATTTCGGGAGCTCTCCCCTTTGAGCTTTTGTTAAAAATCTTGAAGGAAATGGAAAGAAAAAGGCTTTCTACTCTTGTGGTATATGTCTTAGGGTTGATATTGCTGAATACAAATGTTGGAGGTCAATTGCTTCAAGGATGTTTGAATGGCTGAAATGACATCGGTAACATCTATTACTAATTAAAAAGATAGTTCCATTCTTGAGAAGACTTTAATTGCAACTCATTCCCCTACTATTTATATTTATGTCTATGGTTGGTAATAAAAAGTAGCATCATTTATTTTAATTTGAATTTGCTGCTATGTTTATGTTGTTCGTTTGTAAAGATGTAATGTAAAATATCATGAGGTCCTTGGTTCGATCATCTGATTAACCTATGTCCATGTTAGGGGCCAGCATGGTGCATCTAGTGGTTATAGTGGTAGCAGATAGAATCAAGCCCTTGTTACACGAGTATGAGACTACCCCAGTTGTTGATTCCACTAGTTACAAAAAAATGTTATCCATTTGTAGACATGCCTTCATATATGCATTGTTGGTTTTCCTCATTAAGAATTCTTACGGTACTTTTCTACATTGGTAGGCAGCAAGATAAATGGTTTGTAGAACATTTATTAGGGCTATATAAATTTTCAATCTCACAGCTATTTCCCTTAATCGAGTCTTGACTCCACTTGTCCAATAGACTTGACACTAGTCTTGATCCTCCCACCATTTCTTTTTAAACTTATTCTACAACACTTACTTGCTAAAGCCACTATTCATTCACCTGGAGCACTTATTGCCTAGGCTTTAGCAATCCTATCTTAGGGAAGCCTCCATTGAGTTGGAGAAGAGCCAACCTAAAGTGTGAAGAAGGTTGGTGAGGTGACATAGGACTCCTAAGTTGCCCATGGGCTAGTACCAATCTTTTGGACTTTAATCTAAAGGTGCTAGTTTGTGAAGTAACACATGTTATTAAAGCTCACATTAATAAGGCTCTATTCCTATGATGAAACAGATCTCCATGTGGTGGAGGGACATAGAGTTGTATTTGGAAGTATTATGACAGTGAAAATTCTCTAGTAGCCACTAGTTTACACAAAAAGACATTAACAACAAGGTCAATCTCTCTTTGTTGGTGAAAAGGAATAACTTCACAACTTAGAAAAAAAAAAGGTAGGAAGTTGAAAAACCTTTTACCTGTGGACGTGTTTTCTTAACTAAGATAATTAGACATATTGAAAAATACTAAATATCCTTCCAATAAGCATTAGACATAGTAAAGATTAAACCTCCCAATAATACTTAGACATAGTGATAAGGGACAGAATAAAACACATTCGGAGGTCAATAATAAATGCCTCAGGAAAAACAGGAAGAAAAAAGTTAAATCATTTGTCATATAAATTGTGAACACCCTAAAGAATATAAGAACCTATAACTTGTTGTGAGCAAAAGAAATAATAACAATAAGCAAAATAAAGATGTAATTTAGACTCGCCACACAAACAGGAAAACTATCTTTCAAGGTTCAATCATAACTTACTATCACTGTTCCATGTCTTGGATGTAGTTTAGAACGGAGAGCAGAAAGGAAAGGCCCATTCCTGTCCCTGAATTTGTATGGGAAAATATCATCTCCATCATAAGTATCAATGAAAACCATGTCATACCACAATGATCCTTTTTCATTAGGTCTACCATGGATCAGAGAATCACAAATATAAGCCTCGCCATCAGCTTCATTTAGGAATACTCTTTCCTGAATATCATCCCAAAAGACTTTCTGCATAATCTGTGATGATTCACTAACATGGAAACCTGATGAACTGTCTTCTGAAAAATAATCTTGTAAGCTTGTACCTATCTTCAAAACAGACGGAAAACCCATAGATTTGATTGAGGCTGAGATAACAGCTTCATCAATTTCAACAACATCTATGTGAGCACCTGCCAACACCCAGTAGAAAAGGAAACCCACAAAAAAGAACAAATCAAGCTGATAGGCAAACGTATAGTTAAATATTGCCATCAAATAGGGAGAGAACATTGCATGAGATATAAACAAGTCATCATATGGAAGCAAGAATTATACTCCACAGTTATTTGCACAAGCAAACGAATGTAGAAGTGCCCAAAAATTAACCAAAAAAGTTACAGTATTTAAATTGTTGGTATCATTAAATGGTAACCAAATAACGTCAATGATAGCAAGATAAATACAACTACCTGTGGAAAATTAAGAATCCATCATCCCAAGGAACATTACAATGAGGAAAATCCAGAAAAAGATAAGTATGAAGACTCATACAATTGCAACATGAAAACATCACAAACAGATCCAAACCATAAAACAGATTTATTGGTGATATAAAGCCCAAACCATCAAAAATTCTATGTTGTTCTTACAGAAAAAGTTGCCAAGGGTGAACTGGAATTGGAACTCTCAAACCTTAGGGAAATCCATTTTGCAGATAATTTGAGCAATAGAATATTTTGCCACCTCAAGCTCAAGAAATTGTCATGTTGAGATACGTTCTTCATGCAGTACACGATGAATGTGATTCAAGGATAGATAAGGCTGAAAGGGTGAGTGGGTGGGTGACTACATTCCTGGCTGAAGGGCTTAAATTAAGCTTCAAGCAAGAGGGAAGGTCAATCCAACATATCTATCATACATGGGGTTAACCCTTCCTAGCATTTTTCTTTTGAAATTCTCAAATTTTTGTATCCACATAATCCAAGAAATTTCTGTGGGAAATCGTACCAGCCTTACAAGATCTCAGCTTCTTGGACATAAACCCCTCTAAATGTGTATCAGTGGAGATAAATGTTTATTATATGCTCTGAGTCAGGTAACAAGTTCCACCTTGTCCACAATATTTCCTAAACATCGTGTATACAACAAACTAAAGTCATTGGTTGGGAAGAGCCAGTCGTTCATTAAAGGCTCTATTACCCACCACTAGTGGGTGACCCCATAGGAGAAATTTTCTCCTAGATTTGTCTTCAAGCGGCAGCCAGAAGCCCCTTGATAGCCACCTGATAGCTTTGATGTGCTACTTTTCTCCGCCACCTGAGCCAGCCATTGTGTACCCTCACTCATATGTCATGATCATATGTTTGAAGGTGGGCCATCCAATTCCAAATGTATGATTTTTCATTATGTAATTGGGTGTTTATGTTTGTTTTTCTTGGGCACACTTGGGTACGGATTACTAGGAGACTCGGAGAAGGAAGGGCTTTGGTTGTTCTCTTGTTCTCTTACCTTAACTGGGGGGATTAATCCTGAATCCTAGTCCCATGCAATCTCCTTTATTGGCTATTAGCTTTAGGAATGGCATTGCATAAGAAATCCTGATTTTGGTTGTGGTCACTGTTAGTGTCAGTGTTTGCATCCTGCCATCAGTGATCAAAAATCCTCTTTTCATATCATTTTAGGGGTCCCACTCAGAAATTTTTTTATCATTCCACTAGGTCATGCAAAAAATTAGTCACTGATGGTAGCCCCAGTCCAAAAACATCACTCTTCCTCAAATTTGATTACTTGCTAGCATAGTTTCATACCTTGCTAACTGTACATCATCCATAAACTCATATCAGTCATGTCATCATGAAATTCAGTCCTTCAAGGTCTCATTAGGTCTTTTAGGTTTTTCAAGGTTTCATTAGGTCACTAGGGTTTCTAAGGTCAAATAAAACTTCATTTCCACTGCATAAGACCAACAAGTAAAGGGTGATCTAATTGTTGGAAATACTGAGAGGTGGGTAAATCAGTGTTTCTTATCAATTGTTAATTTTACCAATTAGATCACTTATATTTAGAACACAAAATAAACAATGATGGAATAGATACTTTTATTAATTTCTTCTTTACAATAAGTAAAGTACAATAATGATATAGGGCTCCAACCCTAGATGAAGACTCCAATCTTCTAGGCTCCAACCTGTATTGTGCCAAGCACCGACTTGGTCTTTCCAAGGCTCCAAACTTGTCAATTTGAGGCACCAACCTCTAGGGCTCCAACCCTATCTTTGGTACAGGCTCCGACCTGGTTTCTTGAGGACTCCAATCCTCTAGGGTGCCAACCCTATCTTCCAAGGCACCGACCTTGTCTCTATGAGGCTCCAACCTTCAACTTCACTTCGTCAAAATATGTTTGGTTATTCTTCACGGCTCCCAAAGTTTTCTTCAACAAGCCCTGTCAATCTTCGCTTAGTCTTCACTTTAGTCTCCACGTAACATTATCAATGACAACCTTGATCTCTTAGAAGGTGTCACCACTGCTCTTCATTGTACCCAAACAATTTCTCCAAGTCACCTCATGATGATATCATGGTCTCCAATGATCACAAATATTTAATGTGTCTTCAATGAGCAGCCCTAGTTCTACACCTGCTCTAAGTCTCTTCAAGGGCTTTTTCAAGATCTTCTCATAAGGGCCCAACAAGGTATTTCCCCACAATCTCTTCAACATGTCTTCAAGGTACTCCAAGATGTTTTCAAGATTCTTCACTATGTTGCACCAAGTCTGCTTCAGAAACTAATCTTCACGATCTTCAAGGAATGTCTTCAAACCCAAAGCACTGTTCAACTTCTTATGTTCTAACAACAACTTGTGCTTGACTGTCAATATATGTTTCCACCACTGATCTTGGCGTTGCCACCACAATTGCTTCACACAGTGAAACACTGGACCTTCAAAATGCTGGTCTATCCTTGGTGTTGTGACTTACCTCTTCACTGAAGATCTGAAGATAATAATGCAACAATCACAGTCTAGCTCACCACTTAACCCAAACTTATGAGTGTTCTTTATACCTGAACCATAGCACAAAATCTGAGGACTCCACAAATCGAAATCTATCTGAGGGACAGTACTGTTCCACAGACCCTAGATTACTGCACTAATTCAAACTTACAGCAGGTCCGAAGGTTGACCAAGTCTGAAGCAAAAAGGTTTGAAGCATAAGTTTGATGATGAACTGAAATAGTCTAAAATATTGTACGTATAGTAGGTCTGAAACACAGATCTGAGGATAAGTTAAAGCACTTGCAATGTAATTCTGGTTAAGAAGTCCGGGCCACTATAAGCCAATTATGTCTTCAAAGAATTTACCCAACCAGTCCTTCTTCCAGTACTGCAATCCGAAGTTATTGTTGAGGTTATTCAAAGCTTGTTTTAAATGACTGTTTATTAGTCCAAGTCTAAGGAAACACAGAACTTTTTGAGTCTTGAACTGCCTGATCTGAGCTTCTTACAAAAGGCAGCAAGTCCAAGCTTGATCAAAGTTTCAAGTGTCGCTGCCCACAGGTTCAGCCTTTAAACAAATCCGAGCCTCCCATAGAGTCGCTTCATGTTTGTTTGAGCTCTAAAGATCACAGGTCTGCTACCTAATTTTACCATAGGTGACTGTTATATAGTTTAAGGAAAGTTCTGTGATCTTGTAGCCTTTTTCCGAGCTTCTAGAAGAGCTAAAGTATACCCACTGAACCTCAACCAGTCCACACTGCAATTTTCGGATTTCTGAGATGTTAAACCAAGTTATCCACCGAGCTGTTACTGTCCTCAAGATGTTTTAACCCTAAACAGAAATCTTTTTAGCCCAAAACAGTGATATAAAAATTCTCCTCGGCCTTGCTTGTTGTTCCTTGTCTTCTAAGATGTTTTCACCAAGATTCCTTGGTCAAATTAACAGTCCAAGCCTCCTTTTTATATGAGTTTGACGTAAAGATGAAAGGATGCGTCTTTTTGGAGGTAGGCCGACATGTGTAGGCTAGCATAGGTCAGCTCAAGGACAGAATTATTTACTTAACTTGAAAAATTCATATCTCCCAAACCGCTTGGAGTTTCCGGCCAAGTAAGAGCTCGTTAGAAAGCTAAAATTATGCTCTAAAAGGTGGTGTAGGTGTCATAGTGAAATTCTGCCTCTAAGGTAGTAAAAAATATTTTTTAATGTGACTGTTCATTTATTGGTGCAGAATTGGAGGTAGGCAATGTAGACTTCTTCATGGATGGGCTTCCTCATATTAGGCTTCTTCATCATAGGCTCGTGATGTCATCCATGCATCATGTCATCAAGTTTTCTTCATGTCATGTCCCTAGACATTGTCCACGTCATCAAATGGTCCTCCATCAACCATGTCATCTTGACATCATACTGGATCCAGTTGTCTTCATCAAGAGTAAGCACATCATCATTAATGGCATCCTTATTAACCAAGAGGCATGACATCATCATCTGGAACCAGGCATCTCAAGAATATTGACATCTCAGTCAATGTCATATTGACATCAATGACAACCTTAGGCCAACAATCTCCCCCTTTGTCATTGATGGCAATATTCTTGCCCTTCCAATATTTTCTCCCCCTTTTACATCAATGGAAAACGGGGTACCCAAGTACTCCCCCTATCAAGTTGCTTCTTGACATGTTGCTTCTGCGTGTTTCCTTCATCAATCATAGTTATCCATGTAATATATGTTGCTCCCCTTGTCATGGTGCTCTTATTTAATGTACTTGCTCCCCCTAAGCCTCTGGTGATCAAGTAGAAGACATCTCCACAATTTCATGATTTTCTTCAATGGAGTTACTCCTGAGTGATGATCTGTCAAGATTGTCCATGTGTGACTTATCAAAGGTTTCAATCACAGATAGCCTCTGGAAGAATGAGCACAAGCTCCCCCTAACTGTATGCATGGTCTCCTTTAGGCAGAGTCTCATCATCAAACACTTGGAATATCACATCTACCAAGGATGTCTTCATCAAATCAACAACATGTGTTGTTGGCTTGAGTGTTTATGAGACTTTCGGATCCAATTTGCTTCCTTCTCCATACTTGTGTAACTTTCTTCTTTGGCTTGGCTGTCATGGTTTTAGGGACCCATGTCAAGTTACAATCATGAGCCATATGTCCAGTGCCATGGCAATTGAAGCACTTCATCTTGTTCATGAATGAGGAATCATTACTTCTTTTTGCAAAGTTGCTTCTAGAATATTGACAGGGACCATTATATTTGTCTTTGTGATATGCCCTACAATCTTTTGCCATGTGCCCAAAGTTTGTACAAGAATAGAAATAACGAAAAACTATACTTTGGTACTTGGGAGATGGAGTTTTCCTTGATGTACTTTTGAAGTCTTTTTGCCTTGGGATTATTTGATGATATTCATTGCCTTTTGTATTCTTGACACCATCTACAAGTCTCCTTGGAGTAGAATTTCTTCTGTTGTTGTCTTGATTCTTCTCCTTGCCTTTGTTGGAATTGGGAGGATCAACATTTCTTGCTAGGTTCCTTACATCTGTGTTGTTTGAAGCATTATCATTCTTGCTTGAGGATTCACCTCCATAGCCAAGACCTGATTTATCAAGGGGAGACCTTTGATGACTTAGGATGTCATCTAGGGTTTGAGAGCTTTTCATGTTCTTATTCAGCAAGTCAACTTCCTTTTTAAGAAAGACAATTTCTCCTTTCAACTTTTCACAATCTTCAGCTTTCATAACTAGTTGCTTCTTCATTTCTTCCATCATCCTTGTTGCTTCATGTGCTTCGATTTTAAGGGAGATGATATTTGATTTCATTAAAAAGACTTCTTCATTCTCCTTTGCTAGACTTCTCTCCATTTTTTCTTTTATTCTTGTAGCTTCACATGTTTCAGCCTTGAGAAGAATAATGTCTGATTTTAGTTTCAAGATTTCATCATCCTTTTCTTCTAGTTGGCATATCATGGTGTTTCTCTCCTTTTCTACTTCATCAACTTGTCCTTCTATGAATGCCAAAGTTTCCATCACCTTCTTGGCTCCCTACGCTTATTTATTTGCTTCTTCTAGTTGAGATCTAAGAGAGGAGACCTCTTCCTTGTATTGACCAATCTCTACTTCAAGATTGTTTAAGCTCTTAAGTCTTTGTTCAAGGTGGCTTGACAAAGTTTCTTCCCTTTTCTTAGCCTTATCCAATTGATTTGTCATAGATATGACTTCTTCATGATGCTTTCTTTTCTTTTGATGAAATTCCTCTTTAAGTTTGGCAAGCTCCTCATCTCTTTCTTGTACTTGAAGCTTGACAAAGTCAACTTCCTTCCTTGTCATGTCTTGGTTACCATTTTGCGCTTTCTTCGTAAGTTTCTCATTTTCCTTTTTCAAACTATTAATCTCTTCCATGGAAGCCATAAGTTTATTCAAGAGATCTTCTTCAAAGTCTTCATTGTTCTCTTCATCTTCTAGGTCTTCTTTAGCCTTGTTGTTATCTCTCTTATCTTCAGCTTCCTTGGTGGATTCTCGACTTCTTTCTTGTTTTCTATCATCTTCTTGACTAAAGATCATTGTCAACGCTCCTTTTGAGTGAAGATCATGGAGTTTTTCCCAAATGACTTTTGCTGACGAACGTTTTTCGAAATTGCCCTTCACAGAATTTGGTAACCCATTCAAAATTGCCTTCATTGCTCTTGTATTGTACTCCTTGGATTCTTCGTCGATCGTGTCATTTTTAATCACTGATTTCCAAACTTCAATTCCTTGAGTCTTCAAGAAATTCCTCATTCTTGCCTCCCATATACCAAAATTTCCATTCAACAATGGAGCCTTCGCAGATTGATTGACTTCAATTTCGATGGTTGAGGAAGACACATCTTTAGAAGGATTGGAGACTTTCTTCTTTGGCTTTGCCATTTGTGTTCTAATGATCAACCTTCAAGTTGTTAGGCTTTGAGTGAAGGTACTGGCTCTGATTCCAATTGTTGGAAATATTGAGAGGGGGGTGAATCAGTATTTCTTATCAATTGTTACTTTTACCAATTAGATCACTTGTATTTAGAACACAAAATGAATAATGATGAAATAGATATTTTATTAATTTCTTCTTTACAATAAGTAAAGTACAATAATGATATAGGGCTCCAACCCTAGATGAAGACTCCAATCTTCCAGGCTCCAACCTGTATTGTGCCAAGCACCGACTTGGTCTTTCCAAGGCTCCAAACTTGTCAATTTGAGGCACACACCTCTAGGGCTCCAACCCTTGTCTTGATATAGGCTCCGACCGGTTTCTTGAGGACTCCAATCCTCTAGGCCCAACCCCTTCTTCCAAGGCACGACCCTGTCTCTATGAGGCACCAACTCTGTTTTCTTTAAAGCCTAACCTCAACTTATCTTCGTTAAAAATATATTTATTTCCGATCTACGGCTCCCAAAGTCTTCTTCAACGAGTCTACTCGTCTTCAGCGTATTCCCTACTTCCATAATCACGTAACATTATCAATGACAACCTTGATCTCTTAGAAGGTGTCACCACTGCTCTTCATTGTACCCAAACAATTTCTCCAAGTCACCTCATGATGATATCATGGTCTCCAATGATAACAAATATTCAATGTGTCTTCAATGAGCAGCCCTAGTTCTACACCTGCTCCAAGTCTCTTCAAGGGCTTTTTCAAGATCTTCTCACAAGGGCCCAACAAGGTATTTCCCCACAATCTCTTCAACATGTCTTCAAGGTACTCCAAGATGTTTTCAAGATTCTTCACTATGTTGCACCAAGTCTGCTTCAGAAACTAATCTTCACGATCTTCAAGGAATGTCTTCAAACCCAAAGCACTGTTCAACTTCTTCTTATGTTCTAACAACAACTTGTGCTTGACTGTCAATATATGTTTCCACCACTGATCTTGATGTTGCCACCACAGTTGCTTCACACAATGAAACACTGGACCTTCAAAATGCTGGTTTATCCTTGGTGTTGTGACTTACCTCTTCACTGAAGGTCTGAAGATAATAATGCAACAATCACAGTCTAGCTCACCACTTAACCCAAGCTTATGACTATTCTTTATACCTAAACCATAGCACAAAATCTGAGGACTCCACAAATCGAAATCTATCTGAGGGACAGTACTGTTCCACAGTCCCTAGATTACTACATTAATTCAAACTTACAGCAAGTCCGAAGTTTGACCAAGTCTGAAGCATAAGTTTGATGATGAACTGAAATAGTCTGAAATACTGTACGTAGAGTAGCTCCGAAACACAGATCTGAGGATAAGTTAAAGTGCTTGCAATGTAATTCTGGTTAAGAAGTCTGAGCTACTATAAGCCAATTATGTCTTCAAAGAATTTACCCAACCAGTCCTTCTTCCAGTACTGCAATCTGAAGTTATTGTTGAGGTTATTCAAAGCTCATTTTAAATGACTCTTTATAAGTCCAAGTCTAAGGAAACACAGAACTTTTTAGGTCTTGAACTGCCTGATCCGAGCTTCTTACAAAAGGCAGCAAGTCCGAGCTTGATCACAGGTTCAAGTGTCACTGCCCACAGGTTCAGCCTTTAAACAAATCCGAGCCTCCCATAGAGTTGCTTCATGTTTGTTTGAGCTCTAAAGATCACAGGTCTGCTGCCTAGTTTTACCATAGGTGACTCTTATATAGTTTAAGGAAAGTTTTGTGATCTTGTAGCCTTTTTCTGAGTTTCTAGAAGAGCTAAAGTATACTCACTGAAACCTCAATTAGTCCACACTGCAATTTTCGGATTTCTGAGATGTTAAACCAAGTTGTCCACTGAGATGTGACTGTCCTCGAGATGTTTTAACCCTAAACAAAAATCTTTTTAGCCCAAAACAGTGATATAAATATCCTCCTTGGCCTTGGTTGTTGTTCCTTGTCTTCTGAGATGTTTTCACCGAAATTCCTTGGTCAAATTAACAGTCTGAGCCTCCCTTTTATATGAGTTTGATGTCAAGATGAAAGGATGCGTCTTTTTGGAGGACAGAATTATTTACTTAACTTGAAAAATTCATATCTCCCAAACCGCTTGGAGTTTCCGGCCAAGAAAGAGCTCGTTAGAAAGCTAAAATTATGCTCTAAAAGGTGGTGTAGGTGTCCTAGTGAAATTTTGCCTCTAAGGCAGTAAAAAATATTTTTTAATGTGACTGTTCATTTATTGGTGCAGAATTGGAGGTAGGCAATGTAGACTTCTTCATGGATGGGCTTCCTCATATTAGGCTTCTTCATCATAGGCTCGTGATGTCATCCATGCATCATGTCATCAAGTGTTCTTCATGCCATGTCCCTAGACATTGTCCACGCCATCAACTGGTCCTCCATCAACCATGTCATCTTGACATCATACTGGATCCAGTCGTCTTCATCAAGAGTAAGCACATCATCATTAATGCATCCTTATTAACCAAGAGGCATGACATCATCATCTGGAACCAGGTATCTCAAGAATATTGACATCTCAGTGAATGTCATATTAACATCAATGACAACCTTAAGCCAACACTAATAACATCTCTTCACCATATGAAGATGATTTGTAAAGAAAAATTCTTGTTTCAACATGTAACTTTGGTTTTCAGATGTAATTCTTAATTTTCATTATGTAATTTTATGTCATCAAAATGTAATAAGTATCATGATTCCCAAGCTGTTAACTCAAAGTTCCAAAATGCCAAAGCATCAAAAATGTCAAATCAAAGAGTTCTCAAAGTCACTGGATGATCAATTTGTCAAGGAAAAAGTCAAGTGCAAAGGTAAAAATTCAAAGTTTAAAGTGAAAGTGAAGAAAGAAAAAGTGGGTCCCAAGGCCCAATTCATTCAAATAATGAAGTATAAAGACCACCAAGACATCACAAAGAAGCTCATTTGTCATTTCATCCATCGAGGTTGCACTCCCATAGCCGGAAAAATCGATTTGCAGGGTCAAAGGCTGAGTTTTTCACTGGCTTTGCGCTTTCAGAGGGTGGCGTTGCACTTAGAGCAGACAACGTTGTGCTTTCTCTCCACTGGCGCTGCGTTTCTTGGCAAGGCGCTGCGCTTTTGCCCGATGCGTTGCGCTTTTTCTCAGTGAAGTCTCCACGCACCAAAACTCAACAAAATACCTCCAAACTCTTCAAAAACTTCAGCAAGTGCCTCTTACACACTCTACCAAGTAAGTACAACAAATTTGTTGTCTCCTTGCACTCCTAAATAATCATTTTATAGTGTTTTTGTTCTTAAGAAAAAGTGGCATTTGTTCCTAAGTGAAACCTTAGTTTTATTCCTAATTCCTGATGCCCTAATACCCTACATTCCCTTCCCACACATCTAAAAACCCTATCCCTACCCTTACACTATCATTTCCTAATCCCTAAATCCCTTTCCCTAAAAACCCTAAGTCCTAGGCTTCTACATTCCTAGGCAACCACTTCCTAAACCTGTAATTAAATTCTCATTTCCAATTCCCTCGATATTTTGACCTCCCATCACCTCCCAAAGTTCCCTAATCCCTTCCCCCATCTCCCTAAATTTTCCTAGAGTTATCCCTGTTCCCTAGACCCATCTTCACTCCCCATTCCCATCTACCTTATCCCTAGGGTTTCTAGGCCACCAAAACACTATGGAAGGAGAAAGAGACTATATGGAAAAGGAGGGTAGACAAAGAGAGGAGGATAGAGAACAGAGAAGGCCTCACAAAGGAGGAAGAATCATAAGGTTGGAGCCCACCAACACAAATTAATAGAGAGCCTCTCCCATGACTGTCAGTTGTTTTGAGTATGTAGGTTGCCTTGATTTTTGCAACATGATTTAGAGGGTCCAACATCATCCTATGTTGAGTCGAGTCTTCATCTCAAACCTCAGAGATAATCAGGTGACCCTTGCCGGTGTGACCTTCAATTTATCTACATCTGTCATTGTTGCTGCCACATGGATTCCAAACATGGGAGAAAAATGGTTTAAATCCAAAGATTTGGAGGATCAGTACTATGAACCATTCATCAAACCAAGATAAAAAATGAAAGGAGGAGGATCTTCCCCTTCAGCTACCTTCTTGATAGGTATGCACCCATGATGAAAATCATCATGAAGTACTTCTCTTGTGAAGGAAGGTTTTCTAGGCTCTACACATACCACATTAGACTGCTGATGCACTTCACAAGAGTAAGATTGCTCAATATCCCATACTTTATATTCAGGAGTATAGATAAAATGGCTTGCATTGTGCAAAAGAGAGACTATGACTAGCAGATGAATAGCCTCTTCCACCACTCATTGATCAAGATCATTGTCCTCCATCACCTTGATTATTTGGGCATCTCATGGGACACCTTCATTGCAAATAACATCTTCACTGCTCCACAAGCTCCACATCCTGAAGATGTGCCTTCTTCATCTCACCCTGCTACATCGCCTCCACCTTGGTCCACTTCACCTACTCCATCACCATCACCATTTCATGGTTAGGATGAGTCACCAAACAGAGTTGACGTTAACAAGCCTAAAGAGGGTGAAGTCAGAATATTGGCAAAGACATATCAAAGAGGGTATAGGCAGGTGTTTGCCCCACAGATTGTGGAAGGGGCCCTGCCTTCTTCACCAACAAGGCAAGTACAAAAGGGCAAACAAAATATGGCAAAGGAAGATGTACATGAGGAAGCCATTCATGAGGAGGAAGACCTTCATGAGACAGACACTGATTTTGACCTTGTTGACTTGGATGAGTAGCATGATGATGAGGCCTCCAAATTGATTATCAAGCAGAAGGATGCCCAAATCAGTGAGCTTCAGACCAACTTAGAGAGATCTAAGTTTGTCATTTCATACTATGAGCAGGGAAATGAACAACTCAAGACCAAACAGGCCATCATGGAGATTCAACTTCTCAAGGCAAAAAGAGAAGAAAACAAGGCAAAGGCCTTACTTGATGAGGCTTATGAGAGGTATGTTGAAATAAATGAGGCAAAAGAACAAATGCCAAGAAGAAGACCTAGGACTAGAGGGCTGAAAAGAGCTCTAGAACTAGAGAGGCAAAAGGAGGTTGAGCTTGCTAATGAGCTAACTTTGAATGAACAGTTTGCTATCATTGTCAATGAGAACCGGGAGCATTGGCTTGACAGGGCCAACCAGCATCTTGAGAAGCTCCTGGAGAAGGCAAACAAGGAAAATGACATATTGAGAAAGAGGGCCAAACACTACTTCAAGAAAAACCAAATTGCAAGCTCAAAGCTCAAAAAGGCCAAATCAAGACTTGAAACCCTAACCAAGAAAAATGAAGGGGACAAGCTTGATATTCTTGTTGAGGCATCACTCATTGCCTAATACAGCTCATCAGCATCCCACAGTAGAAAATTTGAAGAAATTTGGGCAAATTTTGAAATTTTTGGAAATTTGTGTTTTTGTTAATTTTGCACAATGGTACTGGCAAAAGGGTTCATAGGGACCGCCAATGGATAAACTGAAGGTACCATTGGATTCAGAAGGAAATTCACAGTCAAGAAAACAACTTTGCTAAGCTTTTTTGGGTCAAAGAGGCAGTCAAAAGGTCAAAAAACACTCAAAAAATGACCTTTCTGCCCTGTTTTGGAGGTTGGCGCTGCGCTTTTGACCAGTCTTGGGAGAATCAGTTGTTGGAGGGTCAAATCAGCACCATTTTGGAAACCAAACATAGATCTGGAAACTAGACTGGACAGGTTTTCCAATGAGCTATCATGAGCTCAATTTGGACACCAGGAACCCCCTCAAAAGTAGAGCTGAAGATGGTGTTGCGCTTTTGACAAATTTTCTCAATTTGTTGATATTTCTGAATTTTCTTACTTTTTCTCAGTTTCACTTGGCAAATGGAGTTTTTACCTCTGTAAATCAATGATGTAAATGTAAGGTGTTTTTACAGTTACCTAGGGTAAATACATTAGATGAAAACTTTTGATAATGATGTAATGAATCAGTTTCCAAAAAGTGAGGGATGAGTCAGTTTGACCTCCCTACACTCTAGGTATCAGTTTAGTTTTTGGTGGAACTCCTCCTCCACTCAGGGATTCGATCCCTGAGGATGGAAGAAGTTGTTTTGTGGTCTATATCTTATACTTTTTGACTCATTTTCGAGGTTGGATGTTGTTGCATTGATCAGAGACTAGTGTAATCGGTATTTAGCAAGAAATTAATGAAAAGGTTGCAGCGATTTCTTTGGGATACTTGTGGTATGGAAATTTAGCATTGTTTTTCTTATGTCTCATTATGTATGAATATTTTGTTTCATGATCCATTTCATCTCTATTATATGCTGGTTTTCAAGTTGATAAGCAGAATACATCTCTCATGCTCTGTTTTGGAAAAATCTTCATAATTTGTTCATTTTCTTCAGTTTAGAAAGAATAAATGCTTTGCATTGCGCTTTCTAACTCCTCATCAGTCTGATCCATCTCACCTTGAAACCCTAAAGTGTTAGCTTTCCTACCTACCTTGACCCATTGAATCTCTGCAACCCTAATCTTATTTTCCCTGACCTAGCCTCCTTGACCTATCTCACCCATCCAGCAAAACCAATTCAAACAAACAAACAAACCCCTGTACTCATACCTAGCCTAAAACCCTAATTCATCCAGCCCTCTTGGCTGTGACTTTGTGGAGAGAGCCCTCTCCGGTTTGGTAGGGCTAGCTACCAAGCTAAAAGATTGGTTTGTGGTTACCTCTGTTTGGACTCTTTCTCGGCCTTAGAGATCCAATGGAGTGATAAAGTCCGCAATCAATGTTGCGAACATCGTGATAAAATCGTGAATTTTTCGCGTTGCTGATAAAATAGGTGACTTTTTCGGCTAGAAAAATATTGCGAGTTTTTGAGTTGAGCTGAAAAAATCATCGGGTCGCGCGGAGCGATTTTAAAGCTAAAACTTACTTTTTTTTCCTCTCATTTTGCAAACAAAGGACAGAGATAAGAGCTAAGGAGGAGGAGAACTCATCTACAAGGGCAAGAGAGGAGAAAAGTGAAGGAATTTAGCATCCCAAGCAAAAAAAAATCAGTTTTAGACCAAGTTTCTTTAGTAGGTTGTGGTTTTCAGGTATAGGCATCAAATTTGGCCCTATTTTTTTTGTTTTTTTCTTGTTTTTCCTCGGATTTCTATCACCCATATATTTTCCATGATTTTTCCTTTGATTTGAGTGTTTTTTTTTTTGTCATTTTTGTTGCATTTAGTGGAGAGGTTTTTTTTGGTAAAAAATGCAAAATCTTAATTATTAGTTTTATTTGTTTAATTTCTTCTTGTGCCCTAGTTTTTTTCCATGAGTTTTGCTTAGGTTTGCATGTATTTTTTTTTGTCAATATTGTTGCATTGAGTTGTGGGTTTTTTTTGGGCCAAAATTTCAAAATGTTGTATGTAAATTTGTAAATTTTAATTTCATTTGTTTAACTTGCAATTCTTCTTGTGCCCTAGGTTCAAACTTCAAACTTTAATCTTACATTAAAACTCAAGATTCAACAAAGTTACAAACATGCCAAGGAAATCAGACCCTCTATGGGAATTTGGTGAACCTGATGGAAGGTTTGACAGATCAAATTTGACTTGTAAGTTATGTGAGCATCATATGATAGGGGGAGTACATAGATTGAAGTTCCACCTTGCACAAATCCCTGGGCATGAGGTAGGGGCCTTGCACAAACACAAATCCAGAAATCATTCGCAAAACCATCAAACCATTGGAAGAAATAGAGACAATCAAAGTAACCAAGGAAGCTCTGAAGAGTCAAATGGCAGTGGGTGGAGTGACAGGATTGGGAGGTGACCGTGAGAGTGGCATTGGTTCTTCTTCAGCATCAGCATCTACACTCAACCCCATAGCTACCTCATCAATTTTTGCTCCTAGAACCACATCTGGAGCACAACCATCTATCATGTCAGCTCTTAAAGAAAGGGAGAAGGAAGAAGTTGACAAGTTGTTGGGGAGGTGTCTTTTTTGGAGTGATATTCCTTTTTTCTAGCATGTGATTGATGTTATTTCTATTCTCGGCGCAGGGTACAAAACCCCTTCATATGATGAATTTAGAAGGTGCATTTTTCAAAATGAAAAGGCTAAATGCACTAAGAGATTGGAGGAGTTTAGGGGCTCATGAGCACACTCAAGATGCATTGTGATGTCAGATAGTTGGACAGATCAAAAGGGTGGAACCCTTATTAACTTCTTGGTTAATTGTCCCAAGGGGACAATTTTTATGAAATTTGTTGATGCATCTACACAAATCAAAGATGCACGGTTATTATGTGATTTGTTGGACATGTTCATTCAAGAAGTGGGTCCACAACATGTTGTCCAAGTCATAACAGACAATGCTACAAATTATGTTGTTATTGGCAGGATGCTTATGGAGAGGTAACTTAACTTATTTTGGATACCTTGTGCTACACACTGCATTGATTTGATGTTGGAGGGCATAGGAAAAATTCCTTTTGTCAAGAATATTGTTGAATCGTCAAAAAACATTACAAAATTTATATAGAATCATGCATTTGTGCTTAATTTGATAAGAACATTCACCAACGATAAGAGGTTGGTGCGCCCTGCCATTACATGGTTTGCCACTAGCTTCATATCCCTTCAATCCCTTTTGAATTCTATGTGGGATGTGAAGATAATGTTTCTTTAAGACAAGTGGCGTGCTTTGTCATATAGTTGCAAACCAAAGGGAGAGGCCATATGCAGGCTAGTTTCATAGCAGGAAAGCTTTTGGGCGGGAGTGCAAGAGGTGTGTAGCATTATTGAACCTTTGGTAAAGGTTTTTCGATTAGTTGATGGAGACAAGCCCGCAATGAGCTACTTGTATGAGGCCATGGATAGGGTCAAAGAATCCATTCGCAGCTACTATGATGATAAGGGGGATGAGGGGTTTCAGAGACAACAACTCATATGAAAAGTGATTTATGAGCGATGCAACAATACACTTCATTGTCCCATTCATGTTCTAGGGACCTACCTGATCCCCGCATTTTATTACTCTCGTGGCTTTTTATTTGATGTTGAGGTCATGGATGGATTATTCACTTATGTTCAGAAAATTGTGTCATCTCCAGCAGAACGTACAGAATTTTCCAAAGAAATGGAGATATACAAGATGGTAGGTGGCACATTTAGTTTTGACATGGCTATTGTGGATAGGAAGACTAAAATGCCAAGTAAGCTTTAGCTTATTTCAAATTTCATTGTCTCTTTATACTTTGCTTCAACTTTCAAATTTCAATTTTTTTCTTATGTTTATCTTATTTGTTGTAGATGCATGATGGAAAAGCTATGGTGGCAGAGTACCCAATCTCTAAAGGCTTGCCATTTGAGTGCTCAACCAAACATGTAGCTCCTCTGGATGCCAACGCAACTGGAGTGTTTTTTGAAAAAATACACACCAAAAAGCGCAATAGGTTAAAAATATTCCAATTAGTTTTTTAAATTCATTAAATAATAATTTTTTATAATTATTAATTTATTATTTATAATTTTATTAATTTATGACCCTTGTACAGGTGGAGTCCCAGCTACTTAATGACATTGTTTACGTCAACGACAATCTTCGATTGTGGGTGAGGCAACTTGAGAAGACACATGATGTGGAGGTCATCTCATTAGATGGGATTGACACCATTGTTGCATGGAGAGTTGAGGCCGAGAGGCCTATCATGGAGTCAACCACTGATTGGTTAGAGGAGGAGGTAGCGGAAGGGGTAGCAGTTGCAGAGGAGGAGGTAGTGGAAGGAGGAGAAGGTGACACCACCTACCATGGTCACCAGTAGAAGACGTGGTCTACCTCCTATAGCTCCTAGTTCTTCAGCTTCTAGAGCAGAGCAGAGTCCACTGTCGGTGCCAGCCCCAGCGTCTTCTTCATCTAGAGGGAGAGTTGTTACATTTTTTTGCAAGGCAGAGGAAATCAGTAGTATTTGTTATTTGGTTCATTTCATTGCATATGACATTATGACTCATGATATGAGATACATTATTATATTTTTTGTTGATATTTTGAGGTTGAGTTGTGACTCGGGACTTAGTATTCAGGACATGATTCGTTGTTATGTGTGATGTAGCACTAGACATGATATTACACATCTTATATATTAGTTCTCTTTTCATATTTATATGTCAATGCATTTATTTTATCTTGTGGATGTTTTAGATATTAAAAATATTGAAAAAAATGAATTTTTTTGTATTTGCCAATTTTTTCCCCGATTTTTACCGATTTTTTCTGATTTCGGACATGTTGCCCACTGGAGTGGCACCTAAAGATTTTGAAGACTCCATGCCTGAGGATGTACCAAAGGTTGCTTGTAGCATCAGAGATCATCATATCACCAGAGTTTCTCAACTTTTCTTCTTCTTCTCATCTTCTTCTATTGTACCCAGATTCCACAATCCCTACGGGGATAATGTAAAGTGATGCCAGTATGATGAGTTTGAGTCATGTAACAGGCCTAGAAAACTTGGGACCTAGTCATCAAGTGAATATTACTCTAGGAGGATTTTTTCACTTGGTTAATTATTATATCCTTACGGGAACTTAATAATTAATTGAGTCTTTTCCTCCAAGCATACCTCCAAAGTCGGAGTACGACTTGATGGTGAGGCAATGGGTGATTCCTAGTTTCTAAAGTCATCATACATTACCATACTAGATCACTCATAAAGTTTCATGGAATTTGGTTAGGTCTCGGGGGTCATTTGTTAACTTTTGAAATTTCCCGCAGGGCGGAAATTGCAATAAATTTTGTATATGAAATGTAATAAGTGATGTCTAGAGAAGTTGTATGGGGTATGAGTTATAAAAAATACACCTCTCACCCTCAAATTTCTACAATGACACACTTTGAGGGGTTAAAAATGTATTCTAGACCCTCAAAACCCATTTTTCCTAAGTTTAGTGGAAAATGTTGAAATAAATTAAGCCAACAATTAAATAAATGGAGAAAATAAATATCCACGCATACTAAATGATGTGGAAATGAGGTGGAAATTCATCGAGGAGTTAAATTGAAGTTCCAAGATGATGTGGACTCTTAAATTCAAGGAAAAGACATGTGCTCCAAAGAAATCGAATTTCATGGAGGGGACCATGAATTTCTGAAGGGAAAACGCATTTCACGAGGAAGGAAATTCGAATTTGCTTGAGGAATCAATTTTTGGTGGGCTTTGGACTTGGAGTTCCACTAGAAATGAGTGGAGAGTGGTCTCCCTGTTAAAAAGTGTAACTAGGTTCGGTCTTCATAATGACTTGTAATTATGATTTTATGAAAATGAAGAAGACAAAGAATAATAAATATATTATGTTACTTGCTTCATGGGTTTCATGAGCAAGAAGTTTTATTATAGGTCAAAGACTTCTTCTTGATGTCCTTTAGGATTTGTCATCTAGTCATAAATATAATTAAGAGTCATGTATATGAAGTCATGTTACACGTAAAAGTCATGTCAATTATGTAAAAGATACACTCCAAGATACTTGTCACTATGCCTCTTATAGTCAGCCAAAAGATGAACTATATTCTCCTTATGAAGAAGTCGGCCTACCTCCATGATCATGTCAGCCTAGATAGCAAAGATGAGTCACTATATAAAGGGTGACTCGGCCTCCTTGTTTTGCCATCAATCTCAGTCATCTCTGCAATACTCAATGCGGATCTCAGTGCAAAAGTGTTAAGGGTTATACAGCAAAGTAGGAGATCGCAAACAAGTGCGTAAAGGTTCTCACAAGTTCGGATTAAGTCTGTTATATTACCACTGTGTTAAATTTGGACAACTAGGTCCAAACTCCATCTTGTGATGCTCAGATGAAGATTCCAATATTTGTATTGGATTCCTCTTTCAGAGAGATGTAAAATCGATATAAAATTGATTTTAATCTGATGAGCAGAACATTTATTTTGAATTTATTATTTATAATAAATTTAAGTGCATGTCGGCCTTAAGGTTTTACACCCCCAACAGATGTGTCACACACCTCAATGATGGATATAAATACAGTCAACGTTGGAGAGCTTTTCACTCATCTCATCACATCTTCTTCTCTAATTATCTACAAGCAATTGAGAAGCAGTTTCATCTCCCACGTGAGAAGAAGGACGAAATCTACTGCAGCTGAAGGACGAAATTTACCGCAGCAATTTTCTGCAGTTAGGATTTCTGGGCAAGTTTGACCAGCGTTGACTTTGGTCAACGCATGGTCCGTTTGAGCTGAAATTTTGTGGAGAGTTCGATTTTTGTAGGCCGTACTCATTGGCACAAAAATTGAGGTCAAATAGTTGACCAAAGTTGTAGCTGCATTGACTTTCTTGTTGCTGCCCTGTGTTGACTTTTTCTGGACTACGTTAACTTTTTTCTGGGGTTGACTTTGAGTTGACTGGATAATTGATTTGAGGATTGTTGTGACACATTTTGAGTTGGCCAACCAAGAAGACTTTGCTGGTTGAAGCATCCTGCTGATCGTCGTAACGCACCAACACATTCTCCTGTTTCTGGTTTGTCTTCTATAGATCCACTGGTGTGTTCTATCAGCATTTTACTTAACTATTTATGTGATTGTAATTATAAAAGTAAAATTGCATCAAGCATAGAACATCTACAAAAATTTACATGGTATCAGAGCTGAGGTGAAGACAAGCCCTAACTTATTGCAATCACCATCTGAGAAAAATGAGTTCCACAAGTTATGGCTTCAAGGAGGATGACACGCTAACTGGAAGGAATGACTTCCATGCTTGGAAGATGATATTAGATCTCAAATTGGAAGACCATGATCTCATGGACTATGTACTGGGTAAGATACAAGAACCTCCATCCACTGCTACTGCTGCTGCTAAAACCAAGTATAAGAAGGGGGAGATCAAAGCAAAGCTAATGATCGGGGAATCCATACATAAAAGTCTGGTTGCCTACATATCTGAGCTAGGCACATCCAAGGAGATGTATGATAAGCTGATACAAATGTTCAAAGTAAACAATGCAAACCAAGTGCTATTCTTCAAGAATCAATTGAAGAATTTGAAGAAAGGCAGGGATGAGTCTGTCCAAACATACTTTCTGAAATTGACCGAGATCAGGAACAATCTGCTGGCTATTGGGGAGACAATAGCCGATCGTGAGATGGTACTCATCGCACTTGGAGGGCTCCCATATGAATGGCAAGTATTCAACACTACCATTCTCAATAATAATACAATTCCTAACTTTGACGAGCTACTGTCAAGATGCATGCAAGAAGAAACAAGAATGAAGGAATACGAAAATGATAGAAATACTGCCTACGCTGCTCATTCTAGAAAGAAGAACTCTGGTGGTCCTAAGAACAAAGGAATAGCAAGGGCCCAAGGAAAGAAG
Source organism: Pinus albicaulis (assembly GCA_034641835.2). Classification (NCBI taxonomy): domain Eukaryota; kingdom Viridiplantae; phylum Streptophyta; class Pinopsida; order Pinales; family Pinaceae; genus Pinus; species Pinus albicaulis. Next base: position 679,151,780 of record CM076583.1, read on the forward strand.
GGCAAGTGTTTCACTTGTCATAGGCCTGGTCACTATGCTAGAGAATGTCCTTTCAAGAAGGATTCTCCCGATAGTGATGACAACAACAACAATCGAAGGAATGGAAATCAAAGAAACGACAGGTCCAAAGGAAAGAGGAAGGCTCCCTCTGGCGGAAACAATCAACCTTTCAAAAGGTCTATAAACTCCAGGTATGAGGAGTCAAATGTTGTTGATAAAATAAATGAATACATTCTTGTATCTGCCCTCTCTGCTGCATCCCCGCCCGACACTATGGATGTCTGGCTGATAGATAGTGGTGCCTCAAGACACATCACTGGGTTCAAGGAAGCACTCTCTGACATAGTTGAGAAGGATACTAATCTGGAAATTATCCTTGGAGATAATGCCACATATCCCGTGAGAGGGACAGGGACTGTGACCCTCCACTTGTCTCAAGGACAAGTCCTACATTTGCAAGATGTACTCTATGTACCAAAATTGAAGAAGAACCTTGTGTCTATATTAGCCATCGAAGACAAAGGCTTCAATGTGGCATTCACTGATGGAAAGGTGCGCATGTGGAAAAAGAATCTCAAGGAAGCTATCGTGATTGGTTTTAGAGTTGGAACACTCTACCAGGTTGAAGGAAGTCCACTAGGAGCTATGACATGTGATACTATCCGACAAACTGAACTATGGCACCGAAGTTTTGGACACCTTCATTACAAGGCCCTTCCCGAAGCAAGGAAGGTGGTGACAGGGATGCCCGACTTTGGAAATAATCATGAAGGTGTATGTAAGGGTTGTGCCGAAGGAAAGCATACAAGGGGACCTTTCCCCTCAAGTGTCACAAAGACATTTGATATTTTGCAACTGGTCCATTCTGATCTATCTGGTATGCTACCCGTGACATCCCTAGGAGGATGTTCTTACTATATGACATTCACTGATGACTTCTCCCACAAAACCTGGATATACTTCTTGAAGAAGAAGGATGAGGCTTTCATGTGGTTCCGTACCTTCAAAGCCTTGGTGGAAAATATGACAGGGAAGAAGATCAAGATTTTGAGGACCGACAATGGCACTGAATATGAGTCAAATAAGTTCAAGGACTTCTGCGAGGTGAAGCGTGGGAGTATCCACACCCTATACTCTGACGGAGGAACGTAGTTTCCTCAGATGTGCAGGATATTTGTGTGGAAGGCACCATGCCATTCTATGTGACCGGGGTCACAGAAGTTTACGTGAGGAGAAGGCTATGAATCTTTGTATACATTCAGCAGATGCCCTCTTCTGCCCCACCCGGACTCCAAAACTCCCGAAGAGGTTTTCTCTGGTAAGAAACCTGATGTCTCACATTTTAGAATTTTTGGATGTCCCGTCTATTTTCATGTGCCCAAAGAAAAGAGAAGTAAGCTGGATGCTACTGGGAAGAAAGGAATGTTTGTGGGCTACAGTGAGACTTCTAAGGCATATAGAGTCTATGTACCTGGTCAAAGGGAAGTAGAGATAAGCCATGATGTCACTTTTGTCGAAGATGCTTCCCTGAAGAAAGTAGTAGATCTTCCTAGATCTGAAGAAAATCATGAAGAAAGGCACGGAGAATAAAACCAGCGGGGGGATGAGACAATGCACGATGTTTGCTGATGTTGAAGGACCAATGGACCCAATAGATCCATCTCCTTCACTGAGAAAGAGACCATCATGGCTCAGGGACACTCTCGAAGATGCCGAGGGACATGCTGCCCCGAGGGGGACATTCTGAGAAAGCAAGAAGCCGTGTAGATACCAAGGGTATCTGGCTGCCATGAGTACTATTGTACAATCTGAACCTGGATCTTTTGAAGACGCCGTAAAGCATCAAGTCTGGAAGGATGCTATGCACGAAGAATATGAGTCCATAATGAAGAATGATGTCTGGGATGTGGTTCCAAGACCAAAGGAAAAATCAGTTGTCACCGCGAAATGGCTCTACAAGATCAAGCATGGATCTGATGGAAGTGCTGAAAAGTTCAAGGCAAGATTTGTTGCCCGTGGCTTCTCTCAAAAGGAAGGAATAGATTATGATGACATATTTGCACCTATGGCACGATATACCACCATTCGATCAATCATAGCCCTTGCTGCTACGCAAGGATGGAGTCTTCATCAGATGGATGTCAAGACCGCTTTTCTGCATGGTGCAATAAAAGAAGAGGTGTATGTAGAACAACCTCTAGGGTTTGAAGTCCAGGATCGGGACACTCATGTCTGCAGGTTGAAGAAAGCCCTCTATGGGTTGAAGCAAGCACCCAAAGCTTAGTACGAGAGGATAGATAGCTACTTGATGAAGCTGGGCTTCACTCGGAGTAATGTTGATCCGAACCTTTACTTCAAGGTTGTCCAGGGGAAGCCTCTCATTCTAGTGCTGTATGTGGACGACCTCTTCTTGACAGGTGCTGACCCTCTCATTCATCAATGCAAGAGGGATCTCAGTGCTAAGTTCGAGATGAAGGACCTAGCACTGATACACTACTTCCTAGGCCTGGAGGTCTGGCAGAGACCTGGAGAGATTTTCCTTTCTCAAGGAAAATATATTGTGAAACTTCTGGAAAGATTTGGTATGGTGGATTGCAAGTCCGTGTCAACACCAATGGAACTCAACTTCAAGAAATTGAGTGGCAGTGCTGCTGGGCCCGTATTGGCAAATCCTACTGAGTATCGTCAACTCGTAGGGGCTCTGATGTTCTTAGTGAACACCCGTCCAGATATATGTTTTGCAGTGAACACTTTGAGTCAACAGATGGTTGAGCCTCATCACTTTCACTAGGTTGGTGCCAGGAATCTTCTGAGATACCTTCGAGGCACGATAAACCATGGGCTGAGATACACTGCCGGGAGCGTGACACTCTGTGGATATACTGATGCCGATTGCGCTGGCAGTGTGGTGGATCGTTAGAGCACATCGGGATGCTGCTTCAATCTTGGTTCTGCTTCGATTTCATGGATGAGCAGGAAGCAGAAGTCGGTGGCTTTGAGCACCGCAGAGGCCGAATACATTGCAGCAAGTATGGCCTGTTGTGAAGCAGTTTGGTTGCGAAAGCTCTTTAGTGAGCTATTTGGACATGTGCTAGATACCACTGTGATACTCTGTGATAATCAGAGTGGGATTCGTATGACTGAGAATCCTGTGTTCCACGACCGATCCAAGCATATTGATATCGGGTACCACTTTATCCGGGATATGGTACAGCGAGGCGCCGTAAGGCTCGATCATATAGGAACTGATGAGCAGGTCGCGGATATTCTCACTAAGCCCCTGGGGAAGGTCAAGTTCCTAACCTTCCGTGAGAGACTTGGTATCGTGGAACGACCCTATGATGTGGGTCCTGTTGGACGATGAGCTCAAGGAGCTCTAGGGGGCTTTGGGGACAGCTTCTCGGAGCTATGAGCAACCACAAGGCTAGGCTTGCCAAACCTTGTTGGTGTGCTTGGACCCCACCATTGTGATTATTGAGTTGGTTCACCTCTCATTATCTGTGCCCCGTATGCATCCTACCCATTGAGTTCGGGGCTCATGGGAAGTACCTCTCATTTGGCCAATGAGATGGGAAAAGCTAGAGACCAGTAGCAAAGACTGATGGACGCATCAGAGATTGCCGTACTCTCTATCTAGGATGGCACGGTCCAACCACTTGATCTGGGATCAAGTCTAGTGAGGTCTCGGACCTCCGCCTGACTTCGGGTCAGATGAACCAACTTCGGGTGGGTTGGAGACTCTTTGTGAGTCTGATAGAGGTTTCGAACCTCTGGGCTGAATTTGTCAGCCGGGGGATGATGTCATTGTGACTGACCCACTTCTGTTCTGAAATAAAGAGGCCAGCAAAGCAAGTTACGGCGGGATGACGCACGATGTTTGATTGCACTGGAGGATGGAGTTCTCCCTAGTTGAGAGGGAGTGTTAAATTTGGACAACTAGGTCCAAACTCCATCTTGTGATGCTCAGATGAAGATTCCAATATTTGTATTGGATTCCTCTTTCGGAGAGGTGTAAAATCGATATAAAATTGATTTTAATCTGATGAGCAGAACATTTATTTTTAATTTATTATTTATAATAAATTTAAGTGCAGGTCGGCCTTAAGGTTTTACACCCCCAACAGATGTGTCACACACCTCAATGATGGATATAAATACAGTCAACGTTGGAGAGCTTTTCACTCATCTCATCACACATCTTCTTCTCTAATTATCTACAAGCAATTGAGAAGCAGTTTCATCTCCCACGTGAGAAGAAGGACGAAATCCACTACAGCTGAAGGACGAAATCCACCGCAGCAATTTTCTGCAGTTAGGGTTTCTGGGCAAGTTTGACCAGCGTTGACTTTGGTCAACGCATGGTCCGTTTGAGCTGAAATTTTGTGGAGAGTTCGATTTTTGTAGGCCGTACTCATTGGCACAAAAATCGAGGTCAAACAGTTGACCGAAGTTGTAGCTGCGTTAACTTTCTTGTTTCTGCCCTGCGTTGACTTTTTCTGGACTGCGTTGACTTTTTCCTGGGGTTGACTTTGAGTTGACTGGATAATTGATTTGAGGACTGTTGTGACACATTTTGGGTTGGCCGACCAAGAAGACTTTGCTGGTTGAAGCATCCTGCTGATCGCCGTAACGCACCAACACATTCTCCTGTTTCTGGTTTGTCTTCTATAGATCCACTGGTGTGTTCTATCAGCATTTTACTTAACTATTTATGTGATTGCTGTTATAAAAGTAAAATTGCATCAAGCATAGAACATCTACAAAAATTTACACACTGCAATCTCAGCGAAGGACAAAGAAAATTTCAAGACTATTTCAGTTCAGTTAAGGGTATAATCAAGTGCAGAACAGTGTTGGAAGGTGACCGAAGCAAGGAGGCATTTGGAGACCGAAAAGGAAGTTTGTTGGAAGCCGAAAAGACTGTGTCAAGGGTTACCAGATTAAGAGACTGAGACTCTCTTAGTGACAATGTTGTACAGTGCAAGAAAGAAGGACAGAAGTGTGAAGACCAAGAAGAGATTGTGACAAGTGTCTTGGGGTAATCTTGTGTCAAGTGTCTTTGGTCAAGGGTCTTGGTATTCTCATGTGAAGCATCTATAAGAAGAGATTTGCGGGTTTTCCCCTCAAGAGGAGGGGTTTTGGCCTTGGCTTGCAACCTACATATTGTGTCATTGTCCTTATTTTTTGGTAATTGTTTGATGTATTGATTATCGTAATAACAATTATCAAAGAGAAATAAGCTGAAGTATAACACAAGCAGCTATCAAGTAACAAAATTGAATTAAATATTTCCCTACCAAATTCTCAACATGGTATCAGAGCTAAGGTCATTCAAGGGCATCATGGAAGTCATCAAGAAGATTGCAAGCCATCTCAAGAAAGGTTTCAAGAAGATCTGGAATCTCTTATTCTCTTCCAAGGAAGTATCAATCATAAAAGATGCAGGTTATAGTGAATTTGATGAAAATCCTGAAGAGGAGGAGTATGCTGAGGAGGAAGGGGAGAGTGGAGAACATGAGGCCACAAAGACCCCAACTAAACAAGACCAAAGTCAAACACCATTGTGGAAATATGTTCAGAGGCAAGAAGGAGGGAAAGGTGGTGGAACCACTAAATTTCTTTGCCCCCATTGCAATAAAGAATACACAGGCTCATACACCCATGCTAGAAGACACCTTTGTGGGAAAATGCTAGGGGATGGAGAGAAAAATCAAGGAATCAAAATTTGTGTAAGTGTGCCAGCAACAAAGAGAGAGAAATATAGAAAGGAAGAGGAGGCTTCAAGAAAAGTTCTATTGATTCAAACTTATATATCAAAGTGGAATAGGGGGAGCCGGTAATTATTCTTCTATATGTAAATGATCTTCTCCTGACAGGTATAGAAAGTTGAATCAAAGAATGCAAGAAACAACTAGCAGCAGAATTCGATATGAAGGATCTTGGCTTGATGCATTACTATTTTAGACTAGTAGTCTGGCAAGGACCTAATGAAATCTATTTAGGTCAAGGAAAGTATGTGATCAAGATGCTGAAGAGGTTTGACATGATGGATTGCAAACCTATGACCACTCCAATGATCACAAACTTGAAGAGACTTAGGAGTTCTGATTCAAGCCCCATGGATCCTTCCAAATATAGACAATTGATTGGCTCACTGATGTATTTGGATCATTGGATAGCAGCAAAACACATTCTAAGATATCTTCAAGGAACCATCAACTATTGTCTAAAGTATAATAGAAGGAATGATGTCCAACTAATTGGATATACAGATTTCGACTGGGGAGGCGGCGAACAAGATGGAAGGAGCACTACCGGAGGATGCTTCAGCATGGGATCACTTATGGTCTCATGGATAAACAAAAAGCAAGACACTGTTGCTTTGAGCAGTGCTGAGGCTGAATATGTTGCAGCCTGTGAAGTAGGAATAGAAGCAATCTGGTTGAGGAAGTTGTTATCTGACTTATTTGAAGGATCGACGAACCCTACGGTGATACTATGTGATAACACCAGTTGTATAGGTTTGTCTGAAGATCTAGTATTTCATGGAAAGACAAAGCACATCAACAACAAGTATCACTATGTTCGAGAACTAGTACAAAATGGTGTGCTACAGCTTCAGTGTATTTCCACTGAAGAACAGGTAGCTGATATATTGACAAAATCACTTCCAAACAAGAAGCTTGTGTATCTAAGAGACAAGCTTGGTTTGGTGGATGTATCCTCCCTATGTGAGAGGGAGCAATAGACACACATTCTTGTCTTCATTGAAAGAAAGAATAAAGTATCTTGGGATTTTGTAACCATCTGGCATCTGATACTCTTGAGAACGTGATAAGACATTCCGATAAGAGTAGTCTAGGATGGATATTCTTTGAGGATTAGCTATCCCGATAAGAATAGTCCTATAAGGTCATACTCGGTGAACACCCCGGTGAATTATGTACCTTGGAGACAATGGCGATGGTGTCTATAGTCATTGGTCTCACCAGCATTGTAGCTTATGGTCTCGTAATGAGATGAAGTTGTTAGTCAAGGCCTTACTATGGAACAATGTTGGATTGATATGATGCTAGAAACAAATGGGTTACAAATCCAACTCTTCTTATGAGATCTCTTCAGATTGAGAGTGACCATGTACCATTATGACTACCTCCCTAGTTAAGAGGGAGTGTTGAAAAGTGTAAGTAGGTTCGGTCTTCATAATGACTTGTAATTATGATTTTATGAAAATGAAGAAGACAGAAAAATAAATGTATTATGTTACTTCCTTCATGGGTTTCATGAGCAAGAAGTTTTATTATAGGTCAAAGACTTCTTCTTGATGTCTTTTAGGATTTGTCATCTAGTCATAAATATAATTAAAAGTCATGTATATGAAGTCACGTTACATATGTAAAAGACATGTCAATTATGTAAAAGATACACTCCGCTATACTTGTCACTATGCCTCTTATAGTTGGCCAAAAGATGAACTATATTCTCCTTATGAAGAAGTCGGCCTACCTCCATGATCATGTCGGCCTAGGCAGCAAAGATGAGTCACTATATAAAGGGTGACTCGACCTCCTTGTTTTACCATCAATCTCAGTCATCTCTGCAATACTCGGTGTGGATCTCAGTGTGAAAGTGTTAAGGGTTATACAGCGAAGTAGGAGGTCACAAACAAGTGCGTAAAGGTTCTCACAAGATCAGATTAAGTCTGTTATATTACCACTGCAATCTCAGCGAAGGACGAAAAGTATTTCAGGACTATTTCAGTTTAGTTAAGGGTATAATCAAGTGCAGAACAGTGTTGGAAGGTGACCGAAGCAAAGAGGCATTTGGAGACCGAAAAGGAAGTTTGTTGGAAGCCGAAAAGACTATGTCGAGGGTTACAAGATTAAGAGAACGAGACTCTCTTAGTGACAGTGTTGAATAATGCAAGAAAGGATGACAGTGTGAAGACCGAGAAGAGATAGTGACAAGTGTCTTGGGTAATCTTGTGTCAAGTGTCTTTGGTCAAGGGTCTTGGTATTCTCAATTGAAGCATCTATAAGAAGAGATTTGTGTGTTTTCCCCTCAAAAGGAGGGGTTTTGGCCCTGGCTTGCAGCCTACATATTGTGTCATTGTTCTTATTATTTTGGTAACTGGTTGATGTATTGTTTATCGTAACAACAATAATCAAAGAGAAAGAAGCTAAAGTATAATACAAGCAGCTATCAAATAAGAGAATTGAATTAAATATTGCCCTACCAAATTCTCAACACTCCCACCACTCCACTCCCACATACATTTATCTCTTCTTCAACAACGAGTTGGCCTCTTCAAGGATTTCGAGGCCTCTTTGGAGGAATTTGAATGGCACTTGGGAAAATCGAATTGCATGTGGGAGCCTTGGGATTGTCATCATCACACTTGGCACATGGCTCTTCATTGGGATTTGCTCCCATTCTCCTATATAATAGAGCTTTGAGCTCTCATTTTGTATGTATTGTTTACTAGTTATTGTGCTTGCGGAAGCGCCACTACTTTGTACTTATTTTCAAGAATATCAAAAAAAAGACTTTGGGGGTCCATTCATGGGTGTTTTTGCTTTGGAGCATGATGCATTGTGAGCTATTGGTATAATCTTTCCTATGTTTTGAATCATTTTATTTCGATATATTCTTGTAAACTTGCTAGTGAAACTATCTTGTATTAGCATTTGATTTGAAAGTAGGCTCTAGAGTTTGAAAGTTCTAGTTTATTTCCAAATAAATTTCTGGAAGTTTCAATTCATTGTTTGCTTATCTAAATCTACATGGACTAACATTTGATTTGAGTATTGTACAAGAAATTTTGTTGGATCAAGCATGAGGGGAAGTCTTTGAGAGACCAACCCACTCTTGCAGCACCTTCAAAGGAACTCTCATTTGTTATTTGGATTCACTTAGTTCATCTTAAATAGAAGTGTCTTGCAAGGATTCATTTGGATATAGCTTGTATATGTTAGTTTTTGCAGCATCGGATGTGTTCTAGCCACGAAAATTTGTGGAGAGGCTAGAATACATGAGATCTCTAAAACTCAGAAATCATTTCTAGAAATTCCGCCTAGAAGTCTCTCAATTAGATTATTAACCAAATTTTTAAATATTTCCTAAGTTTAAACTTAGGGAATGTGGTTAATTAATCAGTATTAAATGAGATAAGGTGATAATCATCTAGAAACTCACACGGATCGACAGGGAATTAATCTGGGCCATCGATTATGTTTTAGTCTTGGTCGTTGGTGCTCCAACAGAAGATTATTGGAAGAAGTCGATGGGTAGATGGAGAATACACCAGTGAAGATACTCAGTTGCCCAAGCAGTTCGATTTTCTCAGTAGCAAAAGCTCAGCATAGAAGATAGAGCCAGAAGGTAAGTAGCAGGTCGAAGAGGAGGGCAACAGCATTCCAGGAGGAAGGTTTCTAGTGCCTGAAAGAGGCAAAGGAAGGAAGGCCAAAATTCTCATAGGGCCAGCGTAAGCTCTGCGCAAAGGGTGACGTAGGAGGCTCAACATAGAGGCTAGGGAGGTAATTTCGGTGGCAGAAATTAGATGTGGGGTGAGAGAAAATTCTTACAATAATTTTGCCAGTATTTGCCTCAGACTAGATTGCCAGCTAGGCATCTATATTATTGTACTCATAATTGCTGCTAAAGAATAATAATAAAACCATTATCTGTTGCACCAGTTTTCCCGCATTGGATTTTTCTAGGGACATTTGTCCAAAAATAATTGTGTTAAAATTCTTGTGTGTGTGCTAGAATTTCTCAGTTTCAAGTATTTTAATTTTCGCATTATTTTTATGGTGAAAATTGCAATTGTGATTTTATTAATTGTTTTGTTTGTCGTAGCAAATAAATTGTATAATTAAATTTAAAGTTAGAAGAATAATTTCTAGTTGTTGTAATAGATGAAATTTTCACATGGTATCAGAGCTTAAATGATTAGTCGAGAAGCTTAGGCAAAGAAGAAAGAATTTCGTTGATTAGTACAACCAACAGGCCGAAATTCTGGAGACAGCGCAGATCATTGACAGGCAGGCTGAGTTGTTGAGGGCAGCAGTTCGATTTTCCAATTGTTGGTTAGCAGAAAAGTCGAACTTGCCTAGATTAGTAATTCCAGCAGTCAAAAGGAGCAGTTGCAGCTCAATTTTTTCACTAAAGCGATTCCTTGGTTGGACACAGAGAATTTTTAGGAGAATCGACGTCGGGAGCAAAGATGAATAACACACTAAATTCTACAACGTTACCATCAGCAGAATTAACATTCAGGAAGCTTTAGACTTGTCTTCGAGGTTGGAGGAGGAATTTGCTTGCTTGTCAGGATCAGCTTCACAAGGTGTTTGGTATATAGATAGTGGAGCATCAGCTCATATGACAGGGGTTAGAGAATATTTCTCTAGCTACAAGGAGGAGTAGATGGACTTCCAGATTATTATGGGAAACAGAACGAAATGTACTCCAGTAAGGAGAGGTACCATAGATTTTCAGAGGGAGTTAAGAGCCAGCACTAGCGGTACAAATGTATTGCATGTACCAAGATTAGGTATGAACCTGATTTCAATATCCCAGTCAAAGGATAAGGGGTATGATGTCCACGTCAGTAGGGAAGAAAGTGTATGTCAAACACTCAAGCTGGAAGAAGGTAAGACAAATTGGAGCTCAAAGCAACAGATTGTACAGGTTGTAGCTCGACTCTCCAACGGCACTAATAGGCAGTGACAGTAGCAATGGGAAGGAGTTGAATGAGTTATGGCATAGGAGAACGGGACATCTACACCATGGAGCACTCAAGATGCTCAGAGAAACTGTAACAGGGGTTCTAGAACTTGGTACGGAACACGATGATGTGTGCATAAGTTGCGTACTTGGGAAGTACGCTAAGGCGGCATTCCCAAGAAGTGACAACAGAGCAGATGGCATGTTGGGACTTATACATTCAGATATTTGTGGCCCGATGTCCACTAGAGCTCTTAGTGGTGTCGAATACTTCGTCACCTTTATTAATGATCATTCCAAGAAAACCTGGATCTACTTCTTGAAAACCAAAGAGGAGGTCTCGTGATTTTTCTTTGATTAAATGTTCAGGGCTCAAAGGATAAGAGCATGATGTGTAAGATATAGCAGTGGATACCCCCTTTTTGGTGGGGCAGTTCATTGGCCTCCAGGGGTTGGGACAATCATGGGTTCCTAAATGATAAAGGAGACTCATCTAGGGCCTATGGAACCACAGTGATGTCCATGGGTATGGGGTAGAGCTCATGCATTAGCTTTTGCCCACGTGCTAAATATGTTTGTCCCTGCCATATTTTGCATCTTGTGGTACATTTTCTTGTTGAATGTGGCCATTTATGCTTTTACTTTTATTTTCAACTGCATCAACCTCTGGGGCATCGTTCCAAGTCTGACCCAAGGTGGGGGCAAGGGAATGGGGAGGCTAACCCTATGTGGACCCAAGTGGGAGATATGATGAATGGGGCTATAGTGAGTGGAAGGGGAGTGATATATGTGGATAAGGGAGTAGGACCACGCAACCATAGTCGAGGTTTCCCAAGTAGTACCACCCTAAAATGAAATGGTCAGTAAAGGAGATCCCACGGGACTAAAAACCAAGGGTAACATCCCAAAGAGGTCAAGTGGACAGAGCACAAACTAAGCCCACTCTTTCCGCCAAATCCCCCCATTAATCCATGCCCAGAAGTGTCCATGATAAGTAAACCCAATACTCAATTACCATATGACAAGACATACCTTTAGGTTTGGGAGGCCCACCTTCAAACATACAATCAATACAGATGGGTGAGGTACATGGTTGGCTCAGGTGGCAAAGAAATGGCACAACGAGCTAGTTGAGGGCTGCAAGGGATTGTTGGTCGTCCGCTGAGGACCATCATGGAGAAAAAAATCTCCTAGGGATATCACCCACGAAGTGGTGGGTAACATCTGGCTCCAATTGGGACATGATCTATCGAAGAAGTGGGCAAAGCTACTCGAACAAGAGGTCATGAGAACTCCAACAATATCTTGGTCAGCGTATGTGAAAATTTCTGAATATAGAAACCCTACTGCAGTATCTTGATTTACTTCTCCTACATGTTTGATTTAATTAACAAGTTATTTTCTGAATATTTAGTAAAATATCAAAGAAAACACAACAGCAGCCTATACATACATACAAATCATTTACTGAAGCATAACGCACACGTGACAAAGGACATAGTATTTTTTGGACAATGTCCCCAGAAAAAACCAATGCGGGAAAACTCTTAGAGGGTTTGTTTATTAAGCAGAATATCTGAATACAATCAAGGTCACCAGTAATGGTTTTCCCAACAAAGAATTCACAACAGAAGTATCTATCACTCGGAGACAGAAAATATCGTTGATTCAGCCAAGGAAGCACTCCTCTGAAATGCACTAAATACATAGCCCTTTCTGGCCCACTGGAACCCTAGTGCGGCTCCTCTGGCCTCTGCATCCGCTTCTCCTGCCCAGCACAGCCGCTGCGCGGCACAAGCTACCCCTGCGTCACCCTTCTAGGCTCAACGTTGCCTATGCGTCAGCCTAGCTGGGTTGCGTCCCTCCTGCTGGTCTTTGTGCTGCCTGGTACGGATCTGCCTCTCTGCCTTTGTATTCTCAGCCTCAGATCAGAATAATCCCTCGTCGATCTACCCCTCACAAGCACTGCAAGCTCACTTGAAAATTCTCAGCAAACCACGCCCCAGTATTTCGACTTAGCTCAAGTGCTACTATTCTGTGTGTCTTCTCGAACTGAACCCAAGCCTTCCTTTAATAATTTTCTTGTTGACAAATCAACAGCTAAGATTAGAAAAGACTTGATCCACGTCACTTAGAACATTCTCACCCACATGTTTAAATAAATTCACTTTAATATTTTAATTTCCCTAAGTTAGACTTAGAGTCCCCATTAAAAATTTAATTATTTGAATAACTTTCACACCGGGTGGAATTTCTCCAAACGATTTATGGGTCTTGGAGATCTCATGTGTTCTAGCCCCTCCACAAAGTTTTGGAGCTAGAGCACATCCGATGCTACCCAAAATCTCAATAGTCCCTCTTAGCGAGGAATGTGCTCTAGCAACACTTCACTCCAGAAGCGTTACTCTGATCTCTGGCATCGGTCCCCTGCGTTGTTGATGCTTGGCCTGTTGCCCTCCATCCACTGCGCTCCTACTTTCTGTATTGCTGCCCATGACTCTGCCACAGTCACTGCCACATTCGTACAGCAGCTCCCTCTCAAATTGTTGCATCATGTTGCCTATAGCACTACCACTACTAACTGTTGCACTGCAACTCAGTGGCTGAGAAGTAAGCAATTAAAGAACATCACCCAACAAATGACAGACAAGTCAGTCTAGTTGCATCTCATCACTGAAGCACCCTTTGTTGTTGCTCAGTGTTGTCTCTCTAGAGCCTCTGCGCTACTGCTGCTCTGCACTGCGTAAGCACTGCCCCTCTACATTGTTGAAGTCCCATTAGCCTCTGCGTTGTTGCTGCCACTGCACTACGCTGCTCCAATCTTCAGCGGTCAAGCACTACCATGTGCCTTTCCATGATCCTCTGCATCCACTGACTCCAGTCATCTTGCTACTGTCTTTAACGCCTCTCGTAGCTCGTATGTGATCCAAGAGTTTGGGCACCTCAAGGATACTATCCTCACCATTTGCAGCTCAATCTACAGATCTATGTCACCCCACCTCTTCTCTCGAGGTACATGATCACTCATGGCCACATCATCATATCTTCCATCATCTCCTTTCGCTGTTGTTGCCTTGGAATCTGAATCTTCCTTGCCCATCTTCTTAGGACAAGTATTGGAAAAGTGTCCCAATTCGCCCCATCTGAAGCACCGGACCTTGGATAGTTCCTTCTTCTTCTTCCCTTGTTGCCTTCGTTCCTTAGATGTTAGGGTTGCATCTTCCTCCTCCTCTTCCTTAATCTTGACTCCTCCATTGCTGAATTCCCTCTTAGTTATTCTCCTGATATCCTCCTGTCGAAGGATTGCCCACATGTCCCCCCAATTTGGAAGTTGTGCTCTGCCCAAGATACTTTGGACAAAGGTCTCCCACTCATCGGTGACTGCATTCAGGGCAGTCCTCACCATGAGTCCATCATCAGGAGTTGCCCCCATGGCAGTCAGCTGGCCTCGGATAGTCTGCAATCTAAAGAGGAAAGGATCGATCTCCTCTCCCTTGTGCATCTAGAACAACCGCATCTGATTCTCCAGAAGCATCTTCCTCTGGACGAAGCTACCTTGATACAACGTGGTTAATGTCGTCCACACCTCGTTTGTCGTCTTCTTCTCGACAATATGTGGAACCATGTGATCTTTCATTCCATCCATGATCAAACCTTTAGCCCACGCCTGATTTTCTTAAAACTTCTTTAGAGTATCAACATCGGTCAACACAGCCAAGACGTTCTCGGCATGGTCTCTGATGCCATATTCATCAAGGACTGCCATGATTCTGGCTTTCCAAATGGAAAAGTTAGACACACCGCCTAACCTATCCCAATCTCTCAGTCCATACGGGGCCATCTCTACTCAAACTGTCGAAGCAACTGCTCTTCTCCATTCTACTACTGCTACACTTAGCAAAAAACCGAATCTGGGTTTCTTGGCGATAGAAACCAAGGTTGCAGGGGAGCAGCTCCCCCCTTGAACCCGCTCCCGGAGCACGCTCCCTCGAACCTGATCCCAGAGTGCGCTCCCAGAGCGAATGCTTAGAGGGTGATATTAATGACAAATATCCCTATACAGATTCAGAGGTAATGACAAAGATACCTCTGGATATTAATGCTTAGAGGGTGATATTAATGACAAAGATCATGATTTTCCAACAAGACTCAAAAATTAGACATTTCGTGTGGCAACAAGAGGCCCAAGCATTAGCAATAGATAATATTACTTGTCTTTTCTAGTTTCTAGTAGTTTTTATAACTGTTGACTCTTTCATATTTATTAAGATATTTTTTTAAAACAATATATGACAATTTAAGTTTGAAGTATGAAGTTGGCAATTATAACTCATTGGTAATGAATTATGAATACCATGCTTCGTGAAAGTTGAAAGTTATTTCATTTCATTTCATTTTATAACATTTCATTTCATGTTAGATATTCTTTGTTGTAATGGTTACACTTAGCTTACAAGTACAACTTTGGTGATCAATGATGATAAATGTTATATATTGAATTTCGAAAGCTTGAAACTTTAATATTGATGAATCCTGAGACTCAATATGTTGTATGTTACTAACTTGTGGACGTGGTTGATGAAGATTATAACTTCTAGATGATTGATGTTATATGGTTCAATCTATGTTTTTACACTTTTTTATATCTAATTCATCATTCTACAGTTGACATATATAGATGCATCAAAATATTAAAAAATATATATATTATACAAAAATTTGCTCCCGAACCGGGAGCTTCTGAAAATGTCGCTCCCGATCCCGCTCCCAAGTAACCTTTGATAGAAACCCTCTAGAGAATATGCTCCCTCTGACAAATGATTTCCCTCCCAGAAATCCTTCACCAATTCTATCGAATTAGCCCTCTACGATCACTCCACTTGATCGAATCTCAGATTTCTTGTCTAGAAAATCTGTTGAGGAACTATTTCCCCTTACTTTGTCAACCCTACTAGGCACTATTCTGCACCAGCAGAAACAATGCCCCACCAGCAACTTCGAAGATCAGAAAACTGCACTTCCAGCCACGGCGACTGGCATAGCGTCACTCCCTCTTGGACTGCGTCACCCTCTTGGGCTGCATCAGCTTAGCGTGAGCTAGACAGACTCTATGTCACCCTTCTGGGCTTGCGTCAGCTCTGCATGAGCACACTGGCTCTGCGGTACCCCTGCAGGGCCTCTGCGATGTCCCTTTGGTGTTGCGTTGCCTCTTTATGAATCTGTGCAGCTTCAGCTGCCCTCCTGCAGCAAGAAAATATTCAGCCATATGCTGATGGCTCCAACTTGATCTGCAATCGCTCTGATACCATGTGAAAATTTCTAAATATAGAAACCCTACTGCAGTATCTTCATTTACTTCTCCTACTTGTTTGATTTAATTAACTAGTTATTTTCTGAATATTCAGAAAAATATCAAAGCAAACACAATTGCAGCCTACACATACATATATATCATTTACTGAAGCATAACGCACACATGACAATGGGCACGGTATTTTTTGGACAATGTCCCCGGAAAAACCCAATGCAAGAAAACCGGTGCAGCAGCTCTTAGACAGTTTGTTTATTAAGCAAAAAATCTAAATACAATCAAGGGCACCAGTAATGGTTTTCCCAACAGAGAATTCACGGCAGAAGTACCTATCACTCAGAGACGGAAAATATGGTTGATTCAGCCGAGGAAGCACTCCTCTAAAATGCACTGAATACGAGCCCTTTATGGCCCACTGGAACCCCAGCGCCGTGCCTCCAGCCTCTGCGTCAGCTTCTCCTGCCCAGTGTAGCCACTGCGCAGCACAGGCTGCCCCTGCGTCACCCTTCTAGGCTCAGCACAGGCTGCCCCTGCGTCACCCTTCTAGGCTCAGCACAGCCTCTGCGTCACCCTGAAGGCCCTACGTCAGCCTCTGTGCTACCTATGCATGAGCCTAGCTGGGTTGCGTCTCTCCTGTTGGTCTCTACGTTGCCTGGTACAGATCTGCCTCTCTTCCCTTGTATTCTCGGCCTCGAATCAGAATAATCCCTCGTTGACCTGCCCCTCCCAAGCACTGCAAGCTCACTCGAAAATTCTCAGCAAACCACGCCACAGAATTTCGACTTAGCTCAAGTGCTACCGCTCTGTGTGTCTTCTACAACTGACCCCAAGCCTTCCTTTAATACTTTTCTCGTTGACAAATCAACAATCGTGATCTAATCTCTAATCAACAGGTAAGATTAGAAAAGACTTGATCCACATCACTTAGAGCATTATCACCCACATGTTTAAATTAATTCATTTTAATTTTTTTTATTTCCCTAAGTTAGACTTAGGGTCCTCATTAAAAATTTAATTATTTGAATAACTTTCACACTGGGTGGAATTTCTCCAAATGATTTCTAGGTCTTGGAGATCTCATGTATTCTAGCCCCTCCACAAAGTTTCGGAGCTAAAACACATCCAATGCTACCCAAAATCTCAACACCGTAGACCTGTTATCTACACATATCAACGACTAAGCCCACGAGGCAGCATGTTTTTCACGGCGTCTTATGATCACCCATGCTTAATGTCAGACCATAAAATCAACAAGTAATAAAAATATGCAATTTTAATCTAAATGCAGCTAATCTACCATGATAAACATCATATTAGAATAATTCTAATGCAAAAAACCAGGAGGCGATGCATCCTACTCTAACATGCATATGGTACAATGTCAAGTATCAAGGAAAGGAGTGATGTGACTTAACATGACTGGTTGAGGCCACAGTTCATCGTTGAGTTTAGCAATGTAATAATAGTCATCCCCAACTTTCCCATGAATTTTGACAGGCATCAAGTCTTTGTCCACTAAGACCAAGTCCCCTACTTTATATTCCTTTTTAGGCTTCCACCTTTTGTTTGGCTTATGAGTTGGCCTTTTTTATGATACGGACCTCTTGTGAAGGGAGGATGGGAGAAGGCTTCTCAATGTCGGGGGCTTCATAATATGGTCCAAGCTTGATCACATGAGAGAGGTAAGTGGGTTCCCTACAAAGGATAAAAGGGGTCCCATCAGATTGTGGGATAGTAGCATATGATAAGTCCATTTGAACATGGCTTCCAACTGTAGCCCCCCATTTCCTAGATAATAGCATCCCCCACACATCAGGAATATCAATGATAACAACGTCCATGAGAAGGGATATGTCGGGGTTTCTAGCCAAGGAAACCTTAAGGTCCTTTATGAGGCCTTCCACCTCCACAGGTTTGGAGTTGAATCACTCTAGTCCTCCCTCTTGAGAGGCTTATTTTTATGTTATTGAGCTATCTTGGTGGGCTTGTCACCAAGGGATGTTATTATTTCACATTATTTTATTATTTGGGGTTTATTAGGCCTAATTGGGAAAATCAAACTCTTTAGAGAGGATATAAATTGATGAGAGGCTCACTCATTCCTCTCATCATCACTTGTTTGGGATTAGTAGCTCTTGTGAGAATTTCGCATTCCCTTTTGGAGGACGAGTTTGGTTTCATGGATGAATTTTGATGTTTGGATACTACTCTTTACTCTTAAACCTTCACATTTGTCTTAATTGATCACTGGATACATTCGTTGTACATGTAAGTTTTCATGTCTATTATTTACTTTTATCTTGTCACATGAATAATGTATGGGATTTTCGCTCTCTAGATCTCAAATTTGCCCTAATTTATCTGAAATTGTGTAAGTTTTAGACTTTTGAAGTACTGCATATGTTACATGTGTCATGTATAACGAATAAATGTTCCTAGAGGTTAATTTTATTGAATACACCTTGATAAGTCATCAATTTTTGCACATCGAAGTATAAAATCTTTTGGTAGTTGCTCTCATGCCCTAATTGGCATGCATAGTTTCCTAGAAGTCTCCTTCATCGGGTTAAGTCTCTCCAAATCACAAAATCACCTTGAGTCCATCTCTCCCAAAGGCAAGGCACTAATCTAACCATTGGTGGTCACTTAAAGGAATATTTGTCTTGCCTTTTTCTTCTCCTTTTAGGCCCAACCCTAGTAGGTCACCTAGGGCATCACACGAATTTCATTGTAGCCATCCAAACCCTTCGATTTTTGGTCCACTACTGCATTGGCCTTTTCTATAGAGGTCCTCCAAGTTTGAGGCAAATCCGACGGTGGGATCTCGAGATAGAGCAAGCCCTAGCCATAAGACCAATTCTTTCCCTAAGTTGGCTTGGGTTGGTACTTGGATCATTGCATTCAAATCCCAAAAGAAAATTAGTCCTTTTATCCTATTCTCTTATCTAATTAGGCCAAGCCTCTCCTTGATCGACAAACTCCATACCCTTGACCTAGTTTGTGTCCACTTCGATTCTTTGTGGTCCCGCAACCCTACAAATCAAAATCCACAAGGATTGCATAGCATCCATTTTTCCATAAGGATCCTTAAGTCTAGGAAGCCCATTGTCAAGGCATATCCTCTAAACCTAGGGTCAAGCATCCTCTTAACTCTTCCTAGAAATCCTATCACCTTGCTTCTCAAGCAAGTAAGTTATTTGTTTGAGGCTCTCTTAAGAATAGGGTTTAGGAATAACTACTTATCTTATCATTGGTCCATTCATTTCGTGATTCCCCTTATATCGAGTCTCCTCCCATCGGTGAAAGTCCCTAAAAAGCAAGGAGCTTTAACTGAGGTGACGATGGGCTATTGCTCCATTATTGCCCCTTAACCTAGTAGTTGCTCCATATGATCCCCTCCTAGGACCCCTGCTATTTTGAGTGGTAACAGTCAACATACCTTCGCAAGAGTCATTCGGACGGGATGGCATTGATATGCCACTAGGCAGGGCATCATATGGAGATGATGTTCTTCCATTGATGTACTGGGCATAGGGGCAACCGAGGATTAGTACAACAATGACACCCCCACTAGCAAGTGAGGAGCTATTCTACTTAGATTTACCAGGGCGGATTAGGAAGGGTGATTCACATCACAGTGGATTCACTAGTGTTGTGATGAATACATTGATACATGCGAGATACCAGACGATACAAGATGGTACAGTGGCAGGCAATGGTATCCAGTGGTACACAGAGATGTGTTGCGGTGTACAGTGGTATGTTGAGGAGTACAGGGATACATGGTTGTATGCAATGGTGTATGGTGTTGTGCAGCAATATTTTGGAGTGTTTCCTCCAAGGAGACCTCCTGACAGGAGCGTCAGGCATACTATTGGGTTTGGCTAACCCAAGATCGATGAGGGGATAGATGAGAATATGGGAGTATCACGTTCATCAAAGAGTAGTCTTCGATTGAGATATCATCAGATCAGAGCCAGAGAGAGGAACATTCACAAGACTACCCTTGGGTTTTCATATGGACTCTTGATCATACCCTTGGGGACCCACACCCCTATCACTCTCCAGTATTGCTTACAATTGCGGAGAGTTTGGGTGTTGCCCCTTGATGCTCTCATCATGAGCAGCTAGACACAAGAGGCTCACCTAAGATGGTTGAGACACAATGCATCATGGACAGGAGAGAGACTTCCAATTGAGGCATATGATCAGTGTGCGAGTTGATGGATACAGGCTTAGGGATGGCGTGATCTATTACAAGGGTCGCATATGTTTCGCTCTTGAGTTCACACTTAGGGAGGTGAACATGAGAGAGTTGTGTGATACACCTTCAGCATGACATTCCGAGGCATTATATGAGTAGGAGGTACAGTGGATGGTAGACCTCTTTTACAGGAGGGTGTATATGCCCGAGGCAGTATTTGGGTACATCATCAGGAGACAGGATAGAAAATTTCAATGTGCGATCTAGCAAGAGCAAGGCGGTTTAGCATGCACCGGCCTAATTCTTGAAGCCTAGTGTCCATCTATTGATTGCATACAGGGATTAGAGACGAGGCACGGATGGGTTCCAATAGCCATTAGTACTACACAGCAGTAGTCAATAGGGGTTGGGAGTTGTGAACTTTGGATTTAGCTATGAGATCCAGGGATTTAGTTGATTGATGAATCGCTCCACTTCTTGATGAGCAGGATTATGACCAGTATTGCATAGGTTCGCGAACCCAGCGGTGGGGTTCTCGAACCCGTCCCGGGTTCTCATCCCCAAGAACTCGATTCGGGTACGGGTTCTTTTGAAACTAACCTATAAGAACCAGGTTCTTCTACCAAGAACCAGGTTCTTCATTAAAAAAATTTGGGTGTGTTTCACGTTTAGGATACTTGGAACCCCAAAATCAGGTTCTTTAGGGTTCTTTGTTGAACAATATTTTGAATAAAAATTTAAATAAAAAAAATCGTGGAAAGTCAAAAGGTGAATACATAACCCATAAAACCTAAAATCGCTCCACTCTTCGACAACAACATTTCGTTTGAGACAACAGCCATTCAGTTTGACTATTGAGACAACGAGCATTCCCTGGTTTGTTTGGGGTATTCACTAGTGTGTGTGTTGGTGACTGGAGGTTCCCACAGAGATGCAACCCCTGATTGAAGATTCACAGGTAGCTCTTGAAGATTCACCGTGCGGCATGAATTAATTCTAATTTCTGTGTGTTAAAACTTCACATTTTGCATAACAAAATTAATAAATTAAAATTTAATTCTAAATAGTAAATCATCCCATGATGTCAAAGATGGGAAAGCTTCCTTATGACGAGTATTAGAATCTTGAAGCAACCATAATAAACAGTCTACTGCCATATACTACAACTCCAAACTCTTGTTTTTTTACTATAATCTCCACATTCTCTCATGGCCAACCGACATCACTTGCTTTTCTAATCACTCTTTTGGCCTTCTCTTTCCCTACCAGAGTTTTGGGCGCAATTGGCTTGGGGCCAAATTTACAAGTATGTGTAAACTCCAATTTGCACTTGATATCAAACTAGAAATTTTGAAATTTCAATGTGAATGTTCAATGTTCAATGATGCACATGTTTAAATCTTTAAAGTTTAAATCATAAATATTTTAGTTTTCATGTTTAAAGTTGGAAAATTTACAAATTTATATGTATTATAATTTATAAAATATATATATACCCCCGACGAACCCACACACCGTGTTTCAAAAAATGACGCACACGTCCCCGTTCCCGTTCCTGTCCCCATGTTTCCTGGCAACATAGATTATGACAGTGAGCGAACAAGAACCCAGCAAAATGTATCAAACAAGCTTCATAGAATGGTTGACATGGCAAAAGAAACCAACTCAAGTGATAAAACGAATGCCAGTAGTAAATGACTTTTTCAAGATAATGGAATTGAAGAAGAGAAAACCCATTAAGGTGTTGCAAGGAATTTTTTGCAATAGCCAGAGAGAACAACCAAGCAATCATGGGAAGAATTGGTGGCAGCTGAACGTACAGTTGTAAATTTTTAAACTGTCCCTCTGATTCATGTATACTATTTTTCTGTGACTTTGGGTATCATGATTCATCAACCTACAACTACAAATGAACAGGTTCAGTTTAAATGGCTAAACATGGGGTATAGCATAAGCTTACAGTGGTATAGCATAAAGTGCTCTGCCAAATAAGAAAACTGATGTAATGGAAAAGCTATATTTATAGTATAACAGCTCTTTTAATGAAAAGACAAAACATAAACTTCAACATGATTTCCTTACTCCATGTCCACATTGCTGATGAAAGAGAGCTCTATGTATTCCACTTATGATATTTCCATGAATTATGTATGAAGCAAAACAAAAGCTATTAACCAGCATAGATCCATTTTAATTCCAGATTTATCCTGCACCATGAGGGATCAAATCCCTTGAGATGAAAATCCTTTTTAGTCTGAGAAAACTTGAGAAAAGGTTTTCACCTCGAGGATTTGATCTCTCTCAATGCTTGATAGATCGGAATAAAGTTTGTTTTATGCTAGTTCTTTATATGCCACATCTCAACTCCATGCTAAGCACTAATGGAATTACACATCTACCTCATACTAGGAAGTAGAAAGCAACTACCAGATACTGAAATATAAAAAGCACTTATTATTAGAATAATAATTTTTTACCCCCACCCCCCTCTCTCTCTCTCTCTCTACACACACACACACAAAAATTAAGGTGGGAATTAAAAGATTGTATTTATGGCCGACACTGAAATATTCTTTTTGTTATTGACATGCCACATGTCAACTCCATGTTTAGCACAGAGGGAATTACACATTTCCCTCATACTGGGTTGTAGAAAGGGCCTTTCAACACAATAATTTCATTATATGCATATTGCCGTACCACAAAAAAAATACATTTCTTACTTATTGAAAGAAACTTCAAACCAATCATATTATTTTTCTCTTCCTAACTGGTATTCAAATCAAGTTGATGTAATCTGGCATTTCCTTTTTTACTGGAGAGTAGATGTGTCATATTCTACACTTCTTTGTGCAGGAAATAAAACATTTTATTCATGTACATAGAGTCCATATATCATTACCTACCTTTGATTTTACTTGCTAAGAAAAGTGGTATAGTGCCCCCACCATTTCCAATGCACAAAATACGCATCTTTTGCATTCCAGAGACCGCAGACTTCAAATCAAAACTTGTAGAAGCTAAAGCTGTCAAACCAGTAGAAACCATGCTCTTCACATCTGCCATAGAAAATAAGAATGATGGTGTGATTTCAAAAACCACAAAACTTTTCAAAGTATTAGGAAATACATAACAATACCTAAAATGAATAGATTTCAATACAAGCAAATGTATCCAGACGGAGACAAGAACGACTCTACCAGTCAAAACACAAACAAGACATCTGATTTTGGAATAAACAGAGTTTAGAACTTTATTTACAAGGCTGACCTTTCAATTAAAATGTATGTCAGTAATGATCGTGAAAATAGGTTGCATCCATGGAACGTAGCCTCTCAGATTGGACAAACTTTTGAACATGGATATTACAACACGAGTGTAACCCATCATAGCATATTTGTAATCTACTCCATCACTGGGCGTATGTGGCAACTAACCTATGCACAAGGTGATGGAATTACAACCATCCCAAACCTCTTATACAAGATCCTCCACCAATGTTCAGTGTCAATTACAATCACCACCACTCTATAGTGGATAGTAACTTGCTAGTGACTCCACGCATTCTTCACACAATTCAAGTGGAAAATAATGACAATTGTTTAAATAGGTTTACCTTGACCAAGTATGAGTAAGAATAGAGACCGATAAAGCATATCTGTTAGAATGTCAAAGAAATAACAGTACAAGGGGAGTGTCAAAACAGATACTATCAAGCCCTATAGAACCAAACTAAGAAAATGGACAAGGGTTCTAAAGACGTCAAGGAAGAATCCCTGTTACACGTCATATTGTATGAGGTTCCACACCGTGATTTTTATCACATCAATGGAGATTTGCAGTTGGTATCTTGGAGCATTGGACCAACTTGGGGAGATACACCTTCATGGAACCCTGTCTTTTCATGGCATTGGAACTTTTGATGGAGGTATTTGATTGGGGGAACCTCACTTCTCCTTGACTGTATGATTGTGTTTGCTGATTTGGTGGCCTTCTCTCAAGCATCTGCCTTGTTGATCACCCCTTGGTTGCATATTAATAGTTTTGGACATGTTATCTCATTTTGGAGTTGTTGATCTCTTATCTCGAATATGGATGACAGTTTTAGCCTCCCAAGGGATTAGATGATGGTGTTAGGAGGCAACTGTTTCATGACACTGTTGGAGTTTCATAATGACTTGGTGTGTTGATATTGTATTGTTGATTTGTCATTAGGACAGGTGATCTACATGGTCCTCTTGTGATGGATGCGTGGTGGGGACATACTTGACAATTGGATGGGTTAGCATTGTTATTGTCCCTTTCTCTTATAATGTTCATGTAGTTAAATGATGGAGGTGTAGTGGTTTTGCCCTTTATTTTGGAGAGATTTTGCTAGGTGATATGACTTGATATTGTAATATTTACTAGAATGTAGACATCACCTAGGTGGAAAGTGTGTGATGATGTCAGCACACTTGTTGATGTATTTTTCCTAAATACAAGTTAGATGCAGGGGTACTACATGCAGGGTTGATGATCAAGCCTTTTCATAATGTTTGATGAGGTATTAATCATGTCATAGTCCGTTGGTGGTGTGCCCTAGGTTCAAACCTAAGTGCATGGTGGTCTTCGCTAGGAGATGCATCAATTCTATGGCACAACAATTTCAATGTGATTTATGGTTAATTTCAATTTCCAATAGCAATCACATTGACAGTGACTGTAGATAGAACATAAAATAAAATGCAGAATACAAGCCAAGACGAGGACACCAGATTTGGCGGATGCCAAGGAAAAACCCCAATGTGGGCAAAACCCTTTGATCAATTCTTCTTATTATTATATCAAAATGTTCAGCAGAGAGAGAAAGTACAAAAGTCAAAATTGACTTGCCAAATTCAAGTCAAAACAGCCCTGTCAAAATCTGCAGTCAACTGCAGTCAAATCAGCCCTAACCAGAAAGTCAAAGATGATCAACGCAGGTGTCAAACTTGCCTCCTTGAGCTCGGTCAACCACAGTCAAACTCAGCCTTCCTTAATGGTCAAAATCAGCCCAAAACAGTCCAGTCAAATTTGGTCAAAGGAGAGAGAAAAATTGCTGTAATTTTTTCCGGTCAAAGTTGCACTCGACCCTGAAGTCAGCGCTGGTCAAAGTGCCCAGATTCCCTCGATTTCTGTGCGCAGAAATGCAGCCTAAAAAGACAGATGATCCTCCAAAAATCGCAGTCAAAGGATGCCCAAAATTCAAAGTCAACCATGGTCAAACTGCAAAAATTTATGAGATTGTCGGCCCGGCAATTCTGTCCTGTAATTCGACCTCCTTGTGCCCCACTCAGGGGAGAGAGAAATCCCAATGTTGTACGAACCAATGAGAGAAGGAGAGAGAATGTGTGAGTGATGATAATGCCAAATGAGGTAAGAGGTCACTTGTATTTATACAAGTCGTTGAGGGTGAAGAGTAATGTCCATTGGGCTTCATGAGCCACATAATGATGTGGCCGACCTGAAAAATTTGCACATGTGAGCATAAATTCAAAAACGCACTTTTGCTTGTCCAAATCGGATTATCTTTATATCAATTTTGGTCCTCTCAAAAAGAGGAATTTAATGCAATCATCATCTCCATCAAATGAGTTGTCCCAACTTGGTTGAATTTCGCCCTAGTTGCCAATTTTAACAACCCTAGGGATTGAAAGTCAAAATCCTAGGACTGGTGTTTCTGTTAAAAAGTAAAAACCCTAGTAAGAATTAAATCAAGAAATATAGGGTTTGTAACAAGAAACATAGAAGTACATCTTCTAAGAAACCTCAAAAACCCTAGATTGACATAATTGACATCATGCTATAGTCTTTGTATATTTCTCTTGGTTGTACTCTCGTGGATTACAGGTATATAATGAAAGCAAGATGAGAAGGACGGAAAAACAACGCAAAGTAGCACTTGTGCTTGTCGATGGCTCCTAGTTAATGTTGAAGTTTCTAGTTAATGCGTTCGTTCCCAGAACAC
The DNA here is from genome assembly GCA_034641835.2 of Pinus albicaulis. NCBI lineage: Eukaryota > Viridiplantae > Streptophyta > Pinopsida > Pinales > Pinaceae > Pinus > Pinus albicaulis. The sequence continues at coordinate 679,178,009 of CM076583.1, forward strand.
ATTGATGATTGAAAGATGAAGCAGAATCTTGTTACAATATGGAGATAAAGCATGCAAAGAAATGTTGATTTCCGAGGAAGCAAATAACAGAACTTGACACCTTGTTTAAGAGGTTATTATAATTTAACAACTCTGATATTGATTATTTACTTGGATATGACATGGATCCCTGGTACGACATATTGCAAAAGCATGTGAAGAGGATGGAAGGAGAGTTCATTTGATGAACATCAGCTATGGCCTCCTGAAGAAAAAGAGAGAGTTGATGTTAAAATTGGCAACTAGGGCCAAATTCCACTTTGGATAGCTCATTTGATGGAGATGATTAGTTCATTGAATTCCTCTTTTCAAAAGGACCAAAATCGACCTAAAGATCATCAAATTTGGACAAGGAAAAATATGTTTTTGAGGTCAAGCCCACACATGTGCAAATTTCCAAGCTCGGCCACATCATCATGTAGGCTCATGAAGGCCAATGGACATGTCTCTTGACCCTCAATGACTTGTATAAATAAGAGAGACCTCAAACCTTATGTGGTATCATCACACAACATCATTTCTCCCTCCTCATCTAATTGGGTCATACAAATTACAGGAGCAACTCTTCTTCTTTCACACGTGTGGTTGAAAGAGGACGAATTACAGAGGTCTA